>CM073773.1:18264113-18864113 GCA_037158775.1 Hetaerina titia
TCGCAAATCATGTCTTTTGCGACGTCAACACGGTCTCTTTTTTGCATGAAATTGAGGTCTTTTGGCACCAACTTTGCTGCTACACGACGGAAACCCAAATCATTAACCACAATGTCTTGGGCGGCTCCATAGGCAATGTTCAAGTCCTCCGCTATTTCTCTGATGGTTAATTTGCGGTTATTGACCAACATTTCTTTTACTTTATCAATTTTTTCACCGACTTTCGATGTCGATGGTCTGCCACTGCGTTCATCATCTTCGATTGACTCACGACCACTTCTGAACCGCTCGTGCCACTGGTAAACGACCGTTTTTTTTAGAGAATCGTTGCCGAAACACTTTTCCAACATTTCCAACGTCCGTGCGCCACTAAATCCGTTTTTTATGCAAAATTTAATACAAGTTCGTTGTAGCAAATTTAAATCCATTTCTGCAATTGTAAAAAATCGCCAACACACACAGAGATAGATGCACTCTTGGCTACGTAACTTTTGCAAATGTCAAGTTATGACACTAAGATTTAAAGAGAATATCAACAACAGATGTACCAATTTAAAAAAAAAACAGAACTCAAATCGAAACGATGGGAGCGCCACACGGTGGTTATCCCGGGAACTTTTTGTTCAAGGTAGTATTACTTCTGGTTAGTTATTACCTTTTAAATATACAAGGAACGTATTTACGGTCGTGAATCAATGTAAACAAAAAATACCAAAGTTTACGATCCCGGTATTTTTTGTTTACATTGTTATTACCTGTGTCAAATTTTCTTCCTAATTTCAGGAACGTACTCCATCACTCACGCTACTGTTAATCGAATAAAAGTCGATTTAAGTACATTCTTAAAAAGGAAAGAGGTTGTGGTAATTGCATCCTTTTTAACTAAATTTTGTAAAAACGCAATTCTTTAAATTTCGTTCTGTCTGATTTCTGGAATGAAAAAAGAATAGGCACTTAAAATATTATCAATTCGAACTCTTTTGGTTATAATTTTAAGAAAGTATCAACTTGAATCACCTCTCCTTGATATCCTGCTAAAAGTCATCATATTTCACGATCTATCATAGTTATACGCAATCGTAATAGACACACTCCTTACTACGTTTGCAAGGAAAGTCATGGTGTCGTACTTTCAATAGAGCGTTTTTTATGACGAATCTTCAAAGCTACGTACGTCTCACCTCTGTAAGGCTCTCCAACAATTTTTCAAATTTAATTCAATATCCATTGTGCAGTTAGCTCATGCTGAACACTTCAACCCATAGGGATACGAAATTAAGCTCTAACAGACTATACGTATAGTAATCTACCGTAATTTGGGTTCTGATAGATGAGATTAGAGCTCCCTCCCGAGCTAAGCCATATGGCGCGCGAACTTCGTCCAACAGGTCTTGGGGCAGGCTCCCTCCTTCGTGCCACCTCCGTTTCCCACGAACCCCGGTAACCAGAAAATTGCACCGATTAGATTTTAGATGCGGTCACCACAAGGGCATCAAGCTGGATTTAAAGTAGTTATCCTCAGTCAGTAATTCAGAACCACCTACGAGAACATTGCACCTATTCAATTAGGCCATTTGAAATTGCGAAGTCTCAGTTAATATAATCGAGGATCATTTCACACTGTGCGTCAACTCCCCCATTCCCAGAGTAGTGCCTTCGTTCAGCAATTTGACTCAGGTAATTAGGGCGGATATGATTTCCTTCCTTCAAGTCTCCTCCGTGTGGTAATGATGAAAGAGGCAATAAGTCTATCGCTCTCTCAATCCAATAAGAGTAGAGAAATATCGTATCGAGTGCTCCTAGCGAATGAATATTTTGTTTTATGATAGAGAGGTATTTTAGATTATGACAGATCTTTTTTAGACTAAAGTGTAGGTCAGCGTGTGAATTAGCGGGTCTCAAAAGTCTTCTTTACCAAATTATGTAGCTTTAAATTAAGTGAGGTTCAGTGCTAGCAATAATTAATTTAGCACGAATCAGATAGCATCGGACGGAAACTGTTATAAGGGATTCAATATTAATAAGAAGACATCCTCGTTGAAAATTCAAAAAACCGTAATGTCAAGGAAACATTATCTGTGTTGGTAGTTAATTGCCGAGGTTTAAAAAACAAATTCGCACAATATCATCACCTTATTCAAAGCGCAGGCGCAGATATAATTATTGGGACAGAAAGTTGGTTACCCACTGATATTGCCGACGGTGAAATTTTTCCAATATCCTTTTCCATTTACAGAAGTGACAGAACATATAGAATCGGGGGCGGTGTCTTTATTGCAGTTAAAAATTCTTGCGCCAACAGGGCTGAAGTGATTCCGCGCAATTGTTTGGAAACGGTTTGGTGCTCAATTAAAAGGCATCAATTCAAAAGGATTTATGTATGCGCATTTTACAGACGGCCAGTCGAAAGAGACAATTCAATACTAGAATTACAGATTTTTATTTAATTGTAGATCAGCAAATCAAAGGTTGCTTACCCTAACACGATGATCGCGACGTTATAATCAGTAGGGATTTCAATGTCCCATCTATTGATTGGAGCACATACTATATAGTTTCAAAACGGGAGGTGGAGACAAAGATATCTGCGACTTGCTATAGAAGTTTTTTACGTTGAACTCAATGAGTCAACTTGTCACTTCACCTACTAGAGGCGATAATATTCTTGATTTGTTAGCAACGAATATTCCCGAAAAAGTCTTAACCATAGAAACTATTAAAGAAAATAGTGACCATTTGGCAATAAATGCTAAGTTTTCGCTTCTTGGACCCGAAATAAGTAGTCTAAAAGCAAAATTTACTTGTTCAAAGAAAGGGACTACAATGGTCTAAAGTGCGAGCTGTAGAATCAATTTGCTATTTAAAAAAAATAGTAATCACCGAAATACTGAGGATACGTGGAATCACTTCCTTGAGATCACGCGCGCAGCAGTCAACAAGCTCATTCCCAGTAAATTTATGAAAGATAGCACGGAACCTAGATGTTAGAAAGGCATTGCGACGTCAAAGGCTATATATTATATAAATAGTATCATGCTAAAATGGAAAACTATTAGGGATGGTCTCTCTAGTGACGAAAGGAATGATATCACTTTTGATTACGAGATATCTAGGGCGATGCCAAGAATGAATTTTGGAAAGAGTTAAGGGAATTCAGAAGGAAAAGGTTGGAGAAGAATTTAACATGCTCCGGTTTGCAGATGACATTGCAGTAGTGGCGGAAAGAACACAACCTGCAAGCAACTCTAAGTGCTATGGATCAAGTGCTGGGGGAATATAATATGAACATCAATAAGAAGAAAACGAAAATCCTTGTGTGTGAAAGAGAGAAGCTGAATGCAGATATCACAATTCGAGGAGTGAAGCTAGAGCAAGTGGAATCCTTCATCTACGTGGGCAGCAGTTTTTCTTGGAATGGAAAAAGCTCGACCGACATCAAGCGAAGAATAGCCCAAGCATAGAAGGCATTCATTGAGAAGAGGTAATTACTAAGTACAATGAAAATAAGATCGCAGACAAGGAAGCAGTTCGTCAAAACGTTCGTGTGGAGCATGGCGCTCCACGGATCGGAAACATGGAATACAGGACTGTATTGGACCAACGAGGAATAGAAGCATTTGAAACGTAGTGGCGAAGGAGAATGTTGAAGATTAAATGGACAGACAAAGTGAGGAATGATGAAGCACATAGAAGAGCCGAAGAGGGTAGGACCATATGGAGAACTCTACGGTAAAGAAGGAATAGATGAATTGGACACGCATTGAGGTACAATGGATTGATTAGGAATATAATAGAAGGGAAGATTCCACGAGGAAGACCAAGACACATGTTCATAGGACAAGTTAAGAAGGATGTAAAACAGATAAGGAATCAAGGATTGAGGGAATTGACATTAGAGTAGAATGGAGGGCTGCAGTAAACCAATCCTAAGATTGAAATACTGATGATGAGTGAATAGAACGTTTACTGAAAATATTAAGTCTAGTAAATCCTCCGAGCCCGATGAAATACCTGCTCGTATATTTAAGGATCTAGCTTCGGAAATTGCGCCGTATCTAGAAATAATATTTAGAAAGTCGCTGGTAGATCACTAAGCTCTCAGAGAATGGAAAACGGCTAACTTAACACCAATATTTAAAAACGGAGACAAGGAGGAACCGAGCAATTACAGAGTTCCCTCACATCCATTTCGTGCAAGGTTATGGAACATGTATTTGCTAGTTCGATCGTGAGAATAATCAGAAGTTATTTATGAAAAATCAGCACGGTTTTGAAAAAGTAGATCCTGCGAGACACAACATGATGATCGGTTTTACTTTAGGAAGGGGAGAGGCACGCGCGATGCTATTGCAGTCATGATATCATTAATCAAGAGGATATACTATAGATTACAGTCTGGACGTATTAGCCTGTTTCGTAGATAACGAAAGGCGTTTGATAGAGTGAACTTTGGAAAACCAATAAGTATATTCCAGACAATAGGAGGGGCAGGAGGCAAATCCGCAACCTGAACCAGTCTCAGACTGCTCAGTTGAGAGTGGGGAACGGTGAGTCCGGATGGGCAGTGTTAGGAAGAGGTGTAAGACAAGGTTGTCCATTGTCACCGGTGCTGTTCAACGTATGTGTGGAGGAAATGATTAAAGAGGCATGGGAAGAACTGGAGGTAGGAATGAAAGTCGGAGGGGAATTCGTAAAATCGGTTAGGTTTGCTGATGACCAAGCATTAGTTGCTCAGTCAGCCAAGGGGTTGCAAGCATTTTTGAGTGAATTGGAGGTTCAGTGCGATAAATATGGGATGAGAATAAATATTAATAAAACAAAGGTTATGCGATTTTCCAGAAAGAAAAAGGCTAAGCTAAATATTAAAATAGGTGGGGAAAAAATAGAGTATTTAGAACAGTTTACATATCTCGGAAGTGTTTTGGACCAATACGGTCAAAGTGGTTGGGACGTTAGGAGAAGAATTGCGCTTGGCAAGGAGGCTTTCTCAAGGAGGAGGGAGTTGATGACGGGGACGTTGAGTAGGGATGTTAAGACAAGACTCATAAAAACTTTGATATGGAGTGTAGTTATGTACGGCACGAAAACGTGGTCGCTGAAGCAGGATGATAGAAGTAGATTGGAGGGTTTTTGAAATGTGGGTGTGGAGAAGAATGGAGAAGGTGAAATGGACCGAAAGAAAAACAAATGAGGAAGTACCAGGTACAATGGGTGAGGAGACGGGCTTGTTGGGAGAAATCCTAAGGAGGCAGGAAAAATGAATGAAGGGCGTAGTAATTGGCAGTGGGTTTTTGAAAACTTTATCAAAGGGGAGAATTTTAGGCAAACCAAGAAAAGTCAGGAACAGGATAGGGATGTTGGACGGGATGAAGGGAGGAAGTATTCAGAGATGAAGAGGGACCTGATGTCGAGTAAGTTGCTGGATTGTGTTTTGTTAGGATTCACAAAACATTTATTTGTTTGTTGTGTCCATCCAAAACCTACCTTAACCGGTAGATTACCTAATAATAATTAGACTCGTAGGGCATTTCTCGTCACGAATGCTTTTATTCTCCAATGAAAAACTAGTTAAACGCAAAGCTACATGCCGAAATCCATAAAACTTCCGAGCGTAATGTTAAATAAGGATAAATATGCCGCGCTAATATATTGATCTGGTATATATAGTGAATCATCTGGCTAAGTACACGATCGATCCTGGTTTTAGGCCTAGTATACACATCGTTTACGATGCCTCTCTCGAGCCGTGTAGTCTCGGCCACGTGCATGGTTTTTTGAAATTCTAAAAAAATGCCAATGCATTTAAATTAACGGCATCGGGCGTTGCTTGGCGGAATCACTTCGTCATGAACACTCAATTGTTTTTCCACATTCCCATGTAAAATACTGTGGAAAACCAACTGATTAATGTGCTCATTGGCGAATGCATGCGAACGCATGGCCCCAACATTTTCACAGCGTGAAATAATGCCGATACACTCGGCCGCCGAAATGCTTGTGCCCTACATTACCGACCCCCTGGAGCGGGAGTTAGTCCCCTCCTTTCGCAATTTACCTCCACGGAGAAATCCTTTATTGTGACAAACAGTCCTGATATTGTTTTTTTTACTCAGACGGGTTTTCTCCCCTTGCACATATATCTGTCCCATTCCTTTTTCTCTACGCGTGGAATAAGAAGAAGCGGCCCCAAGTCCCTTGAGTCTTGGGGTCGTCCAACCCGCGAGTTCGCTTTTACTCACGATCCCCTTTTCACCCTCACCCTCCCCTCCTCCGCTCGCAGCCTGGACTATCTCTCTCGCTTCCCCTCTCGCTACTCCACCCCCACCCTCCACTCCCCCCCCCCTAACCGTTCCTCCTCATCCCATTTCCTCGGACCTTTTCCTCACCTCCCCCCTCCCTTTAAATCACGCCCCAACTTCCTCCAATTCCTCCCTCACCCTGTCGTCCCTTTTTACCACTTTCTCTCCCCTCCCTCTTCTGTCCCCTTACGTCCCTTTCCCCCTTTTGCCCCCGTCCGACTGCTAGCTTCCACGCTAATACTGAGCCTTCATGGTCACAGACAGATAGGGAGGAGGTCTGTCTTTTCTTTTTTCCACTCACTCTCCTTCTCGCACGCTCCTCCCCTCCCGCAGGAAGAGACTCGCAACGCTACCTCACTCCCAGTCACCGTCTCTCTCCTTTGGATAACGTTCATTGCGTTGCTTGCGCATCTCGAAGCGGGAAAACATAGAGGAGAGGACCTCGTGTTTGTCAGAGCGGTGTTCCACAGATTTCCGAACGAGATGAGGGAGATTCTCCACGTGCAAGTTGGACAGTGCGGGAACCAAATTGGATCGAAGGTAAGGAGGAGTCTTGTTATTTTTGTCCCGACGGGGACTTCGCTACCGGCGACTCTGGGTGCCGTGTGGGGAAACGCCGGTCGCTACGTGTGAGGGCTTCATCTCGTGATGCCGCGCGTTTTTTGGGGATAGCGGGAAAGGTTCAGCCGCCTGAGATGTGGTCTCTGGGCGGGATCTCGGACAGGTTTCCTCTTGCTCGGCCCTGCTGAGATTAATGGATTGAGAGAGGGGGTTGCCGGGCGGAACCAGGGGTGCCTTCGTCGCGCGGTGGTTGAAATGTGGAGCGATGTCCAAAATGAAACATTTAGAACTTCCATTGGTGGTATTCTTGTGGGCTTATCTTTACATTCTTACTGATAGCGATTGGAGAATCATGCTGGTATACATTTGGGGAAAACCGTGAAGCTTGTGGAAATGGGAAATAAAATGTTATACGAATGTGATTAGCAGCTTAAACGTTCGACCTTCGTTGTTAATCAACTCAGAATTCATTCCCGGCGGTAGAAATGATTCAATTTAAAGATATTTAATTTTTCTTCCCGTTCAATATTTACAGGCAGTTGTTACTTTCGTGGGAATCGCTCGTACAATGGTCTGAAAGTAGGTGGGAGTAATTAATAATTTGAAACGACCCATTTCATGCCAAGCTCCCGCTAATCGTGTTATCAAGACTCATATCGAAGTTCGCAGATTTTTACAATTATTATTGTTATGAGACTCGTCCATTAAATCATAAGGAAGTTGCTTGTCTTTTCCGCAATGAAACTCTTTCCCGCCCTAAACTAGTTGAGGCCATCATCGAGCGTTTCGGAATTTCTCGCTCGAGGTGATACTCCCTACCCCTCTCCGTCCTTCAGTATCGAACTGAATGGTATCGTGTCAGGTGCAGAACCAAGGGGCCCGCACACGAACACCATTTCTCTGCCCTGGAATGTTTTCGTCAGCCATCGGATGCGGTGGACGTGTCCCGATTTACTCCAGAGCTTTTTGAATGGCGTTCCTCTCACATAAAGCGAACGGAAACTGCACATTTTTCGCACCACTGGAGTAAAACTCGTCAGCTATACATTAGACGCGAATCCGGAATTCTAACCTAGTTTCCCATGTGGGGGGGTGGTGTTATTTGGCTGCATTACGTAAGTTATTTTTTCGTGTCTCGTGGTGTTGAGAGCCACCGGAACGAGACTATTTCTCCTTGAGGGACATCTAAGGGAACCAATTCATGTCTAATCATGCTAAAATTGGGTCGTCTTTTGCGGACGATGGCTTCCCATATTGTATGGCTTCAGGAAAGGGAATGAATGCACAATAGTCCTCAACGATAAATTGCACAGGGGATTGTGTTCTCCTTGGGAGCGTAAGGGAACTTTGATCTCTTGATTGCGACATTCCCGGCGTTATTAGTTTCGGAGGTCGCCACCATTGCTATCTCATTCAAAATTTCGGATGCCCTGTAAGGATATCATAGGATCTCGAGTGTGGATGGGGAATCGAAGAACACTGGCTTGTTAAGGGCGATGAAACGATGGCACACTAACATAATTTCTACTCCAAGCAACCTTAGATTAGGAGATAAAGAAGGGTGTGATAGATTGAGGGTGATAATTGAAATACTTGTCATTACAAGTTTTATGTTAAATAATAGTTAACCAATTTTGTGGATGAGCTTAAAAAAGGCAATGAAAAACTTAACGCTGTCATCCAAAATGATTCATGTTTAATATGGATTGCAAAGTTGTCTTTAAGTATACGTTCACTTTACTTCCCCTAAGTTCAACCTTGATTACTTTTTCTCTTAGAATAAATTTTTAAATTAGGTTTACGCAATCTTGCAATGTTGATGCCTATCATATTTTTATAAAATCCAACTAGTGTTATGCCAAAGGGGTAGTGGTGTATCGGATTGGCTCCATTGTTTTGGCGTGAGATCTCCAGTTGCCACTCCATTCAGTGCGGTTAATATTGTTACGCACCTCATCCCATCGTATACTTGGCTTTGTGGCAGGGATCATACACTTCAAGAGTGGATAATACCATTTTATTTACTACACCTCGTAATTTCTTTCTCAGACACATTGACCGGAACGCCTTTTTTAGCCATATTTTTCACCCAACTCCACCGAGCGATATAGAAAGTTACTTTATTTAATTTACCCGTATACGAATTTCATTTGTCAGAAGTATTTATTGTAAGCGAATTTATTTTTTCCACTTAAGAAATCACGTGGAACATAAAGAACGGAAGTAACTAAAATATCAGCTTTTTCACATGAATGCTTTTGCTTTAATTATGTTCTTTGACTGAAAATGAGGCATAATGAAGCATCTCCTGGTGATCTGTTGATGGATTAATTAAAGTAAGCTATATAGTTTAGTTTAACTTAAATTTATTTGCAACTAAACTGTTTTTTTGAGAAAAATTGTGTAATATTTGGGAAATGACAAGTAATTATTAGCAATTTAAATAATCAAAGTAGTAGAAGTTACGTTCCAAATGTTGTTTGCCTAAAAGAATTTTTCGGTTCCTGGTGGCGACCTAGTTCATATCTAACAACAAGTAGGTTCAGGGTTATCCTCGATGAAATACTGACAACGGTAGAATTAATCAAAATGCATTTAATCGGTTCTCAAGCTAGGTTTAAAATTGATTTTCTTACATAAGGCAGCAAATCTATAATATTATATTATTTCCTTAACTCTTTCTTCTATTTTGGAGGGGAAAATTAATAATGGAGATTAGAAATGTCTCTTTAATTTATTACTCGCGACTACTACGGTATTTGAAGAGATATTGCCTAGAGTTTTTATTTTCTGAAAATTTGTAATTGCTGTCATAGTATACCTACACAACTCCTTCAGTCACTTCAATCAACCTCGTTACCAATTTTCCCCCGTAGGGACTCAACTGAATATGGTAAAAATCTCGGACGGTGGGGAATTGGATTTCCCACTAATCCGTCTGGCAAGGTAACTCGAAAGTAAAGGACGACTTGTGAAGGGATCTGGGCCTACTATAGGGAATCTGCAAAAGTGAATTCCTCGGAATAGTTTTCGAACGATATTTTTTTATTTCCGGCCAGGTGCAGACGCGGTGTAAGAGGCGTCGGCGTAATTTTTACACTCGCCTGGGTTAGCCTTTCGCCCCGTTGTTAATGCATTCTAGGGAAAACTAGTCTCATATCATATATTGGAGGTGATAACATAAGCAGACGAAATTCCAAATAGCTTTCAACTTCCGTTCAGGTCGCACTTACAATGAGTTTTTATTAGATAAACCATGGCTTTTCATCTTCCGCCATACCAAAAAGTAAGAACAAATGTTTTAATTTCGAGTGGAAAATACTTCAAGAACGAATGTGGTATTTGCAAGAATCCAAGCCTATTTCACTAAAATATTCTTCTCTTGAACTAAGATTCCTTTATAACTGGTTGCATATTCTGCCAGTCCGAACGTCCTCTGAAGGAATAAGTATTTTATTTAGGTGGATCTAATCATAAGCATTGTAGTGAGAGTATCTTCAAGTAGTGCGTTCATTTGGTCGACGGGTACATACAACCATTCACTCAAAAGGAAGTAAATTTAATGGGATAATTGAATATTTATTGGTTTTGTTTAATGTTACCCTAGCCACATTGCGCTTGCTTCTCTTCATGTCATCGATGGGAAAGGAAGGATACCCTCAATACCCTCTTATACTCAGGTGATCGTCATTACAAAATGCATAGTCATTGTTTATTTCTTAACTAGTATTTTTTATAATCGAATTTATAAATGAAAGTTTCTGGCGTAACTTAGTGGAAAATCTTCATACTGACTTTTAATAATCAAACCACTTTACTTTTCCACATAAACTCATAAACATATAAGTTTATGTGGAAAAGTAAAGTGGTTTGATTATTAAAAGTCAGTAATCGAAGTTAATTTCAATTCAATTTCACCAGACTGTACATTTGTAATCATCCAAGTCTGGAGTGATTCAGGTATACTTACACACCTGAAGTAAATGTTATTTGGTAGTTAACCATTACCGATATTTAAATAACCTCTAGGATCGTGACAATAATGAAGGATACAGCAAGACTATCGTTGACTATAATGGAATGTTAAATTAAAATGAAATTGCTTTTGTGGACATAGTGTAAAAGTTTTCGCAATATTTTCACATTATCAGCCAGGCACTAAAACATAAACTCGTCTTAATGTAACCCATTTACTTATACATGTATGTATGAACTGTCATTTTACACAATGTTATTTTGTAGCGACGCTTGAGTTTCTCCAAACTGTTGTGCCCTCGTGCCCTCGTCCCTGATATGAGTAACCCTGACCTGTCGAAGGGTGGGAAATGTGAATAAGATTTCCTTTGGTGTGCTGGCTAATGGTCTAGCATGGCTTTTCGTCGCTTTCTACGATTGTTAGACTGAAATGACCTTGTATTATTAAGATGCCAAGTGGTAATGGATCATTTTGTGTGTACTCAGATGGTTGTGGAAGAATATCCTAGCAATTTAAGATTTCAGTACCAAAATGAGTAAACGATAATAAAATCTTTAAAATTTTATTGGAAAAGACATAAAATGCCGCCTAATAATGCAGTTATTATTCCTAGTTAACCGGCTAAGGCAAGTATTTGGTTGAGACTATAACCACTGCTACACCTAGCCTAGTACTACTCCAAAAAAGCAGTGACACGTTACACTACGGCAAATCAAACTTGGGACTCCACCCTTTCCTCGTCTCCCTGCATTCCGTCCCACGTGCCTAATCCCTCTCCCTCGATCACCCCCCATTTGGCATTCTCCCCCTCCATGTCTTCAACATTCCTTCGCCACTTACTATGCGGTGCATCAGCTTTTCCTGCCTTCTTCGAATTTCACCCGACAACCCTCTCTCCTCCCCACCTTGTCTGCCATTTAATAGTTTTTTTCCCGCCAGTTAGCAATTGAGGGATCGGAAATTGCTTTTGTCGATTACAATCATGGTGAATGGAAAACTTATCGTAGATGAAGTTTATTTATTTATATACCCTGTAAGCCACCGCTAGGGTGTGTGGCAGGGAGTGAATACACACAAGAATAATTTTACCCCATTATGACCTTACCGCGGTCGAACAATGTTATTATAATCCCCTATCGTGCGTGGTAAAAATGACATTTCAAATCTGTTCTACGCTTAATTTCTGTAATTTTGTTTCGTGAACTTTGTTTTATTCCGAAAAAAAAAATATAATATATATATATATAATATATATAATATATATATTATATATATTATATATATATATTATATATATTATATATATAATATAATTTTATATATATGTATATGTAAATATATATAATTTTTACTTTCGTGATCTGCTCAAAAACCGCCTTCCCCACATGTCCTGTGTTCGCCTTTTATGTGTTTTCCTATCCCCTGTCCTTATACCTATTTCTATGTTTGAATGAATATTTGTGCGCCGTGTGGCGGGACTTCGTATTTTTAGGAAATTCCATTAGGAAATGGAATTTAGAAGCAGTAAATGGATTAACGAGGAAGGAGTATCAGCAGGCTGTAGGGAAAATGATGGATGACGGTAAAGAACTGAGTACTATCGAAGAAAAATGGGAATGTATCAAGAAAGGGATATTGGAAGTCGATAAAGACACTATAGGAACCGTTAACGGGAAAAGGATAAGGAAACCATGGGTAACGGATGAGATGATTACAAAGATAGATGAGAGAAGAAAATGGAAGAATGTAAACAGAGCTAGGCAGATGGAAGTACATAAAATTAAATAATAAATTGAGACGGACGACAAATAAAGCAAAAAAGAAGCATGGTGAAAGACGCAGTGCGAGGATATGGAAAGTTTGCAGAGGAAGGGTGAAATTGGTGCTCTATACAGCAAGGTGAAATCGCTATCAGGAAGTAAGAAGGGAAGATATCGTATGTGCTAACAGTTAGAGATTGGTCGGGAAAGATAATAGTTGACACAGAAAAGATCCAAGAGAGATGGAAGGAATGTATATAAGCACTGTATGGTGAAGAACTGAGGCCAAGGTTAGTCATAGCAAAGGAACATGACGTAAATAAAGACAGCTTAGGTCCAGACATACTCTACGATGAGATAGAAAGGACATTTAAGGGAGATGAAATCGAATAAGGCCGAGGGGGTGGACAACATTCCTGTGGAACTCCTGAAATGTTTAGGAAAATGTTGGTGAAAGTGACTTTATGGACTGTTTCGTAGCATGTATGAGAAATCAATCTGGCTGTAAGACTGAGATCAGTGTTAGTTCCTCTTCCGAAAAAGGTAAAGGCTACATCATGCGAGGACTTAAAAGAACAATGTTTGTTATCCCAAGCTGCTAAATTTGTTCTTAGGATCATCAAAAAAAGGATAATTACGTAGGGGTTGGAAGGGAAAAGGCACGCGTGATGCCATTGCAGTAATGAGATCATTAATCGAAAGGGATATAGCTTACAATCAGGACGTATTTGCCTGTTTCGTAGATTTTGAAAAGGCGTTTGATAGTGTATTGGGAAACACTAATGCGTATATTGCAGAAAATAGGAAGGGATTGGAGGGATGGGAGGCTAATCCGCAACCTGTACATGTCTGACTGCTCGGGTGCTGGTGGGGAATGGAGAGTCCGGATGGACAGGGTTAGGAAGAGGTGTAAGGCAGGGTTGCCCGTTATCACCGGTGCTGTTCAACGCATATGCGGAGGAAATGGTTAAAGAGGCATGGGAAGAACTGGAGGTGGGAGTGAAAGTCGGAGGGGAATTCGTAAAATCGGTTAGGCTTGCTGATGACCAAGATTTAGTCCGTCAGTCAGCCAAGGGGTGCAAGTATTGCTGAGTGAATTGGAAACTCAGTGCAGTAGATATGGGATGAGAATCAATGTTAATAAAACAAAAGTTGTGAGAGTTTCCAAAAAGAAAAAGGCTAAGCTAAACATTAAAATAGGAGGGCAAAAACTGGAGCAGGTAGAACAGTTTGCGTATCTCGGAAGTGTTTTGAACCAACGCGGTCAAAGTACGTAGTAGGGACGTAAGGAGAAGAATTCCGCTAGGCAGAGACTTTCACGAGGAGGATGGAGTTAAGAACAGGGACGTTGAGTAAGGATGACAAGAAAGACTCCAAAACTTAGATATTGTCCCCAGCCACACACATTTTTTGGTGGCTCGCTGGGTATTTATGTAGATGTAGATATGGAGTGCATTTATGTACGGCGCGGGAACGTGGTCACCGAAGCAGGATGATGGAAGTAGATCGGAGGCATAGGCAAATGAGGAAATGGCAGGAACAGGATATAGATGTTGGGGGGGTTGAAGTACTCTGAGATAAAGAACTTGATGTAGAGTAGGCTGTTTGATTGTTTTTGTTAGGAGTCACAAATATTTATTTGTTATTTGTGCCCATCCAAACCTACCTTAACCGGCAGATTAATTACGAATAATATATATGGAGGGGGTTGTATAGTCCACCCAGTACTAAGCCGGACGGCTTGTGAACTTCACACGTCAGGATAGGGAGGTCTACGCCTTTCCTTGTGCAAGTTCCCAGGAAGATCTCGTACCCGTAAAATTGAAACCACTTGGGC
The DNA here is from genome assembly GCA_037158775.1 of Hetaerina titia. NCBI lineage: Eukaryota > Metazoa > Arthropoda > Insecta > Odonata > Calopterygidae > Hetaerina > Hetaerina titia. Next base: position 18,278,547 of record CM073773.1, read on the forward strand.
GGAGCGGACGATAAGATCATTTGGAATAGACAATGGTAAAAAATACAATGCTGCATTAACAAATAATCGTAATGAAATTTTGGATCGTACCGAAAGTTACGCCGTGCTTAGGTTACATAATTCAAGTCACTCTTTAAGTTATGTCCGCTCAAGTAACTCGTCACGGAGATAACGTAATCTATATACGTGTACGTGGAAAGGCCGCGTTGCTAGCCAGAGCCAGTCGTGCATTTTGGATGAAACACAAGTGAATATTACAAGGCATGCTGGTGGAGATTATGCTGGTGGCAACATAACTTGCATGCCTGCGTTTTGGTAACTCCCCGTTGTTTTGGTTTCTTCCAATAGACGATAACTTTGAGCTTAAATTCGCACTGCGACATGTTCCCTCACTTTTTTCAGAGTTGTCCGGTTCGAATCCCGACGGTGATTATGGCCTTGTTTTCTTTTGTCTCCGTGCAGTCTCGGTATACGACTGGTGGGTTGATGATATCTTGGTGCCTTGCTTTCTGAGCTGCGCACATAGAAATTGGGATTCTCTTGAACCTTCCTGCTTTCATAAGGTAGAAACATACACGCTGAAGATTATACGTAGCTATTCTCCTCGACCGTCGTTGAACGGTCTGTTCCGGTTACTAGCAATTAAGTTTATTTTTAAATCGCCCATTAATGCTGCTCGTAGACTATCCTATGGTGGTTGTAGTAAATCCTGAATGTTCAGTTGGTCACGTAAGACCAAAATCTCGGGATTTCTCAATTTAATAAAGCTGGGACTTTTCTTCTCTATGTACCAAATCCGATATCAGGTTTTATCTACCGCCATAAATCAATTGTTTCCGATAATAACTTAATTACCCGATAGTAGATACGGGATGGGTACCCTTCTTAAGCTTCCCGCGTAATATTAGCTTTTAGTTTGAGGAATGCACTCTGAGGTAGAGAGATAATGTAGACTGTCGATCGCGGATTGATTTCGGATTGGTGTAAGGAATGGCACATCAATCAGTTTTTAAAAAGATTTACAAAAACGGAATTTTTGGGATAAATAAATGGGAAACCCACCACTGCGTACAAAATTGGTGAGGCCGAAATGCACGTTTCGGAACAAGTAAGATACTTCAGTGTAACTCTCACGAAAGACATAGTGTAGAGAGCACGTTAGGAAGACTGATGCCGCCTTGTAGAGACTCGTTCATTCGAAGAGTCTTATGAGAAAGAACGGGAGAGATGTTACTGTACACTGGTGAGGCCACATTTTAAATATGCGGCAAGTATTTGGGACCCGTCGGAGGAGTTTGTAAAGCAGTTAGGGAAGGTGCAAAGGAGGACCGATGGTTCAGCGAAGAAATCGCACGATAAGAAAGCGAGGAAAACTCAGTTGATAAATAAACCGGACTGGAAGTCCCTGTAGTTTTTTAGTTTTATTTAGTAACCTACGAGCCACCGCTAGGATATATGGCAGGGGTGGTTACACGCCAGACTACTATTAATCTAAAACACTTCTCCGCCTGACGCTATCAGACAAACGTCAAACTGTGGAGCACACGAGGAGGAGAGACTAAGACGTACACCGGACACTACATTTAATTAATTATATCGGCAGATTAGGACCACTCGAGACACCAATAGTCGGAGAGGTTAATTTCCTGTTAGGATTAGAGGTCACAGCAAAAGCAAAGAATAACAACGAAAAACCTATGGCCGAGTAACCTAGCTGCGAAGCTCTAACGTCCAGCTTAGTTCCTCAAGGCTGGTGACTTGAGGAACTAAGCTGGATTGCGGGCTACTGCATAATGGATATGAAGGGGTCTCAATGCCCTCCGGTCAACTTAATTTCTGCCTTAGAAGCCGAAGCGTATAGAATACTTTTTCTCAATATTCCAATTTTTACCCAAATACTATTTGATTTTAATAGAAAAGAATCGAATAATTGAATTTCCGATCGCGAGGGCCGTACGTATTGTTTTTCAGAAAAACTTTTGGAAGTAAAGTATTTCAATTAATATTGAAAATCCTTCATCCATCGTGCCTACCCTCGATATTTTTCAGTAATTTTACCGACAGTCAACAATTTTTCATGGTGTTCATTTTTTCTTTGGATATCAGAGGGGGAATATGTTGGCCGCAATGGGAACAAGTCTATCCTTCTAAACTATGATTAAATCCAAAAAACCGGAACACCACCGAGAGTTAGGTGCTTTATTTATTACTTTCTCTTAAATATCTTAAGCACGAAAAGAAAATCACTGGGGAGTTTTCTTGGCCCCTTGGGAGCTCGAACGGATAATATTTAGGTGCAGTTTTTTTTAGGAATTCAACCGAGTGGCGTTTTTGGCGCTCGTAACTTCTTGTGAAATGGCAGCAAACTCAAAAGTGAGCATTGGTCTGAAATATATTTGTAAACATTGTCATATTTTGAATTTCCACCGTCCTTGGTACATATTCTTTGATTTTTCGGCTCGTCTACATGATGATGGATAGTGGATTTCAAAAATCTTTGGAAATACACTTTGTCAATGCATGAATTACCTGGTTGATACAGATGGGTAAATTCTTTTAGAGGGTTGCGGATAAATCTTTACATTGAGGATAATCATTTTCCCCTAATCGTTGGTAACCGATCTAAGGATTGCTTTGAACCAGCTCTTCGAGCCAGTCTCTCAATCTTTTCAGTTGTCAGTACTAGGTGGTTCCTTTCGGCAGATATTTTCCATCTCTCGCTTCTCGTAATCCAAGTTTGCCCCCCCCCCTCATTAATACATCTCCTCGACGGTTCCATCAGTTATGATCATTTATGATCACACCAACATGCTGCGATTTTTTAGTTACTGTTACAGTAAACAAGTTCATTTTGTAAGAAAATCTCTTCCAAAATGGATGTAGACCTCAGACATTCAATGCGAAGAGTAAAAGGTGTATTACCGTCACGGACAATACCGGGTACTGTGCGTATCACTTCAACAGGCCGTGGAACATTCTCTGAACAGGTTGCCTCATTTTCTCTGCTCGTAAACCATAAAAAAAATCTCATTTTTGCGTCCAAGCTCCTACCTGTTAGACTCTTGCCTCATTGGCCAATTGTGAAAGCGCGTCTCCAAGGGATATCCTTACCAAAACAACAGTGCGTAAAAGGAAATACGGGTGCAACAATGATGCGATCTCGAGAAGTTCCGGAGAAAGCCGAACAGGAGTCGTTGCGTCACCCGCATCCGAAGGACGGCCGCCATAGTCGAAGACGAAAAAAAAAAGCCTTTGAACTTCCCGAGATGATATTTTGGTGACCCGAATCACTCTCCACCCCCTGCCTCTCACCCGCGGGGGTGGTTATGCTCCGGGAAAGGACAGAACTTCATTTAAGTTTTGCTTGTTTTAGTGAAATCGCTTCGTCCTTGTAATGGACATTCACCGCTCGGTCTACGTGCTCCTCTAGTGCATGAGCTGAGCAACCTTGAACGTAACTCAAGGATTTGGGATAGTTGAAAAAAGACCAATAATTACAAATGCGTGTTTGAAAAACACAGGGCAGTGTTCCACGTTATCCTCGGATATTTCATAATGGATAAATTGCCCTGTAGTATATATGGGAGATATTCCTTTCAAACTGAAAGGGATATGCTGTTTTTAAATCTCGTATCTATTGTGTATTGGAAAGTCATTGAGATTGGTATGGGATGAGAATATATACGTCGGAGATTATGCAGTTTTCGAGAAAGAGAAAGGTTATGTTAAGTAAACTTCAAAATATGAGGGCAAAAGCTATAGCAGCTTGAACAGTTCAATTATTTCGTAAATGTTTTGGACCAAAATGGGTCAAGTACTAGTAAGGAGAAGAGTTTAGCTGGCTAAAGAAGCTTCCACAAGGAAAAGGGAATTGTTGACGGGGACATTATGGAGGTAAAGAAACAGCTCGTTAAAACTCTAATAACAATATTGATTGTGGGTTTGTAATGTATGGAAATACAAATATATGTAAACATGGTCATTGAAGCAAGATAATAAGGGTAGATTGGATGCTCTTGAAATGCAGTTTTAGAGAAATATGGAAAAGGTGAAATGGACAAAGGAAAAAGAAATGGAGAAGTGCTGGCCTGGTGGGAGAGGAGAATGGATTGTTGGGAGCGATCCAAAGGAGGTTGGAAAAAAGAATTCGGAGCGTTTTGGTTGGGACTGGGATGTTGAAGATTGAGATAGAGGGGAGAATGTTATGGAATATGCTGGAATAGGATAGGGATGTTGGACGGAATGAAATAAGTATGCGGAATTGAGAAGGAAGTTATTGTAGTGTTGGAATGGCTACGGTTGTATTTCGTTAGGAGAGGCAAGGAACTTGTTATTGCATCGTTTGGTAGCTTGGTAGATCCTGGCTATCCAAAATCTACCCTAACCAATAGATTACTGATAATAACAATAATAGATTTTTATTGCTCCCATGAATTTCAGGTTTCGAGTAAAAAATTACTCCATTCACTTATCGTAAAATATCTAGCGGATAATCTCTCCGGATAGTGTTCGACCCATACACTTTTAGCTGGAAGTATCGTCATTTCTGTCGATACGAAAATTATCATACAAAGAATTCCATGTTAGGAATTCTTTAAATTTATCACTTCAAGTTATCCTCATGTGAACTTGACTATACATCTTAAGTTGACATGGCCTTCTCTAATAATGCTTACATTCGAATTTAAAGTTCCGCTTTTCCCCGTGCAGTTGATGGAAATGAGTTCAAATAAGCTTCTGGCTGTCATCAGCTCCTCCTTAGTATTTTCGATCTTGAATAAAAAACAATTACCTATTATCACTGAATATTGGATGTCTCAAGGGCATTTTAGTGTCGTATTGCATCTTAAACGGGAACTTCACCGGGCAGGAATATATCAATATATTTGTATTCTCAGTTTTGCTATTTTTCCATTTTGTTCTGTTATGCCACCCAATACAGTAGGTCAACAAGGAATTCAATATTCGCGTTAGGGATAGGCATTCTAAGTTTTTCACTGTATGAAATACGTTTAATAAACTTACTTACTACTGTGCTATGCTTCACCTAGAGGAATTTTTGTCTTGAAGCGTTACGCTGACAAGAAAATTGTTGATATTTCGGAGTATAAATCAAGAATTTGTAATTTCGGATGATTATTTACGAAACATTTTAAAAGGTTGGCGATCAAAATTCATGAACACCATTAGTCAATTTCGGGAAAATAAGTAACGAAAGAAGCGTCGAAAACGAAAGATCTGGGAAGTTAACTGCACAAAATCTTGCAATTTATAAATGAAGAAATCTGCTCAAAATTAAGACGGTGATATTTTCTGCTTATTGAATATCATTTTGATAAATTTTACGCCAGGACGCCCCTTAATTACCTCATGCGGTATAATGTCAGAACGGCGAGAACCAGTTTCGTTACGATGGTTGGAGTCGAGTCATTAGAAGTCTACTATCAGAATCTAAATAAAAAGTCTAAATGTCATCAACGTACTTAATGCCAAGGGTTGATCATAAAATATATCTGGCCACTGTCGGCATTTTTCCCTCTGCCACCCTTGTTACAGATCTATAAGTCACGAACCCTAGTCTCCACCCCTTGTGGTGGAGACTAGGGTTCGAATCGGCGCTGTCATTAATATCAACCGGGTAGCTTTTTCTTAAAAAAATTAAAAAAATGCTTTTAAAACGATTTTCATTAAGATGACTTATCCTTTCAATTAGTTAATTACGGTATTTGCATTGGAAGAGTAAATCTCCTTGGTAGAAAACTAGTTATTAATTTTAGTGGTTTTAGAGCACATACCGTGAACTGAAAGGATCATTTCGAAAGTATTTTAATTGATAATCTTTTAATGAATTTGAAGTGATTTTTCTCGAAATGATATGGACAATGTCTTCTTGGATGATAATTACATTTGAGTTCTTCGTAAACAGGGGGAGATAAATATGCTAGAGTAACACTTGAGTGAGATGTATTTGTGTACCCTGCAAGGCACCGCTAAGGTATGGCGGGGGTGAATACACGCAAGGCTATTTTTTACCCGAACATGACCCTACCGCGGTCGCAAAATGTTATAATGATCCCCTATCGTACGTGAAAAAATGGCATCTTGACTCGATCTGTTCTACACATAATCCACACAATTTCTCTAATTTTATTTGCATGATCTCTCGTACCTTGGTACGATGGGGGTAATAATACATTTTCAGCATCGCTGTTGAAAAGACCTACCAATTTATGCAAGAGCTTCAATCAGTAATTTAACATTCGTTCCGCGAGTGATTCCCAGCCTAGCTCCTCTAATATTTTCGATACCCTACTAGGTTTATCATGACAACGCTTATTAAATCTAGCTCCTCTTTAATCGATGTTTTTAGGCAACTTTGTGGAAATCTATTGTCACTTAAAGTAAAAATAGCAAAGCTCCTCTACGCCGCACGTGATCCAATTCGGCAATTAATCCAACTTCGTGAGAATCCCATATACTTGCAGCAAATTCTAAATGAGGCCTACCCGGTGACCGATAACTTTTCTCTTTGAATTTTTAAACACATTTACCAAGTATTCTTTTAATAAATCCTAATTTTTTGTAAGTTTGTCCACATATTCCCTTTGTGTTTCACCCAGGTGCTTGAAAGTATCTATACTTTCCTCTGATTTTCCGGGAGTGCCAGTTTGTTCTAGAAAAGCGAAGGTGGCACATTTAAAAAGGAAATGATCCTCGCCTGTCCCTATGCATGTATTTCACGCGCCTTGGGAACTAGTACAATGTGAGCTTGCATCTCCTATTAAAGCGATTTCGTATTTATTCCTGCGGTAGCTTTGATCATTAGCCCCGTGCCATGCCTCAAAGGGAAATTCTGAATTCTTGGTTAATTCTGTTTTATTTGGTGTAATTTGAAATTCCCGAGACATTCTCGGTTTTCCTGTTCTCACTTGATTGGCACCTTTCTTTTTAATCGATCCACCGTCGACAGATTTCAAAGTTTCAACTGAAACTTTATTTTCATCATAGTTTTCCTAATTATGGCCAGAAAAAAAGTTAGCAAATATTGCCAATAACAATTGATGTGACGTGAACATCAAAAGGTATTAACTGCTAAAAGTTTCCTTCTTGTGTAAAGGTAACTTAATATCCAACTCACCATGCCTGCTGTAATAAAGAAACACGAAAGGAAATCGTAATCTCATTCATAATCACCGTAAGTTTGTTAATTTCGCATTTATATGCGTTCCTACCAAGTGAGGTCTACTCTCACCTATTACTGCCTTAGGGTTGACTTCCAACCATGTAAAACTTGTAAGGCTCATGTTAAGAATAACCTGACTATTTTAAAAATATTCCCTAGGTTTGCGAATTACGTACGCGTGCTCGACGAGATATATGTTGATTGTTAAAAAGTTTTTGCAGTTTGTAAATTTAACAGAAATGCGAGAGTATATTTAAGGTACTAAATTCTTAAATGAATGTTATTATTTTTCACTTATGCTGAAAATTTGTATTTATGGAGCACTGGTGGGTGCATCATGCAGATGCTTAAAAGGTAGGAATGCGTCAACTTGTGCTCGAGCTTACTGTGGTTGGCTTCTTCCCCAGTTAGGGGATGAGGCGTTAACCTCCAAATTTTACCTGGACAAGAACTATGAACACTTTATTCCACGAATTAGCCAATGTGTACAATAATGCACTCGGTCGTATGGGATGAGTTAGGTGGTCTCAAATGTCAATGTAATCATAAGATGATGCCGTTGAACATCGACAGGCAAGGCGTACGTACCTACATATATTTATTCAGCTTCCATGAATGAAGATCTCGGCCATAGAGCGAACTGGGCTGGAAGAACTGCTCCAAGTTTGGCAATACCGCAGCAAGACTTTGATTTTCAATTTTAAGATTGAGGAAATAATTACTTCTTTCGCAGCCAGATCGTCTCATTCCTTGTGGAGTTAAGTCACATGTTGCTTCATCTTTTCCTCGGTCTTTTTAATGGGAATTTATCTAGTCCTGAATCGATCTCTGATTACTTGAAATGTCCTCGTTTCATTCGTTCGTGTGATATGATTGTTAGATTTAGTTTTTGTCGTGAGTTAATTTGCCTGTTTTACATTTCGCCTTGTTTCCTTAATTCTTATCCCTTCTCTTGTTTTTCCTGTTCTTCATCTCAGTACTTTCATTTCTGTTTCTTAAAGGAGGCTACTAATTATTGACGACTCTCTTTATCTCTACAGCACGAAGAAAGGACCAAAGACTCTTTCCAAAAGCCTTTGGAAACAGTCTTTGGTTCTTTCTTCGTGCTTTACAAATGGATTTTCACAACGTATCATCCTCAACCCTCTCTCAAATAAAATACTCGTGTTTGTCTCTGTTGATTAAGTTATTGTTTTGCTTGCTACTATTTTGTTTTAATTTTTAGCTTCCGTTCGTATTATTCCATCCATTTGTCATCCAGACGACATGCTCTCCTCCATTTGCTTTCTGCATTTGTTCGCCAAACTATTTCTCAGTTACCCTAGACCTACAATATTAAACTAAGATATTTCATTTTGTTCACCCGAGCCTGTATGAGTGGTCCGTTTATCCGGAACTTATCTGATGGCATTTCCTGTTGTAACTAATTTTTTTAGTTTTCTCCACACAGTTATTGTTGTAGTTATTAATTGGTTCGGTATTCTTAAGAGAACATCTTCTTCCTAGCTTTTTACTACAGCATCATCTACGTAGTAAATAATGTTCTCTATGCCCTATCTGATATCTTTTTGTTTTTACTTTTTAAATATTTTATCAGCATGGATATTCGACCTGTTTGCTCTTTCCCATTCGATTGGGTTTTTTTGTTGTTGTTTTTATGATGCTGAGCTGTTTTTTCCTCATAGAAGAGAGGAATTATGGCTTACAGGCGTACTTAGACGAAACCATTTTTTAAATCAATGAAGCAGGGGAATGCAGGCTGATTATGTTCCGAAGATTTGTACTTCAGTTGCGTTAAAGGAATAACATCTATAAAGTCTGCCGTCTTCTTACGCTGAATGGTGTGTCTATGGCAGCCATGATCATGCAGAATGAATCATTGTAAGCAGTAAGACACTCATAGGTAGTCTTACCCTAACATTTATCTTGTGAAAAGGTAGCAGTAATGCAGGCAGTAGTAATCTGTAGGCAAATACATGCTTGTTAATTTTGAAGCCATAAAAAAACTATTTGTAGCACTTTCTAATCATGTTGAATTTATCCTTGAAGGAATTGTGCAATTTATGCTAATAAACTTTTAAGCAAAATTAGACTTATCCAGACATCTCAAATATTTCTCTCGTTATTTGGGATGCTTTTCATGCCCCAGACCGGAAATATTTAACCAGCTTAACCCATCGATTCCAGCAGATTGAATTCTTAATTTCTGAAAGAAGATCCTCAGAGAATAAAAATAAATGAAATCACAATAACAACAGTGTCGAACCGCATTTTTGACGTTAGTTCTCTTAGCGAAATTAAGACTAAAATAAAAACTTTGTTTGGAAACGCCAGGAGGGTTATGGTCTTAGAAACTCGTCGCAGCTGCCAGTGGCCTCCACTACCAGCTACTATTGCCGAAGCATCCTGTTGGGATGAACCTTGTGGCAGCTACGTATCCTGTCTGCCTTTCCGTTTTTTGTTTCGATGCTTGTCGTCGCCTCCCGTCGGTGTCCGCCAGAATAGAACACTCGCTCGAAATGGACACATGTCATTTTTACTCTCGAATGCTGTCACGAATATTCAGCCCTCGGGGTTTCGAGGTCGATCGTTCAGTCTCGGACAAGATTATATTGCTGGCCTAGTTGGAAGCATGACGCAAGCAGCCAGTTGTAATTTTGTAAATGCCCTACTCCGGTCCTCGATCGTCATTAGTTATTAATCATAAAAATTTTCTTCCCTTAACCGGTGGTGGTTTTTAACAATGTCCAAGATAGCAATTTATCTCGCAATATAACTTTCGAAACGCCGTACGAAAGAAGAACGATTGGAGAGCCGGATTGTGACATTTGAGTTGTCAAATCCGAAGAAGCGAAAACATTTCGGTAGAGTGCTAGGTAATTTTGTAATCAACACAAAGAAGATTGGGTATCATATTGATTGTAAGCAGGAATGTTAAGTACCCAAAATCAACAGTATCTTACAAAATTTCCACTCACACCATGCATTTGTCTGTTTAATGTCGTGTAATAGATTTTTTTTAACCCCTCTGTCTAAAATGGCCTTTGTACTTAAAGCAAGGAATTGCATTTTTTTGCATTTTTATAATAGTTTCAAAATATTGTAATGAACTCGTTTAAAATTTAGTTTGTGTATCTGCAATTATTTATCATGAATTTGTTACAGTGATAAGCATCGTTCATAATTGCAGAGAACCTTTCACTGCTACTATGGAGACCTACGAGATTTATACGTGGGAACGAAGATGGCTACTTGGACTGCTGTCAATTTATTTCGAATTATTTAACTACTTCTGCAGTACTTGCGGATCCTTAGGGTTATGTTCATCGGGAGTCCCAGTGGGCGATAACGTTAGTTTCTACATCGATTATCCTACTCTCAAAATAAATTAAGAATCATCAGATGATACTATTAATGTACCGCTGAATCGGAAAACATTCATGTGAAGGTATCGGAAATATGGCCTATTCAGTACATTTTCGGCTCTTGTTTTGAAATCTTAAGAATCGTCGATATTGGTTTCGTGTATTTGTTTCAATTCGATCTCTGTGCTCGGGCTGAATATAAATCCCCTCCGAATGTGATTCCGTGTGTTTGACGGTTCACTTAAATTCGTAAGTGGCTGAGTGCAGCCGCCTCCATACTTGGGTACTGCGCTCGCCGAATTGATAAGATAAGATATCTTGTTTGAATAAGTAGTCATCAGGGTTGGGCTGTGACTGCAGAAAATCGCTGAGGAAGCTTCTCAAGTGTCCAATTCAATTTTTATCATCTGAAACTAACCGAAGCCGAGAGAGTACGATAAGTAGGGCGTAGCATCGTCGATAAAAGAGGCAGTAAGAACCCCCTCAAAGTATCTATGTACTCGTATTTGCTTCGTTGAAAATTCGGTAATCGTCGAACATTGTATTGCATCCATTCTTGTTCAAATTTCCACTTTTCTTTCCAATTTCCATATTTATGAAGTTCTGGGTTATTAAATCTTCTCTATTATTTACCTACATTTAATACAGTAGTCTTCATATAACTAACTTGTATGCACTACACCCCTGAATCCACAATTTTGTTAGCGCTAAAAGTACATCCTGGAGGAATATTTAAATTTTGTACGTTTGACGTGATTATATACTACAAAGAGCAGTTATGAGTACGACAATTTGTTCAAAACTTGTTTGAAATCGGAGTTATTGCTTTAAAATACAGGTCATGTAGTTATCGTTGAAGTACCCATGTTTCGGTTAGCTAGGTTATGTCATTCTTCTGGGATAGTTAGCTCACCGTGTTGAAAAGATGATTGAGGACTGATGAATTAGGAAAGGTGAACTTAAGATAAATTTTTAGAAAGCTAGCGAAGGTTTCCTGATTAGCACTTGGGTGGGAAAAGGTAAACTGTCATATCATCGGGAAAGTCTAGATAATTCTGGGATTCTCATTCTCATTGGTCCGTAGATGGGTTTTATTTCCTTTGGCGTGTTGCTACTCTATAAATATTGGTTTACTGGAGAAATATTTTTTTCGACAAAGCTTATACAAATTCGTGCAACACGTTCATTTTTTTGTTCACTGATAACGTACAAAGTTTTTAATGTAGAATAATTTTGTTTCCCTCTAAGGCGTCAATGTAGTTGGATCAGTGGACCTCGACTGTCCTAAGTGAGGGATATGGGAGATTTTACTGACGAGTAATGAACGTCTTTTGCTCTTCGACACTTACGCTTGTTCTATGCGTAATTTGAAAAGGTCCTTAGCGCGAGGACCAGCGAATATCTTTACTGTAGGATGGAATACTATGTGAATGATATTTTTGATATTTGTAAGTATTTCCCCCTAGGATTTATACCGAGATCACGTGGACGTTTCCACACCGAATAACATGTGCGGAAAAATTTCCCCATAGCACTCACCGTAAATATGGACATTACTTTTAAGCACATTCAAGATGGAGAATTAAAGCTAGAGTAGAATATGGCAGAAATGGGAAGAGTTAGCTTTGGCCATTTTGGACAGTAATCTTGTAATTAACGGCCCCTGGGTTTTTCATGAATACTGAGGATTCAGAGGCTCTGAACGTTCAAGTCTCCCGGAGTTAATTTATTTGGTGGATACCTTACCCATTATGCCAGGGGGAAATTTTAGTTGTTTGTGTGTTCGAAGTCATTGAAAATGTCTTTGGAACGAACATTAAGGGCTTCTGGGCTTCGGTGATTAATATGGATGATCACTGGGAAAAAAGTAACTTCAATTTTTATTAATTTGTAGCTCTTTCTATATGTTAAACGTTGTATGATAAATCATTAGTGTGTAATTCGAAGGAAAATCGCCATTGGATTTAGTTGAAATTTAAATGGAGGTTAAGTGTATAAACTTACCATGTCTCACTCTTTCAATTAAAAACTACTTTCTTACCTGGAACTTCGAAATATCATAAGAATACTTATTAAGTGTATTATATTAACATATTCACTAGAATTGGGCTTTAGTTCAACACTCATTGTTGACTTGTTTTCGGATATTGATCTGATAATTAAAATCTGAAAATGTGCTGTAAATTTTTGACAGAAAAATGTTTAGCAGATGAGTCTCCTTCATACCCTAAAGAAATATTCATTTTTTGCAACTAGTTGCATTTGAGTTGGCTTAGTGCGATCTTCTGTCCTTGGATTAAGTCACACCTGAATTGGGAAGGTTTCAGGCAAAGCACAGCCATGTATGACATGTTGAAGGGTTTCAAGAAACAATATACCGCAAGGATAACCCTGTTAATAATTTTTGACGAACACAAAAATTCCGACGAGCAAAATGTTTCTCTAGTCTCATCGCAATGCGTTATGAGATCAATAGTGAAGTGTGCATTTGAAAATATCGATTCTTCGGCATTAGGTCATAAACCCTCGGTGAAATATCAAATGTGGTGAAGGGGTGTTGCGTAATAATGGAGGGATTGAAATTTTTACAAAATGTAACGAGGTTAAAAAAATACCATTACTCTGACGAAACCGAAGAAGTTTAACCAAGAGTCGAGAGTAGTCTTCCGTCTCTCAGTACTAAACGTAATTCACCAAAGGACAGGATTATTATAATGTGTTGATAATACACGATACATGGCAAAAGAAGACTTATTTTCTAAAGTATTACATATGCTACAAAATCCGCGTTTTTGTTTCCAATTTTTATTTCGAAAACAGCTATTTCCGAAGCAATCGACGAAGCTGAGGAGGAAAATGCATATTCGGAAATGGCTACGACCTCAAGTAATGACGATTTCTCTTTTCCCGATGCTGTTTAATGAGTAATTCACTGGTAATGGCAACACTTACTGTTTAGTAAAAGTATTATTATCTGGAGGAGAGAGAGTTGTGGAACCCTGGAAATAATGGATACTCCAAAGTGTTTTCGAGGGGATCTGTGAAAACTTAACATTGTTCAAAGATGAGATTTTGGTTGCCCAATTCCGCACGCCTATGTAAAACATGTGATTACTCCAAAGAAATACTCTCTCGGCTCTTTACCCCGACTTGTTAGCCGTATGACTACAACGCCATCACCATTAGCCAAACTTGGCGACCTGGCCTTGGATGCTTAGCGATTTGATGCCTTTGTTCCGCGTTTCTACGGATAACATTTTCATCCATTAATTCATCCCTGGTGTTGAATATTTCTATTTTTAACAACGCCAGTTTTTTCATAATATTTCTCAAATTTATGAATGCGCCTTGAGGGTACTCCAACAAATACGGACGCAGACTGTAATGGACGCAGACTCTCCGTACATTTTAGGAAGGGTACACTGTTTTTTAATGCGGGTATACGGTTACTGTTCATCTTCATGCGTGAAACTTTAAATTCAAAATTCTGACATCGCGGAATGAATCAGGTTTCTATTAAAGTGAATGTTTAAGATAAAAATACCAATTTTGGGGTGAAAATACTCATTTTTGATCTTAATGCTAGGTGAAATATTTTCCTCGGGCCTAGCAAACAACTTCCGCATGCCTTGGAGAGGAAACCGCGAGCAGCTGTTGCCTCGGGAGAGCCAAATTTCCACTGACAATTTTCCGCCACTGAAATTTTCGTCTCGGAAAAATGAAATTTCGATCCGGAAAACAGCTGTAATTTCGGTATTGTAGCAACCCGGTGGCTGCCGGCCCTACAGCAGCGTCAGCACATGTGTTGAGATTTTATTTGTTCAAATATTTGCCTCCTAATTATGTTTATTATTGTGAATATTTTTTTCGCTGCATGGAAGAATATCATGAATTTCTATTTTCATGGCGCGAGAAAAAAAGCGCGTAGCTAGGTTTATTTTCAGTTGCGGCTCGGTGACTTGTATTTAACGTTTCTGCGGTTTATGTTGGGGGCTGGATCAATTGCGGTTTCAAAGCTGATCAAACGGACGGCGTCACGCACATCAGCGAGACTCGACGTAAGTGACAAGGAAGGGATTAGTTGCACACTGGGCTTTCGGGTTTTTTTAAACCGTTGTATCAGCAGTGCAATTCAGTGAGACGAATAACCCCGTTCGGTTTAGGGCATAGTTAGCACAATGAAATTATCGTTCACGCGACTTGCATGCACTTTAAGAGGAAAATTCTGACTAAGAATGGAAATGAAATTTTGATTTGTATTCGCCTACTTTTTATATGCTCAAAAAAACAGTTACGAATGGATTCGTATGAACATGCATGGTGTGCATTTGAAATTTAAAGGGTGATAAATCACATCTGAAAGCAACTGCCAGTAGTATTACTTAATATTGATTGAGCATTAGATAATCTAAAATACTTCTAATCCAAAATGTTCTTCATGAAGCACGATATTGAAAGAATCAATTCCTTTCAAAGATCTTTTGATAGTTATTCAGCTCTACTATGAAACCACTTACAACAGTTTTCAATCACAGCAGCCCAGTCTTCTACAATGTTCTATTTAAATGAATTTTCTTTTCATCTGCCCCTTCATGTAATATTCATGGGTGTCAGTCATCCAGATTATCTTCCGCGACTGCAAGTTGTCTTTCAATTATTTACTGCAACAATGGGAGTTTTCCGGCTTCAAAGAGCTCATGCTATTGGTAATTTGCGCCATGATTTCTAGATGTGACTTAAACAGCTGTTCAGATTGAAATTTTGAAGTATCTTCTTGGTATTCATAACTATTGGTTCAAGGAAGGAGAAACTATTCATTTAAAAAAGGAGTCGCGTAAAAAGATTTTCCCCAATTACTGAGCTTGATTGTATGAATGACTGTTTAATTTGACCATTGACAACCTTCAAACCCACCTTTCGGCAGCATCGAGTCATCATTGACTATTTTTTTTAAATTTTTAGTAAATTTTAATCGTTTGTAGATTAATTCTAACACATCATACACGCTGGACGAGTATACAGTATATTACGAACAGCAGAAACATTTCCCCATCCTTAGCTGCAAGTACGTCTCCCACTCAAGGGCCATGGTTTTTTCAAGCTGTCCATTCTTCGGGACTCGCCTTCAACTTGAAATTTTGATTCTATTCGCCCAATAACTTCCACTAGCCCCTCCCCACGATATTTTTCTACTTCGATTTCCCGCCAGCTCCGCTAAATATTGAACTGTGAAGTACGATTCAGCGTGTTGCATTTTTACTGTAAAAGGTTCCCAGAGATTGGAAAACGGCTAACGTCACACTAATATTGAAAAACGGAGGCAAGGAGGAACCAAGCAATTGCAGACCTCTTTCCCTCGCATCCATTTCGTGCAAGGTTATGGAAAATAGTTGCTAGTTCGATCTTCAGAAACCGCGATAATCGGGTGTTATTGATGAAAAATCAACACGGTTTCCGAAAGGGTAGGTCCTGCGAGATACAGCTTGCGCGTTTTGTTCATGATACTGTTTTTTCGCGGGAGGATAATGCTCAAGTGGAAGCAGTTTTTCTAGATTTTAAGAAAGCCTTCGACAAAGTACCTCATAGTAAACTACTCGCAAAGCTAGAAGCATATGGCATGGATAAAATATTCGGGTTGGATATTTTTGAATGATCGGGTACAATGAGTAGTGATACATGGAGTTAGCTCAAATGCAGTAGAGGTTAGTTACTTCAGGTGTTCCCCAGTGAATTGTTTTCAGACCTCTTTTATTCATACTTTACGTTAACGACATTGACCCCGTAGTCAGTGAGATACGTTTATTTGCCGATGATGCAGTAGGTTACCGTGATATCTGTGATCTTGAGCACACAGCTGCTTTATTAGATGAACTTAATGTTATACAACGTTGGTGTGACACTTGGCAATTACAATTAACTTTTTAAAAGTGCGTTGTGACGAAGTTTTGGGAAAAAAAGGAATTCCCTCCCGATTGCGTAATGCATTGGGAACACCGAAATGTAATACAGGGTTCGTCCGGAAAATAAGTGTACTGAGCTCAGGGAAAAAATTTATTGCACTTTTACATATCTTATTTACATATCAGCGGCGTTCCCATTCCTGGAACGCTCCCGCGAAGGCATCATCGGGAACCTCTCGAAGACACGTCGTCACGGCCTCTTTGGCGGCGTCCAAAGTCCCGTATCGCGTTCCTTTCAAACTCCTCTTTATCTTCTGGAACAGAAAGAAGTCTCTAGACGTTCTCTAAAAAATGTGGATCATTTTTGCAGTGATCCGCAAGTTGTGTCGCGATTTCCAAACGATTGAGTCTTTGATCATCACTGAGCACTTTCGGCACCAACTTTGCACAAATTTTTCGCATCTGTAATTGGTCCCTAATAATCTCGTGCACTATTGTTTTTGGCACATTACACTGCTCTGCTATCATCCGAACACTAAGACGACGATCAGAGTTCAGTACATCGCGAACTTTTCGCACATTTTCGTCGGTGAGTGTCGTTGATAGGCGTCCAGGCCGTGGTTCGTCGTCGACCTCTTCTCTGCCCTCCACGAACATCTTGTGCCACCGAAAGATCATGTTTCTGGACATGGCTGACTCCCCGTAAGCCTGGTTAATCATACCGACAGTTTCGGTAGACGATTTCCCAAGCTTTACCGCAAATTTGATGGAATAACGCTGCTCCAAAAACTTCGGCATCGCGTTCCGTGACGAGGGTCGAGCGTGGAGGTTCGCGTTCACAGAGCTCCTCACTACACCACAGCTCAGAGCCGACTGCCTTTTTCAGCGTCGCTTGCCAACATACCCCCCTCAAATCGCAGCCCGTCAGAGCGGTGCTGGGCGCGCCTGGAGCGGCGGGAAAAAATCAGTACACTTATTTTCCGGACGAACCCTGTATGTAGACTCAATTAAATACTTGGGCGTTACCCTCGCTCACGATCTCTCCTGGGTGAAACGTTTACGTGGAATGTGTGGACAAGCTAACATAAGGTTAGGATTTATTAGAAGAGTACTTGGTAAATGTGATGAAAAGGTTTAAGAGAAACATTGTGTGTTGCCGGTTAGGCCACATTTAGAATATGCTGCAAGTATATGGGATTCTCACGAAGTTGGATTACTTGCCGAATTGGATCGCGTGAAACGTCGAGGAGCGAGGTTTGTAAAACGTTGTTGTGGTAAACTTAGTAGCGTATCCAAAATTATAGAGCAGCTGTACTGGGTAATCACTCAATGGAGTGATGGTTAAATTACAGATGGAAACTCTTGCATAAATTGGAAGGAGGTCTATATAGCAGTGATGTTGAAAATGTATTATTACTCCCATCGTATTACGCTAGGAGAGATCGAGGTAATAAAAAAATAAAAATGAGAGATTAGGTGTGGAACAGGTAGATTTAAGATGTCATTTTTTTCTACTAACGATAGGGGATCATACGTAATAACATTGTCCGAATGCGGTAGGATCATGTTCGGGTAAAATTATTTTTGTGTGGATTCACCCCCTGCCACACACCCCCAAGCGGTGGCTTGCAGTCTATATAATTTTTTTAATAAAAAATTTAAAATTCCCTTACTTTGTTTATTCAATGGCTAAATTGCGTCAGACATTTGAAATTGAATGCGCACGGCCACCTGTGTCGTCATGATATAAAAAAAAACTAATTTTTCACTAAAAGTTTTCACACGTGTCATAAATGAAACTGGCTTTAACTTTTTTGTTTCTCATAAAAATGAGAATACGTTTTTGAGACTTATGGAATCGGAACTAGATTCTGCAGACTAGAGAGGGGCGAAGCTAGATTCTACTTACCCTAACATCTATCGTGATGGACAAGCTGCACCAATTTATCTTGAGGTAGTTGGTTTGAATATTAGTCGTATTTGTCTTTCGATTTGTGGAGACCTAATTGCAGCTCAAATTTGGCGGTTGAATGTAGCGTTTGCATGATTACGAGAGAGATTTAGAAATCCTCTAAGTTCACTCATCTAGTACAATCCTTGGTTTCACTCTCTTTTAAGCAATAGATTGTGCATGAAAATTCGGTGGATAAATGAAGTCAGCGCTCCGTGGCCTCTCGTTTCTACCTTCTCTCTTGGAAGTGAGAGGAAGGCCTTTCCGAGTAAAATGTTCCCCCCACCGAAGTCTTTTTTTTCCTTTTGCACATCTTAAAAGATTTTGCCTCCCGTTACGTCCCGAATATGGAAGGAGATTTCGCCTGCAAGAGTGCAAAAGAAAAAAGTCACTGAAGTAGAGGGCTTGATCGCAACTGGTTCACGTTCTGATTTGCGTGCGCCACAACTTGCTAAATGCCAAGTTCAATTTCTCTGCATATGCTCTTAACGGGGATTGAAACGAGTCCAATTTGAACTCATGTAATATTTCATGGCGATTTGGCAATTGTGGTAATAGATTTTAGAGTAAATAGGTCCACGTGCGTTGTGCTACTCTATAATTTACAATTTGTGGTAATAAAATCAAATTTCTAGCCGCGTATGTTTTATACAGTGTCGTGCGGTGAAAGCGTACTCTTTCATTCTGGATGAGCAAATAAAACTTATATTGCAACAAAACCTTCATAGGTAGTAACAAATTCCGCATCCATTACCAAATTTTTTTCCTGTTTCATTCGCGTTCCAGCTTGAACTAAGGAGTTGGACAGGTTCCGAAAGTGGTCTCCGATTTTCGTTAAGCTTAAATTAACGGAAATGTTTGAATAATTCATTTTGATAGCATTAAATGAGAGTGTAATCAAGTGTTCCTTGAAGAGAAACGTTGTGATGGCTATCGAATGGTGAAAGTGGACCTGCAGCTGCTTTTTAATCTTACGCGTAATTTCTTATCATTTAGTCAACGATGCCATCGTAAACTTGGTAGAATTAATGATATAATTGGACTTTTATTTGTCATGCTCATGTACTTGACACGGGTGGGGGGCTAGTAGCCTAGTGTGTAGAGCGATTAGTCACAGACTGGAGGGACCAGGTGTGAGATCCCCTATTTGCGTAGTACAAGCATAGCTTCAACCATGCTGTTCTATTTTGTGGGTATCAGACCCCCATTGGACACAATAGCCGTTACTTGGACGGTAACGGACCCCAATCCTCTAGTAAATGCACCCCGTAATGGAAGCTGTCACCGGTAACCTCGGAAATCTAACAATAGAAACTTGCCGATGACAACAGCGAGTCTACTTGGTGGCGACGTGGCAGTATAGTGGACAGAGCGTTCGGCTACCGATGGGAGCATTAATGGGTTCAAACGGTTGAGTCACGTTCGAACACTACTGACGGGTATCAGATCTTTCTGGGAAACCGCAGGTGGTCGGGAACTGAGCCCATAACTTGATACGTAAATTCGCATTACGTCGGGAATAGTCAACATCCTCTGGAATGTGGCTCTGATTAGTACGAATTTTACGCTACCTTCTCCTATTTCTTGGGTGTAATGGTTCTTTGGATCCACCTAACTGAGTGTAAAATCTGAAGGAAGAGTATCTGCCTTTAATGAAAAATCTCCCACCTCTCTTAACCGTCGGGAATAGGATATAGCCATCTCAATAGTATTTCTTGATATAGTATTTTGACCTTTAACTCTTGGCAAGTCTGATGGTGGCAAAGCAGAGTATTTGGTGGTCGTATAGCTTCAGATCTCCAAGTAAAACTGGTATGAAGGCAGAGATCAGAGAACTGTCAGTGATTGAATGGTACTTTTGCCTTGTATTCTCATCATACGGTAACGTGATAACATTCCTTTATTGCCAGAGGAGATATTTCCATGGCAAGTTTCTCTCAAATAGGCAAAAATATGGGTCAAACCTCATGTATTGTATTTTAACGATGGATGTCCCTGTCCGGAGCTTGCAAAATATTTCGGTGGACCCAACTTCTTATTCAGCACCCAATTTCTGGATGGGTGTTGGTACCGTAACTCTCGAGAGTGAAAAGTTTATTAGTAACAAGTCTTTTCCGGCGTGTGACACCATCTCGGAGACTGACAATGATGAGTAGTACGTATATTGGCAGTTATATTAGTTTTCTTTAATTAACTTAATTCATAGGCTTATTTTGCCTCCCTCCTCAACGGTGGACCCTGCATTTATTTATTTATATATTTACCAAGACAAATATTAACATAAATAACTGTATCCATGTCAAGTCATTACGCCCAACGATGCATATATAATGATGAGGACAGAATGATATGCAGGAAATTGGCTGGATTTCATACGATGGATTGCGGAATAAATGGCGTAGCACTTAGCCAGCTTTTTCTTATTACTCTGGTCCGCTCGATACGAGGTAATGCGTCCTCGGCTAAGGCAATCGTCCGCTGGCTCCTCAAACGCACCGCGGGCAAGGGAACACACGCTCAACCCCCTACCGTAATCACATATGCTGGCGTCCTAGCAGAGATGATAGGAGAAAATTACTTCCCTTCCTAATAACCTGAGATAACGTACTCAATTAAAGATTCAGGGGCTCCCCGTGGCTGTTTCGGTTGCCTCCGTATAAAATAGATTTGTGATCAATAATCCTATTTATTATGCAAAAATTATTTCTTTTGATAAAATATTTCAACCCTTCTATTCCCGTGTTTTTATAAAAGTGTTGTATAATTGCAAAATTACCATGCACCAATGTAATCAGAGAAAGTTCGGTTTAAACCGTTCGCAGTCGTTCTAGACGGGCTTTAGACATTCGGTCATGCATTTAAACATATATTTTACAATGTGTGTATGTTTTGAGTTTTTGTAATTTAAAAATCTATTAATACAAGCGTATTCCCCTAATGAATCACTGTGGGAAGCTAATTTTTTGCTTTAAATTTACTCCCTACTTCGTTCTCGGTGTATGGAGTAATTTTTTTGAGTAATTCAATGACCTTATTAAAATATTATTGCATAAATTGCACTGCTAATGAGTCTCGGAGGAGCTTGTCGCTACAGAAGGAAACTGTTGACACCCTGAGCCCTTCGGAAACTTGACGTCTTAATCATATCAAAATTTTAAGAGATTTTTCAGTAACAAGCTAACGTACAAGGGTTATTATATACTTAAATATTGTATTTGTAATAGTTTTTAATTAATAAAGCCCGGATTCTGGTGTAAATATTCAAATGGAAAATAGAGATCTATATGTTTACCAATAGATAGTTAATCCATATGTTTTAACCTCTGATTTTTAGTTTAGGCGCTGTACAAGATAGTACGACTACTCGTATTTGTTCTTAATCATAGCCTTTGAAACACCACCCAGTTTTTTGTGGTAAGACTGTCTCTTTTCTATAAATGTTGTAACCTCCATATATTCATCATTTTGAGTTGTATTTAGAACCTTCTTGTAGAGACTTTCCAGGATTGAATTTCACCAACCAATTCTTGAGCTTATTTTCTTTTCCTTCATTTTTTTGTATGTAGATGAACAATAACAATACTGAACATGATTCGTATTTTTAACGATCAACCCTGTATACATTTAAGTGGTTGGAATTTTGTTTCACTCGACCTGGATGCTTCTTCCATATCGGTGGATGAAAAGCCAAGTTTGTAGGCCTCATCTCAGAAACGAGCTGTCTAAAAAAAATCAGTAACCGCCTTACTCTTCGCTCACCTAAATCTAGGAATTCTGTTGATCTACACTCGTATTTTTCTACCGATGGTTCAGGTCGAGGATTTGACGTTGAGTAGTAGTTTTAATGGGAAGCGACCGACAGCTGAGGTCATTTCCGCCATTAGGAATTAAGGAAGGGTGTAGAGAAACCTGGCGTCGGCAATCGCCTACTCTTGTCGAAAGGCGACATGGGGTCCTCAGTTAATGTCTCATCCGACGGACTTCGTACTCACTCGAAGTGCAATCCACAAAGTACCTCAAATAGGGATTGGGATACCGCTGAAAAATAGTTGTCGTCTCCTGGACACACGGGCCCTCACGGTGGGAAGCCTGTGCGTTAGCCACCGCACCATGCCGGTCCCCTTTGACGTTACAGCTATCAGGCTGCGAGCGATTGAAACAAGTTCACCCATGTTGCAATTGTGCAATTGTTTTGGAATAAGCGTTACTGAGTTAACCCTAGTCATGTCTCCCGTTTGTATTAGCACCATTTTCCCCGTGAATACTGATACGTACTCCAAGTAGTCTTCTAACCTCTTCGTTTTTCAATATCTTAGATTTAAAATTCAATTGTTTTAATCCCAAAATTGGACTTCCATCTTAAATTGACTTCCTTCCACAGTAGCTGCATTGATGTCTCTGTCCACGAGCTAATTCATATTTCCTCGCTCTTCTCCTCTCTCGGCTGATTGCATTTCACAATCCATCCAAAGCAGTTGTCCATTTTCATGTCTCATGCTGTCGTACTTTCACGGCAATTATTTCCAATTCTTCCTTCGTGATCCGGGGCTTCCTCGAATGTCTCACCTTTTACCTAGAGCCTGCTTTGTGGGCTCTAGCGTAGACCTATCATATTTCCTAATATCCTGGGCCGGGCGTATAATAGGGTGTCATTCTTTACTATTTTAGTCTTTACTGGTCGGGTTTATGTGTTAAATAACGTGCACAGGCTTGGACGTGGGTATCCCATAAGGTTTTGGATTAAATAAAAGAAGACACCTGACGAACCTAATATCGTCCACAAAAAGTCTAATTATCATCGTTCCCTTGCTTCTCAGGCTCTACTCTTTTCATTCGTAGTCATTACGAGTTCTCTACCGCACGGAAGTCTGCTAACATAATCATGGTAGATTTTTCCACACTGTTAGGGAGACAACATCCGGCTATTAAGTAGACCGTTACATCCCGTTCCGTTCTTCCTAAATTCAACATGTTACAAATTTTATATGTTCAAAATTATGATTCTGGGTCAGGCGGTTTTTTTGTGCAAATAGTTTATTTATTGGTTTATTTAAGCTTATAATCCGAAAATGCGACGGCCTTTAAAATTTCTAAAGAAAAGAGAATTTCACTTAACGCATTACCTAGACTATGTTATAATTACTCTCTATGAAATTAGTCTAGATTTCAAACTATTCGAATAGTGGAGGGAAATTCTACGTAAAACTAGCAAGCTTAGTACTGTCGAACTTTTGTGACTGATACTTAACAAAGCAACCATTTGCTTTTTTAGTCCTATTCCACTCGAATAAATTGGACTCGTTGAAATATTTATGTTGAATGTGAAATGAATGCCAGGAAGATTGAGTAAATCGGTCCTTCAGTAAAATATGTCAATTCTCAAGGCATCAGGAATGCAAAAATACATCTAAATTTCCTTTATTTGTTAATTCATTTGAGCCTAGTGTTGTTTGCTCTACTGTTTTGTTCGTTTTCGTTGTGCTCAAGAACTCCCCAATTGCATTAAAAACTTAAGTTTTATGGTTTACATTTCGTATATTGATAACATGCTGAGCTTGTGATTGACATTACCGGTTCATCTCCTCGCCGTTTGCGGATATACTTGTATTACAGAATCGTGAGGTTACTTATGTCAGACTTACGCAGTCAAGTGATCCCAGTTTCCAATTAAATTATGTATTAGTTCCCCGGATCATCTCTGCCATGTCGGGTCTTTTGATTCTGTTGAGGAAAGTGGGTTGTGAAAATGTCTTCAAGAAATCTTTTCCATTTGAATTTTTTTAAGTCCTATTTATTTCGAAAACCATTCCAATGTGGCGGGATTCAAACAAAAAATCAGCATTTGTGATCACGGTTGCCTTAAAGATGGGTCCACTCTAATCTGCATCGCATCGTCATTTACTAGACACATTACGCCGAATAGAGTTAAACTAACGTCCCCTGTATGACCATAGGTATCATTCTCGAGAGTTCCCCGTTGGATCAAATACCTTTTGTAATGCAACAATTTCAGAGAGTAAAAATCATTCGCATTGACCGGGATTCGAACCCGGATCCCTCGATATCCGGCCGAGTACTTTAACCAATTAAGCTACCGAGACGTCCTCTTACACTCAGAAAATTTTTGGGGGCTTTAAAGGAACAAGATGTTGTGACGAAATACCGTACATACAATGTCATAGGCATTCGTATTCGTGCGCGAGGCGCCACAGTCCACGTGGTTAAAGCCAATTTCAAACATGATTTTTACTCTCTGAAATTGTTGCATTATAATATACACATAGCGGATGACTCCGTTAATAGTTACTGTTGCGGCATCTCCCGCAGTTTCTTGAAATACCTTTTGGTTTCCATTTACGTCGTAAACATATAATTTCTTTCATTTAACTACGAAATATCAATAACGTGCCGCATTTTGCCGTATTACGGTTCAACCGCCGTATCCCGAGCACTGGCGAGTGACTAACATAGGTCATGTTGCTCGTTTAAAAATAGCACTGGCTTAACCTTGGCCGTTGCGTTTCTATTTCATTTTTAGCGTCGGGAAGAATCTCTCGGAGTTATTCCTTTCGCAATTTTTTCTTGGTGGGCGACAATTGTCATATTTTCGTGTGGCCACTTAATTCCGTGTTCGCTGAAAAATTATTTGATTCATGCTGCAGAAATATTCCAGCCCAAAAATTGGTTTACCGTAGTCACTTCCTTGCTTGGATGGTCCACGATTGCAGTGCAGCATCGCATCTGGTTTTCTCATTTGTTCTCTCGACCAGCAAAATCCATGAGATGAGACTTTTCAGGGGCAGAAATATTTTGTGGTGCACGACTCGTTTCGTTTGCCCGAACCCAACTTTGAACAAGGAACTTCCGGCGTAAATCGGGTAATTATTTTGACTTTTGACACACGCTGCGTCAACGAGGGTGGTTGGGTGAACAAATATTACATAGGTGCTTATTTGGATCATTATTTAATCGAAAGCGTTGCGACGCAGAAATCTACTTCTATAATCATTCTATTATATCCATCGATCCCTTATATGTAGTCTTTGTTATCCTTCTCCGTGAACCATCAATACCTAAAACATTAGTACAAGGTTTATATATTTTTTTGGGTTAATTGGGCACGGGACACATGCCTATTTTCATTTCACATTCCCAGTGTAATAATGACTACTGCCATTTCCATTTTAGTTATTCCATACTCCATTAGATTTTACCAGTTTAATTTATGAAGACGGAAGGAACAAGCTACCTTCATTTCTACCGCAACGTGCTGTCTGCAAGCATCGTGCCCGTGGTTCACTGCGATTAGCATTTCCTCTCACGCCGGTGCCTCACCTCCAGCGGAGCGTGGGGAAGACGCTGCCATGCATAAAATAATAATAGGTCAGGGTTGCCACTTCTCGAACTTTCCTTTAACCATACCAAATGTTCGATGTTCTCGGAGAATAAAATATCTGATTAATTATATGTTCCGATTTTTTCTCAACGACAGTTCTGATTAAATTTGCGGGTTCTACTCACAAATTTAACGGTCGTGAGGTTGAATAAATATCCGTCAATCCCTACGCGCATGAATACGGCGAATAGTTCTGAATTGAGCTTGCCACCTTCCTAGCTGAATGGTTGCCAGCCGAAAATTTGGCAGTCCCCAAGATGCCAAGGCTGCTGGCTGCATGCTGCTCCACTGCGTCCGTTCCGTCAGCCGTGGAGTCGTTGGCTGAATTCGATTTTCCCCGAGGGAAATGTTTTTTCAGATATCACTCCTGCGATCAGCGGCTGATTTCCCGTTTACCAATCCTTAGTAACGGTGCGATGAACGCCATTTGGTATTTTTATGAGAACGTGGACGCATTCTAGTGTACGAACCGTTCGAACTGAGGTTGAAATGTCATGTGCTGACCGCACACCAATGATGCATCGGATTCATGTATGGGGTCGGAATGGTGGAAGGGCTGGCACCCCTTTGGTCTCCCTGTATTAATTAAGTTTTTGAATCCCCGAGGTTTTAAGTCATAAATGAATAAATAATTCTCAAAGGAATAATGAATTTGCGTTTTCCCCATTTGGATAAACCTTAATGCTTTTGTTGTGGATTTTTTGGGATAAATTGTTCGAAAAATGTGATCAAAATCAGTTGTAAACGTCTGGATTTTTTTGAGGCTTTTGAAATATTTTTGTGCATTCTATTGGATCTTGTTATTGCTGCATAATGTTTACAGAACGTTATTGAATGTAGTCTAAATATGCGCATTTTATAATATTTATTGTTACAACGATCATAACACGTACCCCATTACTAATGAATTGTTCTAATCTGTTATAATGCTTTTTCACTCATTGATAATTTTGTTGGTTCTACATCATTAGCCACGCAAAAGGTATTTTGCAACCATCTTTTTCGAAGTTACTAAATTATGGAAATGTGTTCTTCTCTATGTATTGTCATCTCACATTGTCTTAGAATTTTACTTCAATTCATGTCTGAATAATAATTCCAGTAGTCAAATATCTGAATGGATGCATTTTGGTTTGCTACTTACATGCATTATTTGTGCCCCTTTTTTATTAGGTATGAAATCATGACTGTATTTAGTTTATATACCTATATTAAAGGCCTTGATTCATGTAAAGGTTAATCTTAAAACTTATCAATTAAGATCAAATATCCACAATTACTCCACAAGAGGTAAATCAAATATAAACACCACTTACTGTAGATTGTCAACAACCTACAATATTTTTCATATTATGAACATTTGGCTGAATAACTATCTGCCTACTTGGTTAAAATCAGACTGTATCCAGAGTTTCAAGAATAGGGTATATATCTGGCTGCTTGCTAACCCACTTTATATATTGGATGAATTCTTCTGTGACAATCTTACTTATATTTAAGAACTAATTTATACTGATTACATTTGATATGGTTGTTCAAGTGAATAAAGTATTATTATTATTTATTGCGCATGTGCATTTAGGGTGTGCTAAATGTAACAATTTTTATGTTCTAGTTGTTTAAAATTGTTCCATTTAACTTTTCAGTTCTGGGAAATTATATCAGATGAGCATGGAATTGATCCCACCGGTCTGTACCATGGAGAAAATGATTTACAGCTTGAAAGAATAGATGTGTACTACAATGAAGCACAAGGTAAGAAAGCCAACAATAGATTCTGGAAGGCTCCTATGAAGCGTGAACAATTTCTTCAGGCGTTGGCCCTAATTTTTCCTGTTACGTTGTTTGGTATCTAGAAATTTGAAGAATAGTGGAATTCGTGACAGCCTTTTAGTTGCTCACAATTTTAATAGTAGTTCCACATGGTCGTTAAGGAGAGCACGCCTCCAGCCATGGTTTCAGGCATGTGAGAAAGCATTAATTTGGCCACAGCATGCATCGCTGCCATGCTACTAATGCATCGGATGAGGTTGGCTTGATAAAACTATGACTATATCCATTTGTGCCGAGCTAAAATATTAAATGAATGTTTTTTGTGAAGCAGTGTGTGTTTAGACCTCCCTTACAGTGGCACTACAGGTGCTTATTGTAAGATGCAAAACATTGGTATTTTTTATTTATCTAGACCTTGATGCAATTGCAAGCTTAATTTGGTGAGGGGTTATTGATGTTAACTTTACTAAAGCTCCTTGCCTGGTTAGTGAGAGAACTGGAATAGGGTTGATCAATACCTGTTAAAAACCAGTTTGAAAGTCAGGCATGATCGATCTAGAATAAAGGGAACTCATCTATCGAGGGGAATCATTTTGCCTCAAAGTGAATGCCAGAAATATGGTTTGCTAAGAGCTCTGTGCCTATTCGATCAACTTGTGCTTCAATATAGAAAGACATCTTTGGTAAGGTAAGACCTAGGAAAATCCAATCCCATGGTAATTGATCTTATTCTCTTGAGAATGATGTTGGCAAATCTTTTGCCAAACAACCAAAGACCTTAGAGTATGGTTTATCCTTTGACAACTTTTTCAAGAGATCATTTCATTGAGGAGTGATTTTGGTCACATTAGAATGATGCTATGGTTTCCCAGTAGCAGTTTTAGGGGAGGTGACTGACAGGTCAAGTCATTTGCACCATTTGGGATATACTGGAAAGGATGAAGGGTGAAG
The DNA here is from genome assembly GCA_037158775.1 of Hetaerina titia. Classification (NCBI taxonomy): domain Eukaryota; kingdom Metazoa; phylum Arthropoda; class Insecta; order Odonata; family Calopterygidae; genus Hetaerina; species Hetaerina titia. Next base: position 18,307,066 of record CM073773.1, read on the forward strand.
AGAAACCCAGCATCAGCAATAGGCTACTCTTGATGAAAGGTGCCAAGGGGTCCACAGCTTGATGTCCCATCATATGGATGGCTTGCTCACTCAAGTTGCTCTCCACAAACCACCTCAAGTAGGAATTGGGATACCACTGAAAAATGGCTGCTGCCTCTGATATTCAAACCTGGGCCCTCTGGGTGGGAAGCCAGCCATGGTTTCCTGCTACACATACCCAAATGTTAAGTCAGAAATAATGATTTCATTCTTCGGCCTAATGGAATAATAAATTATTTGGTAGGTGTAGACCATAGGAAAGGATAGATAATGCTGTAGTACTCCAGATTTGAGCCCAGATACCCCAGTAATTGAAAACAAGGCAATGAAAGTCTTGTGATCTCCCTTCATTTAGTAATTAATGGATCATGTTTAATGAAAGACACACATCCTTTTGTTCCCCGTGGAAATTGATTGTCATGCTTGGTGATTTTTTCAGGAGGCAAATATGTTCCACGAGCAGTATTAGTTGACTTGGAGCCAGGTACAATGGATGCTGTCAGGTCTGGGCCATATGGACAGCTATTCCGACCAGATAATTATGTTTTTGGTCAGAGTGGAGCTGGTGAGTTTTTATTAACGATCATGTAAAACATTTTGTAGAATCATCCTGTGAAACAAAATTTTACCCTGTTCAAGAAATCATTTGAAGTTCTTGTAGTGAATGTATTCATCAATATTTATCAAATACAAAGTCCATCATAAAAATCTTATTATTCTGTACTTGATGTAAAAATTAATATTTCAGAATGGGGGTGCTTTAAATCGAGAAATGTTGGGATATTTAATTTTTTTCTTAGATAATTTATATCCTCTCAATGTTAATCAGATGGAAAATCTTGCAAGATAGGTCTTAATTAATGAATAGTTTTCACTTTATTAACATGGATATTTAACTTTTGGATGAAATAGCAAATTAAAATGTTCATTCTTAGGAAACAACTGGGCCAAGGGCCACTATACAGAAGGAGCAGAACTTGTTGACAGTGTGTTAGAGGTTGTGAGGAAAGAGGCTGAAGGCTGTGGTTGCTTACAAGGTTTTCAGCTAACGCATTCCCTTGGAGGTGGGACAGGATCTGGAATGGGAACACTATTAATCTCCAAAATCAGAGAGGAATATCCAGACAGAATAATGAACACATTTTCTGTGGTCCCTTCACCTAAGGTATTTGAAGGTTTATGATTTTTTCATGAAAATTACTGAAAAGTTGAATTGTTGAAGACTTGTTTTTCTATTTATTTTTTATGTATTGAGAACCTTGAATTCATCATCACGTGAGGATAAGTTAAGATTTGTGGAATGTTGATGAGAAATCTTGGAATTTTTTTGAAGAAGTTAGAAACACAACTAATTACTAATCTTTTATATCTTGTGATAAAGGCTATATAGTGTTCCATTAGTCACAGTTAACTGATGTTAATAGTACTCCTGCAACCTAATAAGATATACAGAGTAACAACAAGAAAATACGCTTAATTTATTTGATAAAAGAACTCAACCATCTGAGGGAATATATTAAGATTGTGTTCATCGAATAATGATTTTTTTAGGGCCGATACTCCGACCTTATGATTTTGAGCATAAATGCATATGTGCAAGTTATTATTCAGGACTTTCACGTAGTTTCTCAGTTCAGTGCATAATTCAAATGGATTCGCCTACTCTTTGTATTCAGAATGAATTTTTAACCAGAAAACTTAAAGACTGACCTCATGAGCATTAAAGGAAGATAATAGATATTTCTCTTTGCATATACAAATTTCAGTAAAATGTGTGAGATGATTGATAATGAGAACTCTCCTATTTGTAATGTGTTCTGTTTTTTTTTATGGCTGCGTTGTGTTGGGTGTTCTGAGCAGTCAATACTGTATAGTCCAATAAATATGTGATCTGGTGCAATCTGGCATCAGCCTGTGCATATGGTGGCAGTTATGTTAGTTACTGTTGTCCTTGTTTTTACTGTTTGTTGAAAATGGAAATTGATGAAATCACGGAACAACAAATGAACTTCAAGTTTTTGGTGAAGTGCGGTAAAAGTTATCAAGAAATTACTGAAATGTTGACAGCTGTTTATGATGATCATTTTTTGAAGAAAATGTCCATTTTCAAGTGGATTAAGCATTTTAAAGAAGGCTAACAAGATACCATGGATGATGCAAGGCCAGAACAACCTGTGTTGACGACAGGATTGATCGTGTGCGGTCCCTTGCCCTTGCCGATTGCAGAAGAAGTCTGAATGATAGCTGATGAACTGAATTTTTGGAAAATGAACAGCGCACACTATTTGAACCAAACATTTGGGTTAAAAGAATGCGTGCAAAAATCGTGCCGAAGCTGCTGATGCCAGATCAAAAGTTGAAAAGAGTTGAATGCGTTATTGGCTGGTAAAATTCACTTGAAAGCAATGCTGGATTCCTCAATAGGGTAATTACTGGTGACAAATCATGGTTTTACGAGTAAGACATTGAACTGAAATCACAAAGCAAGGACTGGAAAGCAAAAGATGAACCTTTAACCAAAAAATCAAGGAAAAGCCGACTGAAGATCAGTCATGCTCCTGGTTTTTTTTGATGTCGAAGTTGTTGCTCATCATAAATTTCTTCCTGAAGGACAAACAGTAAATTCTGAGTGCTACCTTACAGTTCTCAAGCATTTGAGAGATTGCATGCATTGTGTGCGACCAAATTTGACTCAAGGCGACGGATGGATCTTTCACCATGACAATGCACCTGCATATTCACCTTTGATTGTTCGCTAGTTTCTGGCAAAAAATTCAATCACCATCCTTGACCATCCTCTTTATTCACCAGATCTCGTCCCTTGCGACTTTTTCATATTACCAAAATGGAAAAATATAATGAGGGGACATCGCTAGGAAGATGTGAACATAATAAAGCAAGAAAAGGCAAGAAAACTAAAAAGCCTAACTGCCGAGTGCTTCTAAAGGTGCTTTAAACCGTGGAAAAGAAGACGGATTAAGTGCATAGCAATGAATGCAGAGTACTGAATCAATGCAGACTAAATTTTGCAAAAGAAGTGGCCTCAGTTCGCATATTTATTGGATAGAAGTCGTATACATGCATAGAAGAGGGTATTTTTCATAATTGGAAATATTTGAGTCCTAGGGGTAGATTGGCTTCATATACATATGCTTTAATGTACAAAAACTTTATGGGCCCAAGTTGTATGGCCAAAAGTGTGAAATTGGCAGAATTCACAGTATGATGTCTGCATATCATGGCAATAACGTACTCTCTTTTCTGTACTGGTGTGAATGATACATACGATTAACTTAGATGGTTTATGATATTGCAATTATATGGTATAATTTGAATCTTTCATACAAAAGTTGCCAATTAATGAGCAAGCTATTTACTCAGTTTAGGTAAATGCTTTGAAACTGATTTTGACTTTGTTGATAAAAATATTCTTGAATTGATAATGCTCACATTTATGGTAGGATCCTTAAATATATTTTTTCATTTTATTAATTTTTTTTTTATTCCAGGTGTCTGATACAGTGGTAGAACCATACAATGCAACCCTATCTGTTCATCAGCTAGTTGAAAACACAGATGAAACCTTCTGTATTGATAATGAGGCATTGTATGAGATTTGCTTCAGGACATTAAGGTTAACTTCTCCATCTTATGGTGACCTAAACCATTTAGTATCGGTAAGCAGTCTTGTCATTTTCTTTATTTTATTGATTTGAGCATCTTTTCCGGAACATTACTTACAATGGAGAAATATTATTTATAGCATACTCAAAAAATAGCTTGTGTAAGTGTAGTTTAGTTTTAAAACAAAGCTAATTTTATAAAAATAGTTGATTTTCACCATTACTGTAATCCTGCAGATTTTAAAAATTTTAGTGAGATAATATTTCTTAACAGTTGTGAGTAAAATTGTTTTTCCATCCCTGCTACTGGGTAAAAAGTAATATACTTATCATGATACTGTAATTGCTCATAAGCCAGAGCTCGCCTCTTGTTGCTCATATTTAAGTATTAAATTGGTGTCCCTATGACAGAGAGGCTATCCTCATTTACAAAACTGCAATGATAAACCTTGCTGCACCATCCAGGGAACAATATTGTGACAATGCAAAACATAAAGTTACCAGTACAAGCACATTCAAAACATAAACATTGCAATATGTCGAAAGATTAATGCAGGTCTCAAGAGTCTGACTCCCATTTTTGGACAACAGGAGGTGGGAATTTGGACTGGCACCAGGTGTGTGCTTCTTAAGTCACATTAATTTGAAAGAACCAGTATCAAAGAAGGGTTAGCTATCCAGAATTTCAATTACCCAGAGAGTCTGTCGAATTAAGGGAAGCACTTGACAACATTTTGAAAGTGCTTCCCTGAACTGAACTATTCTGATTGGATTATTGGTGTTATTGACAAATAAGATGTGCCAAAATTGTGCAATAAAATTGAACATGTCAAAGATCTTAATAACTTGCAATTAGTAAATGCAGACATGCCAACTCTCCCGATTTAAGCGGGAGACTCCCGATTTTTCCTTCTTACGTTCTTGATGAACTGTTCAAATTGTGTACTTAGCTTAACATGGTAATAAAGTGTGACATTCATTAAAAATTGGCAAAGTGTCATAAAGGGATTAAGGTGCCATGCAAATATTGTGGTAATTAAAAGTGATTACTTCGTGATACACTTCTAAAAATCTCCCGATTTTTCATTTTTGAAAGTTGGCATGTCCTCCCGATTTTTCATTTTTGAAAGTTGGCATGTCTGTAAATGAATAGTTAAATGGTATTTAAAAATGCTTTCAAAAATGTAAAACTCTTCATGATCAACCCTGAAGGAACATCCAAATGAAGACTAATGATAATTTTGGGCAGCATAAAAATTTAGTCCCTACGTAACCACATCACGAAATTCCTCTCCTATGGAGTAACTTGATTCGATGACAAAGAATGAATTTTCTGCACTCATTATAAAATGCATTATTATGGTGAACCACACGTGCAAATAAGTTTGAAATTTTTGAAATTCCTTCATGTGACTTTTTGATGAAAACGAAAAATCATACTAATTTTTCTGAGCATAGCCTTCCATGGAACTTTCTATTGTAAAGCATTTAATACAGGGTGCGGCAACTTAACTTCATCTTTAGAAATGCATGCAATCAGGCTGTAGAGGTCTTAAGTAGATAAGAGTGGTCTCATTCGACAGCTCAAAGTATTTCCCCCACCTCAGTCATTCGCCATCATGCATTGGAACAGTGCTGGGCATGCATTTGCCTTAGAGGCCTACTTTTCTATTGGATGTTCTGTGATTGCAACCAAGCGGTCCTTTCCAAATCACTTCAGTGTAGCCCCATTGGACCCTGACCTGGACCGGAAATCAATTGCTGCATGTATCACTTTGTTCAGACAAACTGAGAGTGTGACAAGATAAAGAACTGGAGTCCCTCGGCCCATCAAATCACCTAAGAACATTGAGGTAGTGGGAGCTGCTGTCTCGCAATCCCCACGACATTCTTTGCTCAAACATGTCTCAGGCCTTGAACTTTCTGATTGTTCAGTGAGGTGAATTCTTCACGATGACCTTCATTACCATACTTACAAGTTAGTGATTGTGCAGGAACTCACCAAATGTGACTTCAATTCTCAGAGGAATGCGTGTGAGGCTCTTATCAAAAAAGTTCCCGAGGATGCAATTGTGTTTTCCAATGATGAAACCCATTTTCATGTGAGTGGATATGTCAACAAAGAGAACATACACCACTGGGCTGACACCAATCCCAGAGAATTGCATCAAATGGCTTTGCATTTACCTAAAGTTACAGTGTAGTGTGCAATTTCCTCGGTATTGCTGGTCCATGGTTTTTTGAAGAAAATGAGGTCACAGTGATAGTGAATTGAGACTGGCACGTAAACATGTTTGAGGAATTTTTTTCCACGACTTGATTAACTGGACTTAAGGGGCATGTGGTTCCAATAGGATGGAGCTACGACTCACACTTCTAGGGCATTGATGGCTGTATTGAGGGAACACTTCCTGGAGTGCCTCATCTCAATGAGGGGCAATTTGGAGTGGCCACCCTGCTCCCCCAGTTTGACCCCTTGCAATTTTTTGTGAGGTTTTTTGAAATCCAGTGTTTATGTTGACCGTCCAAGGACCTTACAAGACCTAAAGGACAACATACCTGCTGCTATGCTGGTAAGGGTCATAGCAAATGCCAGAAATCAGCTTATTCAGTGTATGGACAGTGGGGGGTGTCACCTGCCTGATTTTTTATTTGATTTTCAAAACTGTGTAAAACAACTTTAAATATGTACCTACATTTAAAAAAATCATATGAAGATTGTTTCATAAAATGGATTTTACTGCATTTTGAAAAAAGGAAGCTATGTTGCCGTTCTCTGTTTATTATAATTTTCAAATTGTATTATTATTATGTTATATATGGACATTATAAATGTACTGCATATTATTTTGAATTGATTGGATCATTAAAGAGTATGATCTGTTTCAACATTACCTTTAGCTGATTTTGATATTTTTGCTTAAAATTTGATTCCAGTAATTATAATCTTCTTATTTGTAACTCTTGACATTTAATCTGGAGTTATTGTTGGAGAAATTCAATTTTACTCGAGGAAAATGGTGGTGTAAACATAATTTCTCACCAATCTTTGGCATATCAAAATTTGAATTACTGTATATTTAATTAATATTGCTATTCATTTTTCACTGTCATTAAATTAATATGGCATATAAGTTAATTTTAACTTGACCTCTTCCAGAGCTTCTCACTGGAAAGGAACTGGAACTGTTAATGATCTGAAAACTGTGCTTTTAACTCAATAAGTATTTATATCCTTACTTTTTCAATTAGTATAAAGTCAATAATGTTTGATTTATTATTTTATTTAGATCACCATGTCTGGAGTAACGACATGTTTAAGATTTCCTGGGCAATTAAATGCAGACTTACGAAAGTTAGCTGTAAACATGGTTCCATTTCCCCGTCTTCATTTCTTCATGCCTGGTTTTGCACCTCTTACAGCAAGGGGTAGCCAACAGTATAGAGCCCTCACAGTTCCTGAGTTAACGCAACAGGTATGTCTCTGCACATAATGAACCCAGCTAAATGGTTTTGTGCCATTCACCAGTTATATATTTAGATAGTGAATAAATGTTAGAATGACATTCATTGATGGTTAAACATTCCCAAAGCAGAATTTCTCATGTTGCATTCAGCATACAAAGGAATTTAAATAATAATTTCTTAAGTTACCTAAGATCACATGGTGTCCCTAAAATCTCATCATGCACAAACTGGGCCAAATTTTTTGTTGCTAATTTAAGGACAAGCTATTTGTTTTTGTTCTTACATACCTTAGCTCTGGGCACCTGACATTTTAAACTTAATCTATGCAATTTATTTATGAAAATATTGAATTTTAGAGACTGCTTAGCATTTTCATTTTAAGTGAATATAATGTCAGTTATCAACTTTGACTCCTATGGTGGAAAAATAAATCTGGTGCGAGATTAAAAAAATTTCATGCCAATTATTTGTTTGTATGTATTTTGTTGAAATTTCTCAGAATAATTTTTACGATCACCTGAGCAGCAGCTTTATTTTATTAAGGTATTATTCATAGTTAAATCAAAGAGACTTTAAAGAATTTTTCTTAAGTCATTGTGTGGAATTGTGTTGCACATCATATTGATGATATCGATACCTCCTCCAGATGTTTGATTCCAAGAACATGATGGCTGCCTGCGATCCAAGGCATGGGCGCTATTTAACATGTGCTGCCATCTTTCGTGGTATGATGTCTATGAAGGAAGTAGATGAGCAGATGCTGAATGTTCAGAACAAAAATTCAAGGTGAATATGGGCTTAACGATTTATCAATATACTCCCATTATGTGCATTGCGTAAAAAGTCATTCTGAAAAAAATTAATAAAAAAAGTTTCTGGCGTAACTTGGTGGAAAATCTTCATACTGACTTTTAATAATCAAACCACTTTACTTTTCCACATAAACTTTTTAATTTTTACAACCCAGGTTTCGTTATAGCATAACATCATCAGGAATCAGACTTGATGATGTTATGCTATAACGAAACCTGGGTTGTAAAAATTAAAAAGTTTGTGGAAAAGTAAAGTGGTTTGATTATTAAAAGTCAACTGAAAAAAATTGTTTTTCAAAAAATATGAACTGTAACCTATTTGGCTCTTATTATGTAGAAGTGAAACTATGAAGTCAAATCCTTCAACCATGTGGAGATGTTAACATTAAACACTAATGGTATGACCAAACACGTGCTCTGGATACAATATAGGATTCTTGCCACAGTATTAAATATGATTTAATGCCCATTTACTTAAAATGTTTAACTGTACTCAAAGATTGTTACAGAGGTGGCCAAAGAGACAGATGGAGAATCAAATGGTATCAAACTTTTGTAGTAATGCCCTAGCAGCCAAATTCTCCAGAGGTTATACAGTTATAATTTACTCAAAGCTGACAAAAACAAACAAAAAACAAAGAAACTTAACAACAATGAATTTTGCAGGAATGAATTTGTTAAAAATGTGAATATCAATTTTTCAGTTTTAAGATCCTGTAAATTAATTTTCCATACAATATTTGCAGATTCAAGTCTGGTTAAAAATAAACAACTTGGCTTTTCCACAAAGAAAGTTTCTATGCAAATAAGCAAAGTTGTTTATTTTTGTATTTCAATTTGAAGATTTTCCACCAAGTCTCGCCAGAAACTGTTTTATTTATTTAGCAGTGGGAAGTTTTTGGTAAATTTGGGTAGAAATGCTTGGATGGGAAATATCACACCCAAGCATAAGACTGATTGCAGTTGCATAGCTGGGAAACTTTATTGTCTCTCTGACATCTATTATATTTCCTTGTCCTAGTTAGCAAGTGTCCAAAGATTTGTTTGATGAACTTTATCAATTCACTCAAATCATGTGATCAAAAAATATATATACTTGCCACAAAAGAATTTATGGAGCTTTATATGCCAAATGATGTTAGATGTTTAGTGTAATCCTCTAGGGTCTTCCACATGGGTAGTGTATCCATGGCTGCCAATGTTTCGATAACCAACTCGATCATCATCCTCAGGGATTCAGAAGCCCTGAGGATGATGACAGTTGATTATCAAAACATCACCAGGCATGGAGACACTAATCTGGTGGAAGATCCAAGAGGTCCATCACTAAAAAATATGCCGGGCAAGCACAATAGCTTTCATCAACTGCAATTTATTTTATTTCACATAATGTCACAATCCTGATTAACGGCCATCATCAACTATAGGAGAAAATTTACGTAGTAGTGCACCTATAAAATAGTGCCTCATCTTAACCTGTGGATAACACTATTAAAACTTTACTGGATCAAATCTAAAGTTCTGTTAAAATTCTCTTTCTCACATTCATTTTTCAGGTTAGTTAGTATCTTTTATTATGATCTATCTGATATGTATTAATCTGAGGACTCATTCGTATGACCATTGATAGTTGTTCTCAGTTAATGGTTGATGAAAAGGAGTAATCATTCCATGTACATTTGTGGATCCACATACCAAAACTGAGCAAAATGTAATCAGTCTTGGTGCATGTAATTTTGAAGAGTTACTTCCTAGTTTCCTTTTTGTGATTTTCTTTTTTTATGGCCTAGTGTGTGCACATTTTTGTCACAAATGTATAGGTAAGAAAAGAAGTCCAGATAGTGGTTGTGGATGTTAGAAGTGTGGATTAAAGTTGGGACCGCTTCTTCCATGACTGTTGAAGGGTATATGCAAATGAAAACTGAACTTCTGTCAGTGAATGCTCGTGTAACACTTACAAAGGAAGATACTTTTCTGAATTTGGGAAAACTCCTCATATTTTTGTTTGACTATACAAGCTTTTTGTAATTGTTAGTTATTATAATACACAGAAATCATAATTGGAATCTGCATTCCCCAGTCAACAATGATATGTATTAATCTGAGGACTCATTCGTATGACCATTGATAGTTGTTCTCAGTTAATGGTTGATGAAAAGGAGTAATCATTCCATGTACATTTGTGGATCCACTATACCAAAACTAAGCAAAATGTAATCACAGTCTTGGTGCATGTAATTTTGAAGGGTTACTTCCCAAGGTTGAGGGTAAAATTTGACTCTTATAGATAGCTTAATTTAAGTTCAGCAGTATCTATATCCTTGGCTATTTCATGCCTAACTTTGGAATGTTGGCACAAAATATATGTAAAAATGGAGTGCTTCCTAAAGATCCCACACTGGCATTAAATGTGGTGTAAATATTTTCTAAGGCCATGGTCATTTAATGATAGTGGAAAGAAATGAACCCTCGTTCACCCAGGTTGAAAGACTTGCTTAAACTTTTCATCACAATTGGACCCAAGGCACTCTGGTCTGCTCTCAAACCGATTTCGATTATATGTCCAGCATCACACACTTTTGAGTTGGCAAATTTGCAAATCAACCACAACAAAAGTTAAAAATACCTCTTTGGAGGTATAAGGAAAAATGATCACTTGTGTACCCTGAATTGTTCGTGCCCAATATGCAGAAGACTGCAGATAATTTTGCTTCTAATTATGCAATATCACTGTAATCATTGAAGATATTATGAAGCATAAGTGAAGGCTGCCCACAATCAGGCATACATGATGTCAAAGATGTAAATATATAGCAGCAAGATATTATGTAATCAATTTTTATAAACTATAGAGATTCGAATGATTCTTTACATATCAAATGGCTGGACAAATACTTTTCGTTCAGGCAATTTAAAGCATTGGAAATGTGCATAGTGAGCCTAGTAACCTTTGAAGTTTCAAAACCTTCAAACTTTGACTGTGGGAACCTATGTTTCCAAATATTTCATTTAGACCTCATGACATCAAAGTTTTTCCGAAGGTAAAACGATTGAAATTGCTTAATAAAAAGTTTTTTTCTTTTAGCTACTTTGTGGAATGGATTCCCAATAATGTAAAAGTAGCAGTTTGTGACATTCCTCCCCGTGGTCTAAAAATGTCAGCTACATTTATTGGCAATACCACAGCCATTCAAGAAATTTTCAAGAGAATATCTGAACAGTTTACTGCAATGTTCCGACGCAAGGCTTTCCTTCATTGGTATACTGGGGAAGGAATGGATGAAATGGAATTCACTGAGGCAGAATCAAATATGAATGATCTTGTTTCAGAATATCAACAGTATCAGGTATGGTTCTTGTTTATATTAGCTTCATATGTTAATTTAATGCCACTTAATGTGAAATAAGGCTGATAAAATTGTGAATAACTCCTTTTTGGAGTAGACCTGAAAACTGGCTGACCTTAGTATATGATTGACTCAATTACACTTGGTGAATTTATCTTTGGCCAATCTCATGCCGCTAAAAATCCTTAAACCCAGTCATTGGGCAGCTCTCTGGAGAATGCATAAAATTAAGTTTATATTATCTCAATATGCCCAAAAGAAAGACTAGAAAAACTGTCACTTATCTGGGAAGAAAGCACCTGCATATGAGTGGCAGTGACCGATGTCATATATGTTATGACACCAGCATCTTATTAAGATTGCTCAATGTTTTTTGCATGTTTTCATCAATTATTATAAACTGTTGTTCATAGCTGTGTCATTGGGGTAATCCACATATTAACATCAGAGTAAAAAGCTATTATTGTTTGGATGTTTAACTACTTGTATTTTTTTTTTTGAAGGAGGCAACTGCCGATGAAGATGTTGAATTTGAGGAAGAATATACAGAGGAGGAGAGACAAGAAATTGTTGAATGAAAACAGACTACTATTCATCATTTGAAATCATTGATCATGTTCGCTGCTGACTCATGGAAATTATCTGTGGAATATATTTTTATATTAAAACTTTAGTCAAACTGAAAAATGACATTACAGAATCTGTTTTGTAATAAGATTTTTGATGAAAACAGTAATTTCTTCTCTCCTAGTGTTTTTCATGAAGTTCTTTGTAATGTTCCTAAATTACTTTACTTCCTTGTTTTGTACTGTACTTAATCCAGTTCTGTCTACAATTTTCAGTTGTGGATACATGAAATTTTTGTATCTTCCTCATTTAAAGTGGGCGTTCAGTTTCTTGTGTATATGATTTCAAAAAAATTTAATGTAACTATTTAGTTATATAAAAATATTTTTATTAAAAACTTGAAAAAATATGAATCTCTATTTTTTATTCAGAGCAATTTTTTAGTTTGGATCTGTGAAAGCATGCAGAATTTAAACATCAGAATGTGTACGTACATTCATTCCCTTGATAGGGAAGCAAGTTATAGCAAAGACAGATGGTTTATTGGATTTGAACATAAAAGAAATTATCAATGTTGATTGTATGAATAAGTTCCTCGTGTAACATGGTGGAATTCTTCATGATGAAAGAAGGCACTTGGCTTTTTCACATAGAATATTTTAATAAGACTTGGGTTAATTCACAGAAACTGGAAACTTTTGAACAGCCATGTTCAAAAATGAGCAAGATGTTACACTGTAACAAAACCTAGGTCGTAATAAAAATATAGTATGGAAAAGCAGTGTCTTCTCTACGTGATTGGTAAAGCCTAGAATTTGATCCTAATCCCTGGCAACTTTGAGTCACTAGTATGGAAGAACTGGCATAATAAAATAATGGGAAGCATCTGGTCAAGGTGGTAAGACACCATGCTTTCAAAGTTATACCCTCAAAGATAAAATCTTGCCTACTCGAGCAGTCGTCCGTGTAGTCTTTTCCTCTTGCAATTACCTGATCTGCAGCCACCAAGGGGTCAGGAATGGACCAGTATTTTGATATTCTGGATAGTTGAGAAATAATTCTTGTGATATGAAATCTATGGACTTCTACCTATCCTGAATTAACAGTAGTGGAGATGTAAATTGCTGATGGCACTATTTTTTTCATTGCATCCGGCAGAAGGCTTGAATTAAAAAACGTTCTTTTGATGGGAGAAAACTCGATTATGCATTTATAAGTAGTTTATTATGGCAGCGATTTTAAGGTAAACTATTTATGTACCTAGATACTTAAAATATTATGGGGCGAGTTCACTGGTTGAAAAGCTCATTATCTTATAAAAATACATTGCCAAGGTACGAGATGCTGCCCACACACGCAAGGTGGTAGAATTAACTATGAAATGTTTGGTTTGGTTTCCAAATTTGTGAATTGAACTCCCCTCTAAACCTTCCTCTTATTCGTCCAAAATCACGTACATGGGAGATGAAAGCAAGGCATAGGAAAACTCCGAAGAAACTACGAGTGAAAATGTCTCCAGTTTAAAAGGCAGCTTTGGGAATGCTAAAAGAAACGCAGCCTCAAAATAATCCATAACGTTGGCTGCATTCACGTTAGTAAGATACGAGGCTGGTCAATCTGCGATTTAAAGAGAATTAGAAATAATACATTTTATTTGCCATTGGTGCCAAGGAAAGAATGTATGCTCAACCCATCAAAAATATGGAAAAAAAATGTCCACACTGCAATAGGCAGCAGACCTCAATATAATAATTAGAGAGACTACTTTATCCCAGTAACTTCTGATTTGATTCCAGTAACAATGCTTCCCCGATGGTCTTGGAATTTTAAGATGATGTCTGGGCGATAGAGGTGAATCACCTCAATAATGGAAGATAAAATTCAATGGATAGTTAAAATGTGATCAGCAATTTAAATGCGTATAGGTACTACTCTTGTCTTCAATCGCAACCTAAGTAATAATGCAGTTCTCGTATATGAAGTAAAACTACGACAAAAATTTAAAGGAAGAATTTATTCTTTCACGTAATGCGCATTGTCAGTGCTATCCTTTTTTCCACCGTTATGAAAACGGATACAAAAAGACAAATTTGCTTCTGCTGGCGCGATATTGCTACCATTTATTTTAAGGTTTTAGATATGAAAAAAGTTGTTAATTAGGAAATATACGAAAAACGAAAATCTCAGAAGTTCCCCTTACTGTCAAATAAAAGTCGGTAATCTTATTACAAAACCGTAACTGCATTTTGAACATATTTCGATGTGTGGTATCTCCTGTAAAGCTACGGCTGCGCATTTGCCTATGATAAAAACATGAAAAAACAAATCAGATCTAGTGAGTATTGAGCTGATTAACACCACTGTATCATCAACCGAAAAATATAGTGAATGTTGATAAATTACTAATAATGACGGGAATACGCCCGTTACCCCAAGCGAAGTATCAACTTCTTTTAGAAAGTCAGAAGTGAGTTTATAGCGTTTTATTTCATGAATTTCGTGAGCATTTTAATATTACCTAAATGTGTTATATTTCTGATTGCAGATCTAACTTACACATTAAAATTGTCGTGGTGACGGCAGTTTTGATATCGGCTGTGATAGGAGTTGCTGTCCTTGGTTATTATTTATATAGAGATGAATATTTTCAGGTATTAGATCCCTCTGCTATTCCTAATTTTGAAGATTATGACAACTTACCAGAAAACCTTACTGGTAAGTGGAGGGTTAGGAAGAATTGTTTGTAGATAATCATTACCCAATATCGTCATGATCTTATTACCCAATATCATCGTAAACCATGTCTCAATGTGGAGATAATACGACGACGCTCAAATTCACCCTTTTAATCATTTGAAACGTTTTTATCATTTGTCCCACCGAATGAAATTGCCTAAAATTTCATGTGTATATTTGATACAATGGCTGAATTAACATTGTGGAGTGAGGGAGATTTTAAAAGCATATCTCAGAACTAATCTCGTTAATATGGTGTGATACCAACCCAACTTCACCTTATCCTTTTACTCAAGTGACAAAGTATTATTTCAAGCATTTTCCAATTCTTGACTTGGAAACAATTTTTTTCTACAATATAAACCAGGTTCCAAGAGGCATCGACACCTTCTGACTTGCAGTTGGTATTATATGTTATTCTTTTCTGTTGTGACTGTCTTTGTGGGTAATATAATCTACTAATTTTCATCTTAAGTTCCAACCCCATTGCATACTTTTACCTTGTGTTTACTCCTGAAGTTCACATTGGATAGCACATTACCCTTGTATGGATACTGTCTGTCTATGTCCATTTGCATCTTCTTACACTTCTCTCCCAAGAATGGATGACAGCTTAGTTGTTCCTCTATTACTTACTTAAATAACAGACTTCAAAGTGATTGCAATATTAAAAAACACCGCCTACACCCCATATGAAAAAATGTTTCTGTGTTGTAACCAAGTGCATTTTGCAACCTCTGATATTAAAAATCGAAATTCTAAAATCTTTCCACAAAGGATCCATTCAACGATAGCTAAAAATTAATCCCACTGTAAAAATAAACTTTCTTAAAATTTAGTGTTTTAATTGATGACATAGTTAGGTTGTCCTATTAATTTATAATTTTGCTCCCTTAAGTACTAATACCTTTCTACACACTATGACTAAATCCCTTTTATTTCATTAAGATAATACACCCCTTATTTTTACTAGAAAAGAAGGGCTATTGGCTGAATCCTTCAAATATGTTTCTCCTTAAAATGCAGGGTCATCATTAGGGGAATCAGGGTAAGGCTGTAATCTTATTATTCTAAAACTAATGTCTCCGGCTCTTGTTTGAATATATCTGGAATGCAATCTAAGATAACAGAATAATATGTAGATTTCTTTAATTGTTTTTGGTGACATTGGTTTTTAGAATAGTAAGACTACAGACTGTAGCCCTGATTCCCCTAATGATGACCCTGAATTTTGAGGAGAGACTGATATTTTGAAGGACTAAGCAAACAACCCTTCTTTCCTAGTTACAATATGGAGTGTATTTTCTTTATGGGCCTTAGTGGGAAGAAAGGCAATATTAATAAGTACTTAAGGGAGCAAAATCACAAATTAATAGAACAATCTATGTCATCCATTTAAACACAAATTTAAAAGAAACCGTTTATTTTCACTGTGTGATTAATTTTTAACTATCCTTGTGTGGATGCTTTGGGGAAAGATTTTAGAAGTTTGATTTTTAATATCAGAGTTTACACAATGTGTATGATTACAACACAAAAAACATCATACGGGGTGTAGGTGGTATTTTTTAATATTGCATTCACTTTGCAGCCTGTTATTTATGTAGGCAATAGAGGAACAATTGATGCTGTCATTATGAGTGATGATCCAAAACAAATTAAGAAGAAACTTACACTTTTTTGACTTATAAATAAATATTCTATTTCACAAAATTTCACTGACCAAAAATATTATCACTCTTCTGTGTACAATTTTCTTGAAATGAAAGGGTAATTAATTGTCTTTTATAAATAAATAAATAAATTTATATATATATATATATATATATATATATATATATATATATATATATATATATATATATATATATATATAATTAATACTGGAATAATTGGCATTTTCTGTTATCATTTCTTCATGGATGGCACTTATTGAAAAATCTAAAGAACCAAGATAGAATTTTTGTGTTTTTTCAATTAATAGAGAAATTTTACTGTACTGAAAGTTTGATTTCCTGTAGGGCATTTTAAGGCATGTGTCAACTTGGCTTCAGAAAAGTAAAAGATTCCCAGCCATGTTAATTATGTTTTATCTCATATAGGCTGATATGAAGTGAATATATAATTAGTACAATTATGTACAGTAAGTTCTCGTGTTAGACAAAAGTAGTGCTGACGGGTTAAGCGAGTGGATTCACTGGAGTGTTTAGGGCAAACAGGGAGAAATTCACCATAAGAGTAAACAAACATAAAAGATGTGTCAAATCAATAGAATGTTAATCATATTTTTCCAAATATTAAGTATAATCTGGTCACAAATGTGATTTTATTCCAAATTATTTAAATCTAAAGGATGAAAACTTACTGCTAATTTTTAGAAAATTTAGAAATAGTTAATGCAATCATTTTCTACCAATGTGTTAATAAATACATAATTATATGATTGAGTTTAATGATACACCACTAGCATCAAATGTTGATCATATCCAATGAATCTCTTCCCTTCCACATCTCTTCCACCCCTCCCCTATGCCAAATCAACATTCACATCCCACCCCAAAACCCTTCTACCTGACCTTCATTTTCCACATTATTGCTCCCAACCCTTCTCCCTTCCCAATCACCACCATGCATCACCACACTCCTCCTTCCTTCCTAAACTATATATTTGGGTGTTTGTAATTGTTTCTATTGTTATATCATTATTAAAAGCCTGATGTAATAAAGATTTGAGCAAAGCTGTTTTCAGATCAATGTGAAATTATTCGGAACTGTTTTCAGAAATCTATTGTAATTGTGCCTTGAAAATGGTGCTGTGGTTTTGGAATTGGCCATAAAAATAAAACTTGTGTGAAAAATTACAAAATGTCTAATTACCAACAAGGAGAGATGTAGTGGTAAAATATTATTGTTGAGTGTTGGACATGGTGCTATTAAATATGTGTGTCTTGTATCATAAATGATGACTCATGGGAAGAACCAACTGAAAGAGCATGGAGTGATAAAATTGCTTCTACCTCTTCATTTTGTTTCACCAAAAGATAATTATGCTTCAACTTGGAACCATGATGAAATACCTCAGATTTTCAGATCCGGTTTTCCATTTTATGACATCTCTTTCTGGATCTCTTTGCAATCATTTTTTCTTATTTGATCCTAATTAATATGTTCCCAAGACTTTGGGTATTGATGATAAGAGTTAAGTTGTTGTTACTGAAAGATTGATCTTTATTATTGTGTTTGGTTTGTAAGAAAAAAATAATAATATTTGCAGGCGTGGCTCATGCAACCCGTCACAGAGCACAGGCATATGCTTTGTCGCTATGGGAAGAAAGTACTGGATCTGGACTCTTGGTTCCCGATCAAATAGTTGACTGGGCAGAAGTTCAGCCTGCTGTTGGCTCAGGGGATGCGCTGAAACTAGTGTGCTATTATACGATCCCAAGGAAACTTGATGAAACCAGAGATGACCTGCAACCTGAAGACATTGATCCTTTCTTATGCACTCATGTAATTGTTGCTTTTGCTAGAATTGTCAATGGAAATTTGTCTCCACAAATTTCTTCTGATACTGATGTAAGTATATATAAGTTGATCTCATATACTCTCTATTTACTCGTTTGTTTAAGGATTCCCTCCATATTGATTATGAGAATAAAAATAGAAGCACTACCTCCGATTTTTTAATGCAAAAGAAGAGTGTTCATGTTATTTCTTTTGAATAAGGAGGAGTAAGGTGAAACTTTCATTACATTTTCATTACACTGAAATGGAATGCAGTGTTCATTTTCTGCTTTCGGAAAACATTCCTTCAATCAGTGTGGTCTTAGAATGAGGTTTATTTTGAGTATGACTGTGTGTCATTTTCAGTAGTCATTGCCTGTGATTAAGTTAATTTGGAATGGATTGCTATGTCTATTGGTCCAAAAAAGCAATATTCACTTGGGGAAATTCATGGCATCTACACAGAGTTTAGGAGAGCTCCTGTTTTTCATAAATTCATCCTCTTAGCCTTGATCATTGCCATACAATCCTCTGTCTGAGCATTGCTTGATTTCCCTACCCAAAACTTTACACATAAAGGGGTTCATTTCCTGACTTATAATGCTATCCAACTATGATTTGTTTTGTGATAGAGAGGTGTTCACTTGAGACAGGTATAAACATTTTTTATGGGCAGATGTATGTAGACACAAGATAAGGAAATATTTAGTAATAACTGTTCAATTTCCAGATACAATTAACAAAGTTATCCTTTGGTCTATCTTAATATCCATCTTTTACCATGCAGTAAAAATTACTAGTCTCTGATGTTCATGTAAAGTGTTGGTATATAAATTGATGAAACCATGAAAAAAGTTTTGATAAAGTTTAAACTGTGTGTAAATGCTTTTTTAAACTGATTTTTAAGCTTCAATGGTGAATTGTTACAGATATACGGTAGAGTGGTTGCTTTGAAAAAGAAGAATTCAAAACTCAAAGTAATGCTAAGTGTTGGTGGTTATGGTGATTCTGATGGATTTCCATTTGCTGTCTCATCAGCTGAAAGACGGAAAAGGTTATTAATTTTTTGTGATCCTTTTTGTTTAAACCTTTATTTCTTCTGATTATTATTTGTGGTAATTGTGTGCACTTATTTATGAATAGCATGTTAATATCTGTATTGCAGCATGTTCATTATAATGGCATTTATATTGGATAATAATATTCCCTGAGTTTATTGCTATATATTTTTGTCATTACAACTTTGACAATACACTTTTGACTTCAACTTTACAGGTTTGTTGAACAAGCAGTTAATCTCCTGCAGGAATTTTCATTCGATGGTATGGATCTTGATTGGGAGTTTCCAGGTCTTGTTGGTAAAACAAAAGAAAGAGGCAATTTTACATTATTATTGAAAGATTTGTACCCTGCTCTGCAGTCACATAAGTTAATACTAAGTGTTGCAGTGGGAGCTCCAAGGACTGTTATTGACTCTGCATATGAAGTCAGGGAAATGGCAAAGTAAGTGAGTGATCAATAACCTTATGTGTGATATAGTTTGCTAAATGTTTGGTAGAGTCAGCTCCAAGTTTCTTGACATTTAAGGTCTGGTTATTTTAAGAGCAGAACTAAGTCAAGAAAATAATGAAAATTTTAAACACTTATCTCAATAAATGTAAAATATATTGACAACTGTAGGAGTTCGATTCAGAGAATTTTTAACTAATCTGTATCATTTCTCAACAATATGTAGTAAATATCTGTTTGACAATCTTTTAATATTGCTTAGATGAGCCCTAACATGAACAACGTAGTCAGTCCTGCACTTGAGGTTAATGCCTTTTATTTTCAAATATAAGTATATTTCAAAGTATGATGGAGTTCTTTCTTTGCTATCAATAAGGAGTGCTCTTGTTATCCACCTCCTTTTGTTTGTGCTATCAACCATTTTATTTTTTGACACTGAAATTAAACAACGTAATCACTATTAAAAGAAAAAAATAAGTTTTAAATGGCTGACACATGCATCCTTCCTTTCTAGTATTATCCTTTTTGCCATTAAATCTTTTTCAATTAAAAATGAAAGTAAAAGGCCCTCTCCAGAAAGTAATTTGTGGCTTAGTTTAAGCTTTTAAAATGTTGAGAATCAAATGGAAAAGCAATGAAAGCATTAAAGAAAATAAAGGTATTAAAGTAAAACCAAAGGTTTTCAATGATTCCCATATGGTCGAGGAGGATGCAACTTTAACTTATCCAAGAGCTTAATGGCAAGTTATGATGGTGGCAGAGAGGGAGAGTTTTGGGGAGGACCAGAAATTCTTTCTTAGTACTATGTGCTTCAGTGGTGTCTTTGAAACAAAATTCAGAGTAAGAACACTTTTGTACTTAGGATAGTCAACAGTTTTATCATCCTAAACTATTTTCTATGCCGTGGGAAACACTTCCTTATACTGTTAGTGTTGCATTAAAAATACAGCTGGACCAATGTGATTGTTGTTTATGAGAAAAGTAGTTTAATATTATGAACATTTAACTTCATGTGCTGGATGAAACTGATCTCTAAATGTCCATGTGCCACACTAGAACCAATTATGTACTTTGATATGTTTTATGAAAATTCAAGCACAAAGGCTATTGTTGGAGGTATAACATAATAATGCACAATTCAAGCGCAGGAAGTACAATTTTTGAGTGATGTTAAGTCTTACTTTATTTATTATTGATATTTAATTTACATCTCTCACCTGTTCACATGAGTATTTAAAGATATTTAACAGTAGCTTTCCAATGTTTCAGGGTGGTGGATTTTGTGAATTTGATGTCTTATGACTTCCGATTTTATGTTTGGTATTTACCTATGACTGGGTCCAATTCACCTCTTTTCCGACGCTCTGAGGAGGAAGGTATATTTTCAACTCTCAATACCAACTGGTCTGTAGCATATTGGCGCCACCTAGGAATGCCAGCCTCCAAAATTGTCATTGGTATACCAACATATGGGCATTCATTTACGTGAGTCTCTTTTCATTTTTACCTATTTTCTACTCTTTGAGTATTTCACATTTTCATAACATCCAGTTGTAACTTATGGTATCTGAGATTTGTTGTGATATATGTATTTATTATGCATGATATTATTTCATCATTTGATACATGTTATTGATATGATGGTAAATCCCTGCCTCTGCATTTCTAATGTGAAAGTTTGAAAAATAATGTTAAAAAAATTCATTGAGGAAAAGTTGTTTATTCAGAAGATAATTGACAAAAATTTATAGATACTTTTGGTATTCACATTAATTGCAGTGATTATGAAAATCCTGCCCTTATTAATGGTGTACCTCTTACCAGCGTACCTCAGTCTGAGATTCACTGAACATATATATTATTCACAGTGGGTCGCAGTAGTCCAGGGGTAGAGCATTGGACTATGGACCGGAGGACCCGGGTTCAATTCCCGGCCAAGCATCTCTGGGCACCTGCAGATATACTCAAGCTATATGATATTTCGGGTACCAGTTTGTCCTGGAAAACCATAACTGGAATAGGGAAAGAACTGCCCCTCCTACCCTGATGTGTGAATTTCACATGCCGTTAGGCTTAGTACTGGCTTAACTCTATTATCACCTACCAAACTGACCTTAGGGTTGATTACTGTGTTTATGGTTTTTTTTATATATTTCACATTCCTTGTAATATATACATGCCACCGAGCAATCACAAGGAGGAAGAAGTCGATAGGATGTACGATGAGTTAGAGGATATAATCGCGCGTGTTCCTGCTGGGAAACATTTGATAGTGATGGGGGATTGGCATGCGACCGTAAGCGAAGGAAGAGAGGTTGGTGAGGTGGGGGACTATGGGTTAGGCACGAGGAATGAACGGAGGGAGAAAGCGATTGAATTCTGCAGGAGACAGGGGTTAGTCATCACCAACACATGGTTTAGACATCACAAAAGGCGAAGGTATACATGGAAAATGCCAGGTGACTCAGAAAGGTATCAGTTAGATTATATTATGGTTAGGCACAGGTTTAGGAACAGTGTGATAAATTCGCACAGTTTCCCAGGTGCGGATGCGGACTCTGACCACAATTTAGTTGTTATGAAATGCAACGTCCGTTTCAAGAAGATAAGGCAAGGGCGGCGGGTTAGGAAATGGAACGTAGAAGCATTAAATGGATTAATGAGGAAGGAGTATCAGCAGGCTGTAGAGAAAATAATGGATGACGGTAAAGAACTGAGTACAGTCGAAGAAAAATGGGAATGTATCAAGCAAGGGATATCGGAAGCAGCAAAAGACACTATAGGAACCATTAAGGGGAAAAGAATAAGGAAACCATGGGTCACGGATGAGATGATTGCAAAGATGAATGAGAGAAGAAGATGGAAGAATGTAAACAACGAGTTAGGCAAAATGAAGTACAAAGAGTTAAACAATAAATTGAGAAGGGCCACAAATAAAGCAAAAGAAGAATGGTGGAAAACACAATGCGAGGGTATGGAAAGTTTACAGAAGAAGGGTGAAATTGGTGCTCTATACAGCAAGGTTAAGTTATTATCGGGAAGTAAGAAGGTAAGATCTGTGCTAACAGTTAAAGATAAGTGGGGTAAGATAATAGTTGAACCAGGAAAAATCCAAGAGAGATGGAAGGAATATATAGAAACACTGTATGGTAAAGAACTTAGGCCGACAAGGTTAGACATAGAAAAGGAACATGACGTAGAAGAAGATAGCTTAGGTGCAGGCATACTCGACGATGAAATAGAAAGGGCATTAAAGGAGATGAAAGCAAATAAGGCCGTGGGGGTGGACAACATACCTGTAGAACTGTTGAAATGTTTAGGAAAATGCGGGAAGAAGGCCCTCTATGGACTGATTCGTAGTATCTACGAAGAAGGAATCTGGCCGGAAGATTTTGTGAGATCGGTGTTAGTTCCTATTCCAAAAAAGGCAAAGTCTATATCATGTGAGGATTACAGAACAATAAGTTTGATATCCCACGCAGCTAAAGTTATTCTCAGGATCATCAACAAAAGGAGAGAGAGTAAGGCAAATGATTACTTAGGGGATGATCAGTTTGGGTTTAGTAAGGGAAGAGGTACGTGTGATGCCATTGCAGTCATGAGATCACTAATTGAGAGGAATATAGAATACAACCAGGACGTTTTTGCCTGTTTTGTAGATTTCGAAAAAGCGTTTGATAGAGTGAATTGGGAAAAATTAATGCGTGTATTGCAGAAAATGGGAGTGGATTGGAGGGACAGGAGACTGATCCGCAACCTGTACATGTCTCAGACTGCTCAGGTGCGAGTGGGGAACGGAGAGTCCGGATGGGCTGTGTTAGGAAGAGGGGTAAGGCAGGGTTGCCCATTGTCACCGGTGCTGTTCAACGTATATGTGGAGGAAATGATTAAAGAGGCATGGGAAGAACTGGAGGTAGGAATGAAAGTCGGAGGGGAATTCGTAAAATCGGTTAGGTTTGCTGATGACCAAGCATTAGTTGCTCAGTCAGCCAAGGGGTTGCAAGCATTGTTGAGTGAATTGGAGGTTCAGTGCGATAAATATGGGATGAGAATCAATATTAATAAAACAAAGGTTATGCGATTTTCCAGAAAGAAAAAGGCTAAGCTAAATATTAAAATAGGCGGGGAAAAAATAGAGCAGGTAGAGCAGTTTACATATCTCGGAAGTGTTTTGGACCAATACGGTCAAAGTGGTAGGGACGTAAGGAGAAGAATTGCGCTAGGCAAGGAGGCTTTCTCAAGGAGGAGGGAGTTGATGACGGGGATGTTGAGTAGGGATGTTAAGACAAGACTCGTAAAAACTCTGATATGGAGCGTAGCTATGTACGGCACGGAAACGTAGTCACTGAAGCAGGAGGATAGACGTAGATTGGAGGCTTTTGAAATGTGGGTGTGGAGAAGAATGGAGAAGGTGAAATGGACCGAAAGGAAAACAAATGAGGAAGTACTAGAGATGGTGGGTGAGGAGAGGGGTTTGTTGAGGGAAATCGTATGGAGGCAGGAAAAATGGATGAAAGGCGTATTGAGCGGTAGTGGAATGTTGAAGAAGGTAATAGAGGGGAGAATGTTGGGCAAGCGAGGTAAGGGCAGGAACAGGATAGGGATGTTGGACGGGATGAAGGGAGGAAAGAAGTACACCGAGATGAAGAGGGACCTGATATAGATTAGTTTGATAGGTAGGGAGTCACAAAATGTTTATTTGATAGTTGTGTCCATCCAAAAACCTACCTTAAACGGTAGCTTACCACATAATAATATATATAGATATAATTTTTATCCCCCCTACCCTGATGTGTGAATATTCACACGCCGTTGGGCTTGGTACATGGGTGAGCTCTACCATCACCTACTAAACCGACCTTCGGGTTGATTGCTGTGTTTATGGTGTTATAATATTTATATCCTACTTAATTTTTATCTCAAAAATTAAATCGTTGAAATGAATGATGTAAAATGCCAAGCACCCATTTTTTGCCAAATCATTTGGTAAGGAAAGAATTAATGATATGTAGGCTTCTTAAGTGACCTGTGTTAGGCCTCTTGCAGTTTTTGTTGTGGTTTGTTGATTGTTATGTTAAATAACTGTGGAGTAAATAATAACAATTGATATTTTAAGTGCACACTAAATTACAGGTAGTGATAGGTCCTTATGTCGGGATAACTTGATTCATGTGAAAAATCTAAATAACTAGTGCCCTTAGGTACATAGATGATACCAAATGTGATCATTGTTATGGAAATTTTTGTCATAGGTTTTCAAATAATAGTAATCCCATAAATACTTTCTCTGTATTACAGATTGCGTAACCTCTACAACAATGGGCTTGGAGCACCTGCAGTTGGTGAAGGTCTGATAGGGAATGAAGGATTTGTTTCATTTCCAGAAGTCTGTGCATTCATTGGTAATGGTGCTACAAGAGTCTTTGATGAGGAGAGCCAAGTACCGTATGCCTACTTAGGAGATCAGTGGGTCTCATATGAGGACCAGCAAAGTGTTAGGAGAAAGGTAGGAAACAATTCTTATGTGGAGCATGAGCTATGGATAGTAAAAACTTAGCTACATACTTTTTTCTCCTATGGTAATTAGACATCAGAGGTAAATGTTTCATTGCTTGACATTTCATTTCATGGAATTTTTACATACGAATTTACTATATACTTGAATCATTTGGATGATTTTTATTTGATTTTAAGATTGACTTTTAGTAATTGGTTTCAGTTTCCATAAGACTATTCCTTATAGTCTATCCCTTGTACTTTAAAAATGAATTCCAATCATTTAGTTTTTCTTATTTTTGTCTGGGTCAGAGGGTTTTTCTTTGGAAAAATCTGTTTCAATTTTTCATGGCAATGGTTTTAATCATTTTCCTTGATCATGTAATATGGCTAATAATAAACCTGAAATTTTGACTCCAATGCTGCAAACTATAAAAGTATGGAGAGTTGGGATCCAAGTCTGTGGCTAGTCTCTCCTGAGAATAGAGCTTCACAAATCTCTTCAAATGGCTAAAGCTTCCAGCCCAAGTCTAGTTTGTTCTTCTGAGGAAGGGGAAGATGATTCTCCTGGATAAGCCTAGTGTATTCACCTGATTCTTAGACTTGACGAAGTAACTTCAAGGTGTTCTCAATGGGAGATTTAATCACTTCAATGCAGGCAGCCCATCTTAAAGTTTTCTCCGGAATAGGATTTCCATCCTGTGTCAGTGATTCGTCTATATTTCCTAAAAGTTGACTTTCACGAACAACTACTGGAGATTAATTTCAGAATTTCAGAAGTATTTAAAGGAAAAGCAGTAACTGATGCTTTCGCAGAAGGGGTTATAGATTTCAGAAGTATGTGTGTAGTCTTAGTATACAAAGACCCTGCCCACCGCAAGATTAATTGTTTTGGGGTCTATGACTATTTCAGTCTGTTAGTTTATTTACAAAGTTTAATGATTTTAGAATTTCCATTTCTTGTAAACCTTAATTATAATTATAAATGGTGATGAGGCTGTGGGTGATGGATATAACTAATTTTTTATTTTTATGTAACTTTGGGTGCAAAATGGTATGTTTTAGCGGCATGCAGTTTTGTACATGCATTGAAAATAAACTATTCCCTGGTGAAATTTGATAAAGTTAAGTTTTTTGGCAAAGTGGCTTTTACAGAAATCAACCAAATTCCTTCTTCTGTTGGTGCTGAAACTAAGGAACAACTTTGTTTAGACTTAAGTGGGGTACAAATTCATAATTTTACAATAGCCTGAGTTTGAGAATTTATTTTTATATGAGATGAAAGCAAAGTCTTAAGTAGTAACAGGTTAACCAACCAGTTTGGCTAGTGAAAGTAATTTTGCAAAAATATGTTAACGGTTACATATGTTTAGTAAGTTTACAAAAACATGTATGCTATTAGTTAATGTCATATCAGTCCTCCCTCTGACCCATATGTGCTGTTTTCATAAATATCCTTCCATCTCACAGGCAGAATTTGTTCAAGAGCGTGGACTATCAGGTGCAATGGTGTTCTCCCTTAATGAAGATGATTTCTGGGAAGGTTGCCAAGGAAGTAATTCAGGAATACCTTCTTCAGACGAGCCCCTTCCTCTGACATGGGAAGTCCATCATGTCCTGTTCCGCAGAGAGAGTATGGATAAACAAAAGAATGAAGAAGACTCTAGGCAAAGCAGCCCACAGAAAGTCAACATGGATGCCATGGAAGGTGACGGTTATTTGTGACAAATGGAGGCATCATTGTCACGTGCTCTCAGTACTATTGATTTAGCAGGAATGGATAATCCATCCCCGCAGTGGACTGAGGGTGTCCGATCAAGTAAGCAGGCCCCGTTTACCTATGATCATGTGACTTCTGAGTAAGATATGAGTAAATTCCTTTCATTCATTAGTATTATTTTTTATGTTACGTTATTCCCTGTCATAGGAATTGCATTAATAATTTTGTTTTTATGCATATTTATTCTTTAATTAAATAAGTCTCAGGTTATTTTGTATGATCTAGATATTTTGCAGCATTAAGTCTTCAAGATATTTTGTAATTAATATTGAAAATCTATATTAATTTTTACTCCTAAGGTGGTATTTGTTGATTATATTTATGCGATGGTATTTGAAATCAATTAGTCCCGTTTAAGTTACCAAATGAGTGTGTGATGATCTAACCACAAATTAAATGAGAATGAAATCAGTATTTGAGGAAATAATAAGAAGGCAGTAAATGACTTTTATGTCAGTAAGCTGAATCTAAACGTCTTAATACTGATTACAGGGTTTCTTATAATATATTCTCAGGGACCCTAGTACCAAGTGTCTCATAAAATTATTTTGAATTTGTGTTAATATCACTCCCCAATTTCTGTTTTTGTTGATATTTTAAAATATGTAGTGTTTTAAAGGTACTAATTAGTGGCCTTTATTCTGTAGTCATCAGGACCTTATATTGGCTGCTAAGTTATTGAATTGGAGTATATTGCCTTTTCCTTTACTTTCTTGCACAGTTGCATTGCATTGATTAGCCCTTTTTTTGAGGTAATTGCAATGTCATTAGTAAGTAAAGGATGAAAGCTATTATTGAAATAATTACTAGCTGTTTATAATGGGTTATCCTTGTATATTTGCTGTTTACCAAATTGTTCCAAGTAGTGCATTTGTATCTATGCCAGCAAGTGACATATGATATATTATTCTGTGCGATATGAAGTATTTTAAGATAGCTGATTTAAATTAATTTAAAATGCACATATTTTAATGAATTGTATTAACTGTGTTGTAAAACCTAACCAGGCTTATCACTTGTCATTTTGTTTCATATTTTTATATTAATGGCACTTGGTAGTTGAATTTGGCTCAGTACATTCCAATGATCTTTCTTACTTTTTGGTGTCAATAATTTCACAAGTTTAATTATTTTACCCCGAGTATAAATCTTGTATTTAGAATTCATGGCATTTGAGTTTGATTCTATATGAAAACAATCTTTACAAAATTGATATTATGTAATGATTGTTTCATTAGATAGAAGCATATTGTATCAGATTTAGGGGAACAACATTGATGAAGAGAAAGCTTATTTTAAAAAGATTGATACCTCTGTTATGATCATTTATGATTGAAAGTTTATGGCACATGACTACACAAAATCATTGTGTTGAGTAACCGAATGGTGAAAAAAAGGGTGAAAAATTCTGGTGACAAATTCTGATCTATGGCCATATTCTTTCATTACATTATATATAATCAATTTTTGTAACACCATGAAATTATACTTCCAGAGATGCTTCCAAGTGTAGGTACCAAAATATATGATGCATTTATCATGCATGACATTTACATGGATTGTTTCATCTAGCATTCCATAAAAGGTAATAAGAAAAATAGCATAAACTTTTAGAATATTAATGAATGATGTAAATTATAAGTTAACCATAATTGTCTAGTTTTGATTAGTGTAGTCATTTTGTTAGAAACCGAGAGGAATAAGCAAGTGTATATTACATTTTTCAAGCATGCATAGTCACTAAAAGCATTGCTTTTTGTGTGAGGAAATTTCTAGGGATTAAGAACATTTAGTACAGAAAAGTTAGGCTCTGAACTTTCCAAGACTGACCTCATTTCAAATGTTTTTCCAGGTCTTAATTATCCCATGTTAACATTTAGATGTAAATACAATTGTTGTTCCTAAACAGCTTAATGTGTAATAGTTTGTTATACAAGATTTTACTATGCTAATAGGTGCTAGTAAGGTCCAGACTAAAACTGCAGTTATCTTATAGATAGAATTGTCTATTTATTTTAATTAAAATTAAAATATTTTTTCTTAAAAGTTTTTATGGTAGTATTAGGTTGTGTATGACTATTGTAAAATGGAGTGGTACCATTTTTGCTAGACTTGCAGACTTTAAAGGACATTAGTCATACTAATACTCTATTTTAATGTATGAAAGGAGCTCATGTCAATATATACTAATTTTATTGCAACACTGGTAGCCTTTTTTAGATGCAGGTTGAATAATTTCTTCCGTGTTCACAGATACCAATACTCTAATGAATTTGAAATGAAAATAATTGTATATTTCTCATAATAATCTAAATTTGAACTTTTTCTTTGTGATGTCAAAGTGTTCTAAGAAAGAAATTACATGCTCCTTTTAGTTTTTTAAACTACTTCAAGTACCCTATATTTTAATTATTTAGATCGTCAAATTCCATCAAGCACATTGTTTCTCCTCTTAAAATTGTTAAGGCACTGGATTGGGTGTTCTCTTTTTAAAGTTCATTTATGTAAATGAGAAAAGGTGTTTCCTACATTTTGACTTACAACAGATGTCTGAAACTTGTGGCCTGTAGGCTACAGATATCTCTGTGATACGCAGTCTGCCAGTTCAGATTGAGGATTGCGTGAACTAAAACTCAGATTTTTCATTTTAGTTAAAAAATATATTACTTTTTGGAGTAGTCATTGACTCTAAAGCTTTAAAAATCAGCTTTTAGAAGATTTGATAAGGAGGAATTTCAATACTGATACAGTATATTTTGCTCAGAGCATGTTTGAAATGGAATTTGAGTTAACACTCATATTATGAAAAAGGAAATATTGATATTCTCTGTGTAGTGTAGACAGAAAGTATTTTATTGTACATTAGTGTATTGAGCATGTGGTGTAGTGTTTTTCTGAAACACTTATAGTTTGATTTGATCAAATGATTTCCATCAAGAAATGTAAATGGAGAGTATGTGTTGATGCTAATGTTGATCTACAAATGTACAATTTACAAATTTCTCAATTTAAGTAGACTAACAAAATTTAAAGTAAACCTTTTAAATTAAATTT
The DNA here is from genome assembly GCA_037158775.1 of Hetaerina titia. Classification (NCBI taxonomy): domain Eukaryota; kingdom Metazoa; phylum Arthropoda; class Insecta; order Odonata; family Calopterygidae; genus Hetaerina; species Hetaerina titia. Next base: position 18,337,001 of record CM073773.1, read on the forward strand.
AACTTCTCTATGTATCTTCATACACTATGGAGAATTCTTTACTAGTGTTATTTACTTAAGAAACTCAGGCATCAGTGTAAAAATAGGATAGATAGAGATTCTAAGGTATAAATAGACTTCATTATTGTGAATAACGTACGATATTTCAATTGCATATTAGCTTCTTTTTTAGTCCAGTACAATCCTAATTATTAGGGTGGCCACTCATTTGAGGAAAAAGTCCAGAATTACTCATCTTCTCCAGTTCAAATTCAGGAAAAAAGAATGAGTGAAAGGGCTAAATCTTTGGAGAAAGTCAGGAAATTGGATTTCCAATTAAAATTACTTTTAAGATCAAATTGTGTTAGCTATAAGCCACTGAACGTGCAAACCCTGGCAAATGCTAAAAACTGTGGTGATAGAATGACTTCAGTGATACAAGTAGCATGCAAAATGGTGAGGTATGATCCATATAAAAAAATACTTATTCCAATTTCACACCCTGGGAGGACAATTGGGAAGAAGCACATCATGCTTGCCAGGAAAATTGGTAAGAACCAAGAATGGGAATCCATAAAATAAGTGGCTAACTTTTTTATCATAATATAAAAAAGTATTTGACCTGTTAGTTCCAATGAAATGAAATGTCATCAGCCAAGAGATTTTATTTGCAATTATGATTACCTTAATTCATTTTTATTATGAGATTTTTCAGCTGATGCTTAGCATGAAAACTAAAACTGCAAAAAATAAGGGCATTGCCCAAAAACACCATGGCGTAAATGTCCTTATGTGCTAATGCTTATGAAATATTTACACAGAAGGAGATTTTACTATAAAATTGTAAGGAGTAAAATCCTATAACTGCAAAATCATAAGTGCACATTGTTTGAGTTTATGTTGTATTTTCCATGCTTGCATAGTCTACCATGCATGCACCAGATTGCATTGTATTTTCTATGGTTTTTAAAATTTTGTTTGGTATTCAATGTGTTGACCTAAGTATTACATTAGTTTAAATGAAGTTATTAGCTAATAGTGTAGATTAATAAATTACTATTGTATTGAACACAATTGAAAATACATCAATAGTATTGATTTAATAACATCCCAGTTCATTTTGGTTTTAAATGTGTAGAACAAATTCTTTCAGTTTTATTAAATGAAGTGTGCCCATAGAAAGAGTACATTGGTTTCCTGAACACACTTATGAATAAATAGGGAAGCAATTGAATTTTTGTTGTTTAAGTTCATGTGAAACGAAAAGTTTTAGTCCCAAATTTGTTAGGTCTCTTTGTTTCTGTCATCTTGTTTTCTCTCTATAAATGTTAAAATTTCTTTTTAACATTCACAAAATCAACATGCATGTAGTTAGTTTTGTGATGCTGTTATTTAAATTGAGGTCCACTTATCCTCATTTTGTAACAATCTTCCACAAGATTGTTGAATTGCACATACACTATTTCCTGTAAATTTCAGGGAGAGCACTTAGCAGTGGGGTTCTAGTCCTTTTGATTAGCATAAATAGAAGTTGAAGTGTTTCCATGGAATAATATTGATTACCTTGAACATTGGAGGATTATGGCTGACTGCTTTACCTTGAAGAAATTTGATAAATGCGTAGTGGATCAGGGTTATCACCATGGACTGGCTCGACATAATTTATTTCTCTAAGCTACGAAATGCTGCATCAATTTTGTGAGAATTTCTGAGAAAGATATCAAAATTCCCTTGGTATAATTACTGGTGATTAAGTGAATCTCAAATCATGCGTTTCAATGGTACATTAAGATAAAATTCAAGCAAATGGCCTCATGGTGATATTCAAAGGCTGGTTAACTCTGTTAATCAAATTTTATTTGAACACTATGGAAAATCAGCCGTATTATTTGAAAATATTTAGCAAAAACAACCAAATACATGAGTGAACATATTTCGCAAATGATAAAATTAAAGAATTCTGAGAAATAGAAGCTACTGACCATAAATTGCTTCATTACAACTGAAAATTGCAGAAGAAAATTAGCATTTTGGTAAAGTTTAGATGTCTTTTATGTAAATTTTAAAAATTCATCATTTGGTTATCTTAATGCATGAAACAAATTTGATAAATGAGATACTTCAATTAACTACTTTATTCCCTTTCTTTTTTAAGATACTTAAAATTTAGTAGACTTAATTTTTTAAGAAAATTGGTGATATGTTTTATTTAAACAAGTTTATTTCATATTTGATCTTCTAACACTCAACACTGTTAGAACTCTTAATACATCATTGGGAATTGTTACAAGTCCGTGATCAACAGTGCACATGATTAGTTGGGGAAAATATTCCATGGGGTTACATGCACCTAGGTATCCACATCTTGCCTAAATCCTTATAACCCTTAGCTTCATATAGTCTGAATTAGCAAGTCTTTACTATATTAGTTTACCTGGATAATATTGGGAGTGAGGCAACAGTGTGAGTAGTTATGTATTCAGCATTAGATACTTCTGTAGTGCTTGCAACATTTTATTGTAAATTTTATGGATGTTAGGTTTGAAATGCATTTTCTTTAGTATTTTAGATCCCCCATGATTGATTCTGTTTTCAATCCATGCAAAGCAAGCGATTATTTACTATGGACCTGTAAAAGTGATAACATAATAAATCTAAATAATTGGTGGTCCAATTAAAGCAATGCAATTAAATGTTTTTGTAAAATGCTTGATGAAATTATGCAGTAGTACAGAGAGATGAGTCAGTCTGATCCACTAAACAGAGCTAAAGTGAACTGAGGGAGGAGCCTTGATAGTGTTTGCTTTGAAGTTTATGGAGTGATTAATAAATAAATGCATTCATGTATTGTATTTCTTGTATGACAAAAGATCATATTCCGTGTTGCTTGAAAAGAAGGGGAGCACAATGCTTGGTTATTGTTTCAAATGCGCAAAGCAAAGAACAGGCTGTGCTATGTCCCCATCCCACACTTTTGATACTCGTGCAATTGTACCGTCCAATCTGTTATGATAAAATATGTGGATAAATTTTGAACCCACTTTGACCTTGTAACTTTACTGCTACTAAGAGGATCATTGCGCAATAAGGTTCTTTTGCTCTCAGACCACTTTGAAAAATTGTGAATTATGAAAGATAAACTAATAGAACTTTTCAGTGTGGATATTATACTAAAAGGCCCCATGAAATAGGACATTGCAAGTTGAGAATTAACTGAATAAAAATTCATTGCTGTTTTTTTCATTTTTCAAAAAATTCATTGGTTTTTAAAACATGGTTGAATGGGTTTTTAAATACCTGGGTTCTCAGATATCTAGAAACATAAATTCTGCTTCTCTGCATCTGTACGTCTCAACTTGGGTTTTCCACCTCTCTTTCCATCTGGGTTTTGCCATTCTTTTTTCCCTTCCCTTATACAGTTCATTGGGTGCAGTGTTTCACATATATTATCTATTGATTGTGTGCTCATTTGTTTAATAGATAAGTTATAAAATTTACAACCCTATCATTGGAACATTCATGTGCTATCAGTTGTTAAAGTTCCTTTCAAGGACCGACTGCTTTAATTGCAATGATTTTCAATCAAAAATTTCAAGTTTATATTCATGTAATGAAGCACATTTGGCTTAAAAATTGTTCTCTTCATGGGCCTCAACTGGAGCCATTACAATGCTTACATACACATGAAGGGACAGGGATGGTTGATGCTTAAAAATGGGTCCCAGTAAAATTGAGAAATGGCTAATACAGAAGAAGAGGTGGAGAGAGAGACAAAGATGAAAGCCATTTCTGTGAGGAAAACAGAAAATGTTCTCCAATTAAAATATGTCCACTCTCACAAGACCCTTGACAATGTTGGCCAACCAGGAACCAATCCATTAAGCAGTTGAAGCTAATTTTTCCCATCTTTATTCTCTCCACATGATAAATCCTAAACCTCCCTGATACGCCACTTCTGCTACCCAGAAAATGATCTTAGCTTTAATAATTTCTTCTAATTTTCCTCTTGGTTCATTTCTCCCTTAATAACCCAGCGTGTCTCTATCTGCCCATGCCATCTATCCCAGTTTTTGGCCCCTCGACAGTGGGAATACATGCCCAAACACAAATAGATGGGTGGCAACTCAGATGGTTGAAACCCTATGAAAACCTGGGTGCAGAACCTGTGGGTTGAAGACCTTTTTTTATCATAAAACCCAGGTTTAATTTGTCAAGTTTTTTCAGTAAATACTATGTAATTTGAAACAGATAAGTAGTTGTTTCATTTTCAAAACCAGAAATATTAAGAAGCCTTCAGGGGTATTCTTAAGAAAGCATTTTTTCAATACCAATTGAAAATATATCTGCTCTTTGTGCACAAATATAATTCCTAATTAAACATTTCAATGGAGAATTATATGGGCAAGTACATATATTGCATCATGTTGGTTTTCAGAAGAAGCTTTCAGGTGTCTCGGGGCAAAAACTTACTCCAATCCATTTTAGAGTATTGCGAGAATAATTCATCTTGTTTCCAACCCAAAAATATTTACTGCTTGATTGCTTCAGTGGTATTTCCATTTTGCTTCAAAGTACAAATTTAGCACTGAATTTTTGAAGTAGTATACTGCAACTCAATTTTTCAATAAAATTGCATAGTATGTCTTTTGTAAATGTTGGTTAATGTGGGAAATACTCCATCTTTTGTATTGCATCAGTGATAAGGTTTTCATAGCAGCAGCTTAGTGTATTAAGTTCAACAAAAGTTTTCACAACTTATATAAACTAAATCAGAACTTTAACATGCAGTCAGCTGATGTTAATAATTCTACTGAATCAAGAAGGGAATTGTTTTAGGATCATTGATTGTTATTTATTATTTAGGAATTGATAATGAGCCTTTTTGACCTTGGATATTTTTCCCCTTGTAGTTAATATCTATCAATGTATGGCATCTAATCGACAAATGGCTACCTTTCCCAAAAATAATTGTTGATAAGTTGACCTCAGTTAATCATGTGAAAATTTTTTAGCAAAGTTTAATTAACTTAATTTTTTTTGGCAATTGTTATTTTAGAACATTCAAGAACTGAGGTTGTGCTTACGGCGGTGTTCTCATAATCAATTAGATTTTTTTAATATTGTGAAATCTTAGGTTTGTTAAGGTTTTATTTATCATTTGTTTATAAATTGTTTTTATAGTAGGTTTTTTGAGTAAGAAAAAGATTAGCTAAGTGATAAACTTCCAGGGTAGTTTCAAGCTCCATCAGCCATTACTTTTGACATCACATTTATAAAATCATATACTTTCTTAATTATTTATTACTTTTTTCATATATTCGTTTGTGAAACAGCAAGACGATACAAAATAATGATTTTTTTAGATCCAGTTGGAAGGAAATTTTTCAATGTATTGTGATATACAATACTTTGCAAATGGCAGGCGTGAAATACAGAATTACAAATAATGGAAATAAATTTAATGTTTTTACAGATGCTTCATGTTGTTCTTGAATAACAGCTGTCATTATATAATATGGAATTTTACATTATAAACAAAGTCCAAGCATGTTCCCCATCAGTCAATTAACTCCCTACGCGGAGGCATGTAGGTGGACTTTCTCTCAGAAACTGAAATTGTCGTAATGTGCTCTTTTGTAGTAATTTACACATCATAATGCTCTTTGATTGCTGATAATTGTGAAAAAGCAAAAGAAATTACAAAAACTTGAGTCCCACATAAAATTAGGCGAAGGTACACATACTATCCTTTTAATGGTGTTGCCACTCTTTGATATGTTTAGCCACCCACTGTTAAAGTTGATCCTTGATGGGCTGCTGCCTAAGCTCTTCAACTGATTTCTTACAATTACCGAAGCTCAAGCATTTTTTATCATAATGGTCATTTTCTATGCATCTTTGAGTACACACCTAGACCAAAAAGGTTACTTGGATCAGGAATTGAAACAATTAATTTTAATAACAATACTACACAATGTGTAGTATTGTTGCAGGAGCTCTCTATTGAGAGATTGTCTGGGAACTTTTCTTTGGGAATATCCAGGGAGCTCAGTATTCCAAGAATAATTTAAAAATTGTATTGTGCTGCAGAACTAACAGCTTGCAAAGTATTTGTTGTGTCCTCTGAACTGAGGCATCCCTTCTGTGGGAAATCACTCTTCTCCTAAAAATAGCTAATTCATGTTGGAGGCTGTTAATGTCTTTTGTTTAATGGCTTACGCAAGTTTTTTAACCATCATTAAAAATAGAGGCTTATGCAAGAGTGGATACAGGATTTTGAGCACCCTTTTACAGTCTCTCATAGCAATTTTGATGGCTTATCAAAATTCTCATAATTTATATTCTCAATGGCTGATTTGATACATAAAACTTGGTCAGTGTTGTTCCAAAGAAGGTGAGAAATTTGGGGAAATTTAAATTGGAAACATGACCACAAAATGCATGGAAAATTTTACTTTTATTGTTCTTTAGAATTTTTTGACATTGGTATCATCTTGCTCTACACAGTTGATTTTTCATTCCAAAGTATATGTAATTTCGAAGCTATATAATTTTGAAAGTATCAGTGTGATTCAACTCGATCATTAAAAAATACTCAATGAGTGTAAAATAAGTTAATTATTTAAATCATGCCTAATAGCAACAGTTTTTCTAATCTTTATTTAAGATATGCAATTTCCTCACCTAATATAGGCATCGAGTATTTTAAAGTCGAATGCAATCTTTAAAGAATGTTGTAAATACTTCTATTATGAATTATTTTTTTCCTTTAAAAAAAAATAAGTTGAAAAATGTGATGTCTAAAATGTTTTTCCTCTCTCTGAAGGTAAATGCTTTATTTTTTTTAGAATTAGGAATAAAAACAACTTTCAGTTTTATTGCATATTTAAAAATTTATTTTTAAATGTGTAATTTAAAAGGGATTTCATATGTAAGAATTGAAGCAGCAAGTTAAAAACTCGTACCACAAAACGGCACGGCTTATTATGTGTTTTGTAAGAACAATCTGTAATTTTATATTATGGTGTACGAGTTGGCTATCATGTTTTAAGACTTTTTGTCGTCTCATATGGTCACGGATTCACAGTAAACATCATGTAATGCAATAATTAAATAATTGGTACAAGTATGCCTGCAATGCTGCTTATTGAAATAGGTATTGCATTTGGAATTTTTTGCTTGAAAGTGCTACTTTTTGGTGCAGAACTTGAATCTTGTGAGACAGGAGGGTAAATCAAGTTTATGTAAATATTAATAAAGAGTTGTTATCCTCCGTCCTGTATGAAATTCATACAAATAAAATATTAAATTAGTGGCTTAAGTCCACATGCTTTAGCTTTAAGGCTTTTCTTGATTGGAAGTTACATTTATTGTATTTTGGGGGTAATGCAAACATTTACTTTGTTGTGGATGTAACTGCTACTAAAACAAACATTTACTTTGTTGTGAATGTAGAGAATCTGAAAAAGCTCAAAAAGTGCCATATTTATATCTTAGGATGCTATGATCAAGTCCAAATGTCAAAACCCTTTTGTAATTTTCAATTATGACATTGAAATTGTAAGGTATTGCATACTTATTAGTAAGCATTGTCATGATAACTAAATGACTGACTATATTTAACAGTTCATCAGAGTTGGAAAAGAATGCTAAAATGTACTGGTTTATGTTAAAATGATTATTCATTGTTTCATTTAACTCACACTAGTATGTAAAAACTTGTTAGATGATCTGTTAAGTTCAACAACATAGGCAAGTGAATAGAAACTATAAGGCCTCTTCCAATACTTCCCAAACTAGGATCAGATTAGGTTTTCTACTTCTTCATACAGTTTGTTTGTTCATACAAGAAGGTTTGTTTGAAATTACAATATAAATTTTTTTGTTCACTTTTTGGATGACATGCTGAGAAGTTTGTACGTGTGTTTGCTTGTTCAGGGTAAACCTTATTCTGGAGGCACAGTTGTTATGTATGGTAATTGTTATATTTTCTAAATTCTTATGCAATTTTAAAAGGAATTGTGATATGAGATTATATTTTGATGTTTAATATGAATGTTAATCCATATACTCATAGTGTGGCTCAGTGTGCTACATTTATTTTGCTGTTATTCCTCGCTTTATAAACTGTGAAGAATGACTAAATGTTTATGATTATTTTCATGGATGCAGCCGAAAGAAATGCATAGTATCTGACATTTGCAAAGAAATTGCAACCCTCTTCTCAATTAAAATGTGACAGCACCGTATTTAGTGTACAAGTTGGCCTGAATCCAAAATCCCTTGAAACTGAAAATTACAATTTTTGTTTATATTCCAGTTCTATATTTTAGTACAAATTAATTCTCTTTTGCTTGAACATTGTAATAAAAATGACTCATTTCTTTTAGTCAATGAAACAGAAAAATAACAATACATCATTATTAATGTCCTGAACAGAGATAACCTTAAAACTAATTTCAGTGAAATTTCTGGATTCAATTAATACTAGCAAAAGCATGCCACTCATGCCATGACATATATACAGAAGCATAAGTTCCTTTCATATGCAATATCTGTTGAAATTGAGGATCAAAACCACAGTGCTACAATCCAAGAACATTCCATTGTAATTTTTTCCAGGGATATTCTTTTGTGGTAAACAAGGCCTTGCACACTGACAAAACAATACTGATGATGGTAAAACAATGGTGTCTTAATCCCAGTGCTTATAAATAGAACAGGCTACTCATTTTAGAGCAACAAAGTTAATGTATATTAAGTGAATCCATTTGAGTTTTCATAATTTAAGAATATATTTATAGTTTGACACTACTGAAAGAATAGGAATCAATACAGAGTCATCTAATAATGCTTTCAGGGAAACATATCAGAATTTTTTCAAATTTTGGAAGGAGTACATTAGGATTGATATTCTATATTTGATGAAAGAAACACCTTTTATGCATAGAGCTTAAATGATTACCTTAAAGATTGTCTCATGTTAAATTGTGACTCGTGTATACAGAACATCCGAATACAAATAACCAAGAATCTGCCATCAAATTGGAATATATCATTAATACCATTAAAATGTGAACCAGCCCTATAAATTTTGAAAATTGCTTTAAACTCTGTATTAAGCCTAAGAGCTTGTGCCAGCACTGTACAATGGACTTAATAAAAAATCAATTTCCATTTTGTTTTCACCTGCTATTAGCGAGGAAATTTGAAATAACAAAATTCAATACCAAACAAGATTTCCTACAGATTCTTATAACATATTGTAAATACTATATCAGTATTCTGAACCAGTTTTTTAAAAAGTATATGGAAATAAAACTATGATACAGAAATGTAAAATAATAACTATTCTTTATGAATGCAAGATGAAGAAATAGATAACCAGTCAGTTACTTGATCGTATGTGCCATGAATATATGGAACAAATGTTTATCAAGAAGTCAACTTGCTTTATTAAAAATTATTTATGCATATGCACGCTAATATTTGCATTGGAGTAGTTTTTGTATTATTAATTTCTATGAATAGTTGTACTGAAAACATTTTGAAATGTTTAATTGGAGAAATTAAGCTTTTACAGTTACACCTTTGCCAGCCTAGTTGATTGTCTGCAACAAATTTCTCCATATTCAACAACTGCATCACAAATCGTACAATGACTAACAGAGACAGAAGTTCTTCATTGAACATATATATGTTCAATATATATATATATATATATACATACACAGATTAAAATTGTATTGTGTGGCCTCCTCATATCAGCAAAATGACGTAAGTCACTGTGCTATAATTGTTTATGTACACATGAGGGAAGTATGTTGAATATAGGCTACACTTGATAAAGCGGTACAACTGAAAATAAGAATGTGGCATTCATATGATTGAAGAAATTGTTTCTTGAACAAGAAACACAGTCCCTAAAACCCAACTTTCCACAGCCCTATTCTTGCTTTGAACACAGCCATCAGGATCAGAACAGCACAGCTTGTCATGGCCCTGAGATTTTAGTGAAAGAAAGAGAGCTAATATTACTGCAAGGTAGGTTCCTTTTATTAGTGGTTTAATCAATTTTCAAAAATTATAGTCATTTACTTTGTAAATACAAACTACTGTCACCAGACAAATACTAACTAATGTCACTGTCTTTCATAAGGTTTTGAGTGAGTGAGCAATAAAACAGGCCAAAATCCTAAAATGGGATTTTTGTACAGTAATAATCACAAGTAACAAAACTTTTGTAATATACCTTTCATATTCATAAACATAGGCTGTAAAATGGGTAGTATCCTGCTACATTTGGTAAAGCTTAAATACCTAATTGATGCCCTGATTATCTAAAAGATGCCCAGCATAAGTAGCTTTGTAGGATACAACTTTGAGTTCCTTTGCTTTATACAATTGGTAGTCAAAGACATTTGCGGGAAGAACAGCTCTCCTATCCTAGTTAGAAAGCAGTGATTATTCAAGTCCCATGCCAATAACTTTCATATTTTAATGAGGAAAATAAAGCGGTACTTCATGAAAACTTGAACATATCAGTTAAATCATCCCTTGCACACATACAAAACAGCCCTCATCAATTACTTTTTCAAGTTTTTTAAAGCAGGTATACAGGTGTTTTGGGGCAGCAAACTAGGTATTTTGTGACAATTGAATATTATGTTAACCATGTTTGAAAGATTACGGGCAACTAAGGATAAATCCCCATTATTCTTTTGAATATGAAAATGAATATTTGTTAAGTACTACTTTGCTCTATCTCAATGTTTTATTTAAACTTATTATGTATGCTGGTTGAATCTACATTAAAATAAGAACTCACAGAAAGCTTTTTATATTACCTGAGGCATAACTTGAATCGAAATTCCTTTTTCATAAGCAACTACTATTATGAGATATTATTACGAGGACACAAAATACATTTAAAAATTTCAGAAGTTATTTACATTTTTTAAAAATAATATACAATTTTCTTAAAATAACATTCACACAGGGTGCTATATTGCATAAATAAAACTTTGAAAAATATTTCAAATTCTATTTCCCAAAATTTATGCATATAATAAACAATGTCCTTTACTTTGAGGTAAATCACAATCAACATTTTCCAACTAGTATAAGAGAGACTAATCACTTACTGGGCTGAAGAGTGAGAAGCTCAGTGGAAGATGAGAGTCTTGGAATAAATTTTTGAGGTATAGCCCTAAGAATAATAGTGCTAGTTAAGTGAGGGTGTTAGACCACCCTTCCATTGCACTTCTATACTAGGCCACTTGGTCTGCAAACAGGTAAGCATGGAGTTACTTTCCAAAATACAATTTACATCACATTCCAAGAGCACTGCATTTCCTTCCCAGTATTCAACCTAGCGGAGAAAAATTGAAGCAAGTTAATAGAATGGACTATCTATTTCTAATGCACAATAATAACAATCATAAACATGCAAGTGGGAATAACACCAATATCACAGTTAATTTTTCAGTATGCCAAGTAACCTATTACACAGTCTGTGGTAATCATGCAACTGTGCTAAAATTAAAAGACTATCACATAGTACTAAATAAAAACAATTCTCAAGGGAGTCATCAGACGAAAGTACCCTCAAATTGGAAAATAAATTGGCTTGGACAACAGTAATTAAAATTTAGGAAAAATTAATGTTAACTGAATGCAACAATATCACAACAATACATACATAGCAAAAATTGGGGACATGATAAATTAAATCCAGTGAATTACTTTGAACTCTCAAAATGATAGCACTGTAATAACAGTAACCTTAGCAAGTAGTTTTATGCAGGAAGTTCCATTCTTATACAATTTTACCCTCAAATGTTTTGGAAAATAAAAATTGGGTCCAATGGCCATTATGTTACTGAATTATAGGGTAAATACTGTTACATACAAAAATATTAATGCAGTATTAAAGAACTACCTTTCCACTAGGAGAGGATCTAGCCAAACCGTTGTAATGGTAAAGTGTAAAGACATCAGGCATTGATCTTTTTTCTTCTGGGAAAAATTCTTCCATAAAAGATGTCAAGAGAATAATACCCAGATTTTCTGAATCTAGCTTTTTCCTCATAATGTCCACGCTGAAAAGGAAAGATGCAGAGTTGAACAACATAACCAATTTTGTTTATAAAGCTACATAAAATCACACACTATCATCTATGTTATATACATTATTTGGGATTGTAATTTTAATGCATTTTCCAAATACTCCATACAGACATTCATTAAGCATGAAAAGCATTTACAGCAACCCCTTTCTATATCAGACTCCATGGGAAATCAGGTAGCCTGGATTAGGTGAAATTCAGTCTATCCTTGAATTTGACACATGTAGCCCCATGGATTATTTTCCCACTATCCTTAAGTGACCTTGAATTCGGACGATTTTAATTTGTACACTTAAGTATCCAACAGTAAAATATCCCATTTAAATTTAAAATGATCCTATTATATAAAATTGTGCAAATTTCTCACAAATAAGAAATCATAATAGCTCCCAGATAATTTCAAGCAAAACAATGACTATGGATACTTGGCTATTTTGACAATGGCATGTTGCAGGGTGGCCAGCTAACTCAACTAAGGCGCTATTAACAAATACTTACTATTCAGGCTCAGAAACTAGATCAAGGGCAGTAAGGACATCTTGAAGTAAAACTGATGAAATGAAATTGTTTCCTTCAGGGTCAAAGCTTTTAAAAACACGTCTTGCTGTTTCACTAGGTGTCTCAGGACTAACAAGCTTCCTTTCTTGAGAGAACAACACTGAGAAAAAAAATAAAATGATGACTGAGTGTTCATCTGAATAACTGACTTTTAATTTACAAGATACTTAAATATATGTTCACTTTCTGTAGTTTATGCATTCAAAAAAGAAAGATGATCAAAGAATTGATTTGAAAATATACTGAAGTTGAGCAAAAGTTCTGCACCATGTTCTATAAATGCAATAATGAATTGAGAAAATGTAAGTACATTAATACTGACCTGTTAAATGTGTATCACTGCCCATGACCCAAACTGGGTTCTTGGGATTCTTAAAGAAGGAGCCTACTTCACAATACCGCAGATGTTCAAGTAAAGCAAGGAAACCTATTTCACTTTGGCTGTCAATACCCCTAAGCCCTGTAAAAAGTTCCAAGAGATTAATAAAACATAGAGGTTTGGAAAATCTCCAATATAATACAAAATTCAAAGTTGGCATGACAGGTCACTTCTTGAAACATTGACTTCACAGACTTCCCAGTAGTGATGGGCACCCATTTTTCTGAACCATTTCTGTTTGTGCCAATTAGTATAACTACAGTATTTACCCTCTATACCAAGATAAAGAGACACCTTTCCTCGGAGATCCTCCTTAAAATTTCAAATTGATGTATAATCTAATTTATACATATCCTTTGCTTTTTTTAAATTTCCAGAATATTTAGAAGCCTTTCAAACCAGTAGCATTCCTCAATGTTTAAGATATACTATAAGCATTGGAAGCTGAAACATTTTCAATCCCCATGGTTGCAGCCATTTGGATCCATTTCTCCTGCATATGTTTTTCTGTATGATGGCATTTGCTTTTTTGGTGATAATTGAATTCTGTATGTATGGAGGTATTCTGAGCAATGTCAGAATTATAATTTGAACAAAAAAAGGATACTGCCAAAGCAGTTAAAATTTGGCATTTCTTGACTTATCTCACAACTTGTGACTATTTTTCTGACATTGCAGAAAACATATGGTCATCTTGTTATTGAATATATCTCAAAGACTACAGAGTTCTATCTTTTCTAAATGGCAACAAAAAGAAAACGTTGGACATGTTAGCCAGTGTAGCAAAATGCACAGCCGTCACTGCATTTATGATTTTAGGGAACAATTGAGGTGGGAATACATGGTATGGCAAGATTTATTAATCATCAATGCAGAGAGTAGTCTGAGAAATAATAGAAAGGGGAAATGATAATATACTTTAAAGTGGATACAATTCCAGGATCGAAAGAAATGAGTGATGAATGTGATTCAAACCTTCATGTCATCACTGCATATTCAATGAAACTTCTGGATAGGATACCTTTCAGGTATGACATGAAGAAAAATTATTTGTTAGTTTCTTCCATTCAGTAAAATTTCACGTTACCAAAGATGCATAGTTTTAATATTTGATTATACCTACAAACAAATGGAAATCTCTAAATATGCTCATTATGTCATTGAAATTCACTCACTAATTAGGGTTACACATACAATAGTACAATTTCACATAATGAACAGATTCATTCGATGAGAGACATTCACAAATAATAGCTAAAAAAAACATCACCATAGGGTAAGTACAGAACACAATGGTTTGGTTTACGGAGCTTGTGCTGAATTCAACGCCCCTGAACATTTCTCATTCAATCACTTCACATTACTCTTTCAATAATGTGTAAGGCTTTGAAGAGATGTTCATTTCCCTCACAATTTTCCAAACTATAAATCCAATCAAGCCATAACAGGATTGTCTGGCCTCACCAGCAGGCACCCTCTTCTTCATAAGTAAAAAGTTTTATTAATTCACATTGATCTTGGAATTCAAAATTATTTTCGTTCAGCTGAACAATGTTTTTCGATTAAACTACAAGTTGGCAACTATATTGGTAATGGTTCAGATAATTTTGATATCCCTGGGCTGAAGAATCCAATACTCTTCACTCACAGCCATGCCACTGCTCCAGAGAAGAGAGAAAATAATTGGAACAAACGACTTACTCAATCCTCCAACATCTTGGTCATGGTCCCAAACATGTCCAACAGCTCGCCCCGTGAGCATTAAGTTAATTAAACTCTGACTCCCATAGCCATAAGTACCATCAATTAATGCTTCACTTCCATCAGACATTTCTCCTTTAACTAAATCACAACCCTGAAAAAATCATTGACAAAATAAATAATACTAACAATAGCATAATAATAGTCTGCAAATAAGGGAAAATAGCATACCAAGATAAAAAATAAGGAGGTTTACAACAACTATTGGGACAATAACATCTGAATAAATATTTTTCCACTTTCCACATCCTAGTTATTTTGACAAATTTCTAGTGAATTATTTTATCATACAAAAATAAATAAAATACACAACATATAAAGGTACATCCTCAATTAAAAATAAACAAGAGCATAGGTAAAGGTATCAATTTTCCACAAGAGGCCCATTTATTTCACTAATTTAAATATAAAGAAATTGAGCTATGAGGAGATTTGGCCCAAAATGCATATATAAAAGTAAAAAAATTAAAATTTATCCATTTGATGAAATTTCTTTTGAATGATCAGTAACTTTTTTAATTGTTATTTTTTATCACTTTTAAAATGAAGTTTCTTATAGTATTTCACTAGTTTTACATGTTTACTCCGCTTGTTGATTGTGGATGCATTATTTACTCTGTTCTTGATTTTGTGGAGTTACTGGTAGGAAGGCAAGTGTTTAACAAGTTAGACAGTATTAACAAACATTTTGTTTTTATGCAATTCATTTAAGTATTTTTACAAGTCATTACTAACTTTATTGTAATAACAACCACAATAGATATAATCTCCTTGTACACTTTGATTGCCCATTGTGAAGGCCTTGCTGCACTTAGGCAGTACATATCCCAACACCAAATGATTAGAATAAGTGTCAATGCTTCTTGTATTTTGTTTATAGCTCATTAATATAACAGTCCAAGTTTATTTAAACACATTTTCTGCATTACCAAAAACCCCAATATTTTTCAGAGGTTTGTTTCAAATTACACTCATTCATTTCACTTATTTGTAAATATATTTAGCAAGAAATGGGACAAAGTTATTATGAAAATCAACAGTGAAAAGAACCATTTACTGATGATGGGAAAATTAGTTATTGCTTGGCACTGTGGATTTAGCACCTACAATTGGTTTTGAGTGAGAGTTAATTATAAATATGGATAAATCAAGTGGGCCATGAGTGAACGAAGGGCTGCAATGTATATGCGGTCCATGGCCTCACTCGATTACTAAATAAGATATCAAAGTGCAAAAATACTGTAAACTACATTTCAACAATGAATGTCGTTCATTCTTGGTGGCATTATATCACAGAAATCTAAAGACAAGCATCTGAAATAACGCCATTCTTCACTTAATATATAGCATGACTTTAGAGAGTAAAAGAAAAAAGGAGTTCAAGAAATGCCTGGAAGGAAATGACACATTTACTTTCAAAATTCTTAAACCATAACATAAAGGAGGCAAGTGGAATTATGAGTTTAAATGACACTGGGTTGTAATCGAAAAAAGGTACCTATTTTACCCAAGTCATGTGCTCACAGAATTATTTACAATAGTGTTCGTATGAAATTTAATGAAAATTAAGACTTGAAGAAATAATTTATAATATGTTACAATTTCAATATAAAAGGGATTGAGGGAATGGCTCAAGACCATCTTCCATTTCCACTGTAACGATTCACGACTTGCCTATAATTTTAGTGCCTATATTATTGGTTCATTCTAAAGAATCACTATGTATGCCACTACCAAATTCTAATTAAACTTCATGCAATAGACTAAATTATAAAAATACTTCATGTAACACAGTAACTATACATGCAAGTTATAATACAAGTATTATCGATTACAATAAGTTGCAAATACCTTAGTCATAAGAACTGAATACAATAGTAGCAGAACGCCAAATGTTTCCTGCAACATGTCTATCCTTTCCCGAAAAAAATCTTCTACTTCATCTATTGTATTCATAGTTGTCACCCTGAAAGCACAATTCAAATTAACTTTACAATAGATTTCATCACTCTACCCATTCAAAAGATTTTTTCTTAGATAACTAACAACATAATGAAATTATTAAAATTGCAGTAAGAAGATAATATTCCAAAATAATTATGCATAGCGTAAATATCTGAAAATTAAAAGAAAAAACTTGCACTTAGATAAAATTGCTGAAGAAATAACGTCATATTATTAGCTCTTTTAAAGATAGTAAAACATATAATCAACCTGAGCTGCGAATGGAAATGCTGATGCTCTAGTTTCTGTCTTTTAGGGCCGGACTCTTCGATGACTTTATTAATAATATCTGATGAGGGCATTTCAGACTGTGAGGCAGTACCCTCAGCTCCCTCCATGTCCAGGTTTCTATCAGCTTCTTCACCACCATTAAGCCGCGGTACCTCAGATAGTTCTGGTGCTTGATCTGCGGGAACATGAACTAAAGAAAATCCTCTGGAAGGGGGTCGTGATTGTGCTTGACTAAGAATTTCACATAATGCCTTAATTAATAGTCTATGACTCTCTTCAGTCCCCACCTAAAACAAAAATATTTACCAAATAGTGTTAAGTAGCCAATAGATTAAATCTTTAGTCATCGTCGGGATTCCAACACATATTAAGTGCACGAACTCATGCGTATAAAAATCCATTTTGTTTTAATTTGCTATGAGAACGCAAACTAGTTACTTAACGAATTCTCTCATGAGGTGACACTTCGTAACTAGACTCAACTTACCTGCCTCCACTTGTTTCCTATGTTACCCGATAAAAGTATTTTAAGAATAAACGCTTGAACAGGTGCAATAACAGCACACGGTCCTCCTTCCCACTGAACCAGGGCCGTTGGTTCATCTTCGCTAAATTGGAAACCTTGATAACGAAACAGAAAGGAATGAATACCACAGAAAACTGAGACAAAACGACACTTGTTCACTTCCAAGGGTTAAACAATTAAAAATTAAACGCCGCGATGATCTTAATGTGAACTGAAGGTAACTACAATGAGTTAACACATAGACTTCGATGACTAAATACCTTGGGCCCATCTTTTAAAAACTTCGTCTTTCACGTATGGTCCCCATAACAACCTTCGTATTTCATTTAACTCATTCTCACAGGGTGTACTAGAACTTTCAGTCATTATTTACGTATAATACCAAAGCTAATTACACAGTAATAACAGAAAAAAAACATGCGTTTCTCGGTAATCTAAGCCATCTATTGTGTCTTATGCTGTGTCAGTTACAGACGCCTATTGACAACAGTGACATCTTGGGGCCTTCACTGATAAATAATTGAATGAATTGACTCACGCTACCCGTCTTGTACGTAAGATGGCCTGTTCAAGTTAGTTGGTAATGACGTCACACTGCTTTCTGACAAAACATAATCTGCCCAATGAGAGGTAGCTCAAGAGGAGCCTCAATGCCAAATCTTACAACGATATCGAATTCTGTTTTGGTGTGCAACAAAAAGAATGAAAGTTTGACAACGCAGCGAAACATTCCGGTGTGACATCACGTACAACTAGGGAACCGCCAATCTTGTCTGTTACCACCGGCCAGTGTTACAACCGTGATAAAGCCTGACTGAAATAGGAAACTAAGTTATATAAATTACGGCATAATAACAGACGAATCTGCGATCTATATCTTCCGAAAGAAAGAGAAACCATGAGTCTCGGAGGCTCATACATTGCTGCCGGAGTTCGGGCAGATTGTGAAAAACTTTTATCCGAGTTTATTGCGAAAAACAGTTTGCGATTTGATGATTTTGTTGAAGTATGGCAGAGCATGAGCTTTTCTTTAATATACTGGTGAAAGTTTGTTTTTACTGGCTTTTTCATTATTCTTGTGAGCCCTTAATGCATTTACTAAAGTTTTTGTGATTTTTCAGTGGAAGGAAAACATTCTCAGAATTGGTGGAATTCACTGAAGAAGTTCTCCAAATCACGAAAACCTTCATGTTTCCTCCTCATTCATTCCAAATGAGAGCAGGTGGTGTATATTTATCTGCCGGACTTTATTACAAGCAGCCTACCAGGTGATCACTTTTTCAGTGCCAATTCTTGGCGGAATCTAATGTTTGTCATAGGATGAGCATATTTATTGAGGTTAATGTAGTTGTAGCGGTCGCGAAATTCACGGTGGTGGTGAATGTTGCAAAATAATTCTAAATGATAAAACAGAATTTCGAAAATTTAGCGAGTCGTTGATTGCTTCTACATTAATTAATGTAGAAGCCATGTGTTGTTTATTTTTCATGAACTATGCACCTAATGTTAACATATCTAGTCATACGATAACTAGTCAATTATGATCTAGACCTCTTGATCTGTGCATAAGGTCAAGTGATACGCTTAATGCGTTTTTGGATTATGTGAATAGCCTTCTCGACATATTTGATCAGCTAACTTGTCATTGCTTCAGATTTTCTGAAGGCTTTTCTTTCCCGATTGTTCGCACAACCCTGCCAGTTAGTAAGTTTTGAATGGTGCTTGCCTTAAACATTTCAAATTCAAAAGACGGAAAAATATATGGAGTTGAAAATAATAAGGTGACTCAAAGAAAGTAAAAGAGAGGAAGGTGGGAATAAATAAGAAGAAAGGTAGAAAAAAATCACACAAATCGCACCATATCATGAATATAAATTCTGGTTGAATACCATATAGAAGCGCTGTAGTCCATTGATGAAATTTATGTTATGGAAGACTTATGTTTAAGAAATAAGGTTGAAAAGCATTGGTTCATGGATGGATGCAGGCTCTTGTTATTGTTCTGTGGGAATTAAAAAGTGTTTTTTCATAAAGGACTTAGGTTGGTACAGTTTGCAGGTGCTATGAAATGATTAAAGGGGGTTAGGAATGAAGTGCTAAAGAGGAATGGACAAGAAAAAGTTGGGAATGAAAAGGTGGGTGGGGTGGAAAACTTGAAATGTCTGAGGTAAAAGGATTTTAAACTTCAACCATTTGATACCAATTGCATCTTCATCGTGCAGGATTTATTAACTGACACAATCAATAGAAATTGACCTTAGTTCAGTGGGAAGAGAGGGATGATTAAAATAAAACATGGGAATGGGAGGATAATGTTGTATGTGTGTAGTGAGGTATGGAACAGATTGAAGGTGAGGGAAATTCATAGGCTATGGTTTCGTTGAGTGATGACTTTTGTGGGGAGATTAATGAGGTGAGGAATAATGTGGCCTTAATCTGCATTACTTCCATTAGTATATTGTTGTTTGAAGAATCATTATATGGATCAAGGAGGTAGAAGTCATTAGTGTTTCTGGAATGGCATTTCTATGAAGTGAATTCATATTAATTTTTTGTTGCAATTCTGTTATTTAAACTTCGATTCCATAGATATGGCATCCATGCACCTTGTCCAGCTATTATACTTGTCGCAGATGGTTAGCCCTATTTGTTGTCAGCTCATGCTAATTTATGTCAGAGCCTTCAGCATTTAGCCTTCTTTTTCAAACAGGTACATTGCACATATTTTGCAATTTTTAGCACATAAATTGCACAATGTTGTTAACCCTTTCATGAACCTCTATTCTTTGTTTTGACATAAAATGATGTGTTGATATTTTTCCATCTAATATACTGTAATTACATCAGGATGAGGTGTGATGAGAATGATGATGATTATTCTTGCTTTATCTTGATAAAATGTCTTAGGCTTTCTGCTTTGGCATATAATTATTTCCTTCTGCTTTCTATTAATGTTCCATTTATTTTTTTAATTTTACCTAAATGGTTTCACATGTATCATTAAAGCAAGTTTTCACATTTAGCTTCTTCGTTGTTTATGAATTGGAAGAATGTTGAATTAAAAAATCTAATGAATTTAGTTGTGTGCATTTTAAATGCCTATCCATTGCACAAAGAGGGAAGATAGAAATATGTGACAAAGGAATTAATAAAATGAAAAGGATTCAGTGACTTGTGGAATTATTAATTTTTGCCGAATTACAGCACAGATTTCTCCCTTGGCTATAACATGATGTAAACCACTACATCCTCAAGATAAAAAAAATCCAAATGATTCAGCCTCTTCAATTTTGACAAGAGTATCTTAAACGCCCATTATATCCTTTAACTGGGAGATTTTCCCTCTATTTTAAACTTAACTAAGTTCCAATTTTGGTTCCAGCAAATATGAATTAAATATCATTCTTCCCATCAAGGAAGCGAACATTTTTAAAACATTTTTGTACTGACTTTTAATAATCAACCCACTTTTCCACATAAACTCTATTTAAGTTTATGTGGAAAAATAAAGTGGTTTGATTATTAAAAGTCAGTATGAAGATTTTCCACCAAGTTACGCCAGAAACTGTTTTATTTTAATTATATTGTAGTTCAGGATGTCTGTCATCCGGGAAAACTTGGTGGATTTTGGTGTAAGGGCTTTTGGCAGATGTTTTTAAAAATTGGTACCTATTTGACACTTTTTACATGGGAATGTTTGCCATTTTGGGATGAATTCAAAAGACTACTAATATGAATCAATGCCTTTGTGTTCTTCTCTTTGCCCTTGACCTTCCTAATCCTCTATTGAAATTCCACAAATTGAGACATTGGTTTGTGCTTTACTTGCAAATAAGTGCATGAACATTTAGTTCTCTATGTATCTTAATTTTATGTTCTTGCTGTTTAATATTGATTTCTAATGTGGTAATTGTATTTTAGTTATTTTTGTTATGTAGAGGATATCATTTTGTTTCTCAGCCTTAGAAGTGATCTTTTGTTACTTGTGGGCAAGTTAATTGCTTCCTATTTATCAACGAGGAAAATATTTATTGAAATTTTGAAACCGTTGAATTGATGCTTCCTTTGCCACTGTTGACATTCTTTTTGGGGTGTTAAAAAAAAACAGAACCACAGTAATAAACTTAAAGGTTGGTTAAATTTTTAATTAACAAGTTCTAATCCATTTTTGTTTCATTGCACACAGTGGTCTTGTGAAAATTCGTATCACATATGAAGATTTGGAGCATTTGAATCCATTCTTAGAGCAGCTACGAGAAGAGGGTCATTATGATGTCCTTTTTATGTTTAGCAAGATGTTTGCGGAAAATGCCTTACTTTTCACATTATCACCAAGAACGGTTAGTGAGACAAAATATTTCTTATATATGCACCCTTCGCCAATAAAGAAATTGCATTTTTGTTTTGTACATGTTTGCAGTATTTTATTGTCAAGATAGCATTTATCAAAATCAGATAAATTGAGGAATAACAAGTAACTGCATGGCCCAATACCCTTAAAGATCAGCAAAATGGTATTGTGTTCATAGCATGCCAAGTAGGACAAAAAATGCATTGAAATTCACACTTTTGATTGAATTTTATATTGGTTTTTTTAAATATAGTTTTCTCTTGTATTTTATATTTTGTAAATTACTATTCCTTCGGATTATGCCCTCTTAGTTTGGGTTTATAATTCTACATTACTGAGAAAAATACTGCAATTTTATCATAATTGATTGAAAAATATAACTCTTTTAATTGCTGTTCAGTTTATTGGAATGATTCCTGGGAACCTATGTGGTTAGGGGGATGGAGAATACACCTGCTGTAACCTTGCTTGTTGTAAGAGACAACTAAATGGGTGGGAGGGAAAGCCCCAAAAACAAACTCCCGGATCAGCTGAGGTAGTTTCTCTCAGCAGACTGTGGCCCTCCCAAATGAGTGACCATAATAACTGATCAATGAAGCACTCAGGTGTTTGTCATAACTGGAGATCAGTTTGGGGAAGAATTTGATTCTGCTGGGTGAGCTCTTTAGCACCCAGTTCGGTATCAAATGTGTGGCATGGACCAGGGAATGGTACTCCATTTGAGTACTGTTCCCTGGGTAGCCACTGCCAAGTCAATCAGCTTCTGTCTTGTCTTAAAGTTTTGGTTGCAAATCCTGTAGTGACTGGGTCCTGTGCTTTGTGGTCAAAGGTGTATAGGTTTGGAGGGCACTGGATGTCTACCTGTAACCCAAAACAGGTGCCCCAAATGATAGTATCCCTTGTATCGCTTGGATAGCTCAGGCTTCCTCACCAATTTTTGGTATGGCATCCCAATTGCATGGCTCTGTGGCATGTGTGGAGTACGGAATAATTCTTGATGTCATAGGTGATGAAATCCTCTGTCCATCAAAAAAATCCCACTTAGATTAGGGCAGACGAGCTAAAGTCCATGTCTCATGCAAAAGCTTCGTGTTGATGAGGTGCCAGAATTCTTCCATTACAACGGTGAATGTGTAATGGATGAATGTTTTTGCATTGCTGTCCATACCTTGCACATAGTGACTATTTCCTCTTCATCCAGTTGGAATGTTGTCTTGGTGGGCAGTGGTTAAAAGACGACAAGGAACTCGAGACTTGCATTGTCAATTGGTTCAATTGCCGGGCAGTGAACTTCGACGCTGAGGTAATCCCTCATATTAAGGCTGGTATAGTGTTATAGTGCTTAAATAGAATAGTTTGAGGCATCAATTTGTGGATGTGATTCATATCGGAAAAGAAAATACTTTGTACATCCACAAATATTTTATTATACACAACCTAGGTTTTGACTTTCACCTTATGATGACTTTGTAAGTCAAAATCTAGGTCGTGTATAAAAAAATATATGTGGAAGAACAACGTATTTTCTTTTCAGTGACAGTGCTTGTTGGTGTGAACATCAATTATGTTGGAAAGTGAAGTGGGTTTATAGGAAACTAACACTGCAAAAAAACTGACTAATTAATATATTTTTTAATGTCAAAATGGATCTAACTTAAAAAATAATTCTCATAATTGTGTGGAAGTACCATTATTATTTGATCATTAATTTCCATAGAGGATTATTTAGGTAATCTACCGTTTAAGGTAGGTCTTTGGATAGACACAACTATCACATAAATATTTTCTAACTCCAAACAAAACCCAAACCAGCAACCTACTCTACATCAGGTCTTTCTTCATCTCTGCGTACTTCTTTCCTCCCTTGATCCCGTCCAACATCCCTATCCTGTTCCTGCCCTTTCCTCGTTTGCCTAACATTCTCCCCTCTATTATTGTCTTCAACATCCCACTATTGCTGAATATGCCTTTCATCAATTTTTCCTGCCTTCATAGGATTTCTCTCAACAAACCCCTCTCCTCGCCCACCATACCTAGTACTTCCTCATTTGTTTTTCTTTCGGTCCATTTCACCTTCTTCATCCTTCTCCACGTCCACATTTCAAAAGCCTCCAATCCACGCCTATCCTCCTGCTTCAGTGACCACGTTTCTGCGCCGTACATAGCTACGCTCCATATCAAAGGTTTTACAAGTCTTGTCTTAACCTCCCTACTCAACGTCCCCATCATCTCCCTCCTTGAGAAAGCCTCCTTGCCTTGCGGAATTCTTCTCCTTAAGCCCCTACTACTTTGACCATGTTGGTCCAAAACACTTAAGAGATACGTTAACTGATCTACCTGCTGTATTTTTTCCCATCATATTTTAATTTTAGCTTAGCCTTTTCCTTTCTGGAAACTTGCATAACCTTTGTTTTATTAATATTGATTCTCATCCCATATCTATCGCACTGAACCTCCAATTCACTCAACAATGCTTGCAACCCCTTGGCTGACTGATGGACTAAAGCTTGGTCATCAGCAAACCAAACTGATTTTATGAATTCTCCTCCAACTTTCATTTCTACCTCCAGTCCTTTCCATGCCTCTTTAATCATTTCCTCCACATATACGTTGAACAGCACCAGTGATAATGGGCAACCCTGCCTTACATCTCTTCCTAACACTGCCCATTTGGATTCTCCATTCCCCACTCGCACCTGAGCAGTCTGAGAAATGTACAGGTTGCGGATCAGTCTCCTATCCCTCCATTCCATTCCTATTTTCTGCAATATACGCATTAGTTTTTCCCAATTCACTCTATCAAACACTTTTTCAAAATCTATGAGAGAGGCAAATATGTCCTGATTG
Organism: Hetaerina titia; assembly: GCA_037158775.1. Taxonomy (NCBI): domain Eukaryota; kingdom Metazoa; phylum Arthropoda; class Insecta; order Odonata; family Calopterygidae; genus Hetaerina; species Hetaerina titia. The sequence continues at coordinate 18,361,765 of CM073773.1, forward strand.
TATTCTATATTCCTCGTGATTAGTGATCTCATTACTGCAATGGCATCATGTGCACCTCTCCCCTTCCTAAACCCAAACTGATCATCCCCTAAGCAATCATTTTCCTTACCCTACAGGCATATCCTTTTGTTGATAATCCTGAGAATAACTTTAGCAGCGTGGGATATCAAACTTATTGTTCTGTAGTTCTCACATAATGTAGCCTTCACTTTTTTCAGAATAGGAACTAACACTGATCTCACAAAATCTTCCGGCCAGATTCTTTCCTCATAGATACTACGAGTCAGTCCATATAGTCTTCTTCCCACATTTTCCGAAACATTTCAATAGTTCTACAGGAATGTTGTCTACACCCATGGCCTTATTTGCTTTCATTTCCCTTAATACCCATTCTATTTCATCGTCGAGTATGCCTGGACCTAAGCTATCTTCTTCTACGTCATGTTTCTTTTCTATGTCTAACCTTGTCGGCCTAAGTTCTTTACCATACAGTGTTTCTATATATTCCTTCCATCTCTCTTGGATCTTTTCTGTGTCAACTATTATCTTACTCCGTTTATTTTTAACAGTTAGCACAGATCGTGTCTTCTTACTTCCTGTTAATAACTTAACATTGCTATATAGCGCACCAATTTCACCCTTCCTCTGTAAACCTTCCATATCCTCGCATTGTTTTCCACCATTCTTCTTTTGCTTTATTTGTGGCCCTTCTCAATTTATTGTTTAACTCTCAATGTAAAATTTGAATATGTGTTCCATGCTGAAAAAAATTATGCGCACAAAAATAAAACATACATTGTTTAGGATCGTGGATCATCTTCATCTAGTCTTCCATCATGGAATGAAGCAACCGGCAATGCAAACTCTCTTTGTGGAAACAGTAAAGAGTAAATAAATAGTTTATTATTTATGATATGTACCTAATGCCTTTGTACAAGAAAGCTGTATTTTGGTATTTGTTACCAATGCTTCAAAATTTTGTAAAAATTCAACTCCACATTAGTATTGAATGAATTTCTGGCTTGCATAGCCACTGCTTTATTAAACTAAGCTTAGTGTGCATATTACTATACTCCAGTTCCCCTTGACCTCCTCATCAAATTTAGTCTGCTGTTTGGGACTTTATACTTCTTGAAATCTCATGGAGTTCCTGAATGGCAAAAAGGAGAGGTTTAATTTTCAAATTGCTGGCTGGCATTGGCACAAAATGGTGGCGTGGGATGGTCTTCCATTAGGTTTTGGCTGGGAATGCATTCTCCTCTCCTGTAAAGTGTTAAGATATTGGTGTGCCTTGCTATCTTCTACTTCCAGAGGAGACCCATCTCATCACAATTAAAACCCTGTTGCATCAGGTAATCTTCAGAATCTTTGAGCTTCTTGAAGCTGAGCTTGCTGCTTCACCATTACTCTCTGTGCTGTGGATGCTGATTCTTCTCTTAAACTTCTTGAACCATGCACAGCTCCCCTTAAATACTTGTTTGGCCTTTGATGATCCTGGTATCTTCTCAATGAGGTCGGCAAAAATTAATTTCGCCTTCTCACAAATGATATTCTCCTTAATAATGTTGGACAATGCTTTTCGTTTATATATATTTCGTTGCTGGGCAGATATTCTGGTCACACCCTTTGAAGCATTCATCTCCTTAACCTTGTCCTTGTTCTAGAAGAAAATGCAAATTGTTGACGTCAACCTATTGTTGATGTGCATACTAGATCAACCATGCTCACACCTTGTTCATGATTTTTAATAATTTTACTTTTCCTTTTTACTGTTATGTTTATTCTCTTGTGAGTGTCTTCTTATGGGTTTTTCTTTGGGGATATTTTAAAAACCATGCACAAAGTATTATTAAACTTTGCAAAGAAATCATAATTATGGCCTGAGCACTAGTTCAGAAAACTGTGTGATCACTAGTAACCCTAATAAGCTATGACTGTTAAACACAAAGTGAAGTAGCAGGCAAGCAATTATTCTGGGAGTTCCTCCTCCCTCTCATTATGCAAAAAGTCACTCGCCATCCAAGTTATTTCTGGGAAAAATATTTTTGCTCTTTATGTGAATTACATGCTGTGAGAGGTGCTCATTAAGCAAGATTCCACTGTGATGCCAAGATGTAACAAATACCAATAAAAATTGGATTGAGTAATGGTAATGAAACTATGTATGCCTATAGTTAGTGGAACTTCCTCATTATACCATTTTGATAAAATAACCCATTTCTTTTAAACATAAAATCATTTAATTATGCAAACAGGTTTCATTACATAGTGACATCATCAGTTAGTAGCTGTTGTAGTACCTTTATTTGTTCATAGACAAAATACATTTGCATGGAGTCATCAATAGGGAAAAAAATAAGGCACATTACAGAAAATAGCACTGTGTAAGCATTTATGAAATTGTGATTCACAGATTTGAAGACAAGAACAAAGTTATTACATATTATATTCCATATATTTACTAATATTGTTAAATAAGTTTTTGTAGAATATCTTTTACACAGTTTTGATTTTTGGTGCTCCAGGCATTTAATTGCAGATGGTAGTTTGTTGAAGAGTTGGTGTGCGATGCTGTTTAGGCTTTTTGACATTCTATGGCTGTTTAAATGGATAAGTGTATATATTAATAAATTCAGATCTTCTGTTGTAAATATGGAAATCTGAATTTTTTATAAAGGAATTATTGTTTTTGTGTATGAAAGTCACTGTTTCCATTATATACGAGGGGGGGTCCCATAAGTACCTGGCCTTACCTAAAGATGATGGTACTTGTTTGAAAAATATCACTGTATTAAAGTATGCAATCTATAAAGCATATGCTTGAAGTTTGAAGGCACCACGTTGTTTAGTAATTGTTTGGCAGCCATAAATAGTGAACGTTTTCAGTGAATATGTGAAAATGAGGAAAATTGGTCATCGTTATGTGATACAATACTTTTATTTGAAAGACCTCAGCCAAACTAATATAAAAGCTGAACTGGGTTATACTATTGGTGAGTCTGCTCATTGTTTACACCTGTAAAATATTGGGTAGCAGAGTTTAAACGAGGTCATACGAGCTGTCAAGACGAGCATCGCATTTGTTGACCAAATGAGGTGACGATTCCAGAAACAGTAAAGAAAATCCACAAAGTGATACTGGATGATCATCGACTGAAAGTGCAAGCTAGCAGACATAGTAGGTATTTCAAAAAGGCCGATACATTGCATATTACCTGAAAATTTGGACATGAGAAAGCTGTGTGCAAGATGGGTGCTGCATTTGCTCACACTCTAGCAAAACCAGTGTCGTGAAGATGTTTCAAATGAGTGTTTAGCAAAGTTTCACAGCAACAAAGCAAAATTTTTGCACTGTTTATAACCATGGATGAAACATGGGTCCATTACTTCACACCCTAGACAAAAGAACAATCAAAATAATGGATTCAAACGGGAGAACCGGTTCCAAAGAAGACGAAGACCATTTCATCTGCAGGCAAGGTCATGGTGTTGGTTTTTTGGGATACATGTGGGATAATTTTCATTGACTGTCTTGAAAAAGGAAAAACTATCAACAGTGAGTATTATTAATTAAAATTGGCTATTTTCCACAAAAATAAATTTTATTAATACGACTGGTTTCAATGCAACTACATCTTCTGGTAACAGTCATTTCTCATTGTCTACTATGCATGCTGAACAGCAAGTGAGGGGAGGGTAGTGGAAAATGGGGGAAAGAAGGAGGGGAGGTGGAACATGGGCAACGTGGGTGACAATGAGAGGGGAGAAAAGGTGCGGGTGAGGAGAAAGGGGTGGGGGAAATTAACACGGTCCATAAAAACCTCGTAGCTGGCTGGAAGGGTTGTCTCGTTGAGGGTGGACTCTCTGTGTGGCGCCAAGCTCCTAGGGCCGTGGAGAAAGGGGATGAGACCGGGGTTTTTTCCCTCATTGACCGCGCACAGATATCCATTCACAAAGAAGTGTGTGAAAAGGAGTAAAGATTGGGACCACTGTCTATATGGTTCCAAGGGGGGGGGCAGACAGCATGAAGGAGAGTCCTAGCGAGGGATTAGGAAGGGGTGGAGTTGGGATTTCACTTGTAAATGTCGGCGAGAGAGTGGGGGGGTTGGGGTGGGAGGAAGGAAGGGGGAAGAAAGGGTTGGGGACACAAAGCTTCCTGCCTTCTTCGGGATAACATGGTCAGAGAGTGCACAGGGGGATGGGGGGAAATTCCAATAGTTAAGGATTGGGGATCACTGGTCACACGTGCGTCGAGGGAAGGTGATGGAGAGGAGGGGGGAGGGTGAAGATGAAAATTGGACTTCGTTGATGAGGTCCAAGTCCTTGCGAAATAAGATTTCCAGCTGTTCCATGGCGTCTAATTTCTTTCCTTTGGTCAGGTTGTGAAGCACTTTAAAATTGAAATTACAAAAATGGTTGAAATCAAGAAGATGTTTGGCAAAAATAGAATTGGTAAGATATGTGATGAAACCTTTCCTATGTTCACTGTTGCGAGTCGAAAAACTCCTACCTGTCTGGGCAATGTACGTAGCTCCACACTCACACTGAATTTCGTATACACCACTTTGGTTATTGCAATGTATGGGGTCTTTATTTGAGCATAAGGCTTTGAACAGATTATACCCCCAACCGTGAAGCCATGATGTCGGCAGTTAATGGCTATTTTGAGGAGCAAGACAGTTCTTATTATAAAAAGGGTATTGATCATTGCTGGGAAAAGTGTATAGAGCTGAAAGGAGATTGTTGACAAATAATTGCATTTTTTCAAAATTTTTGTGTTTTCTTTGTTGGGTTATGTACTTCTGGGACCACCTTCATAAATCTATGGTGCTGGCAAAATGTTGTTCGGTATATATGGGTTTAGTGGGAGTTCTTAATGGAACCTGTTTTATTAATTTTAAAATTCTTTCCTGCATCTGAAATATTTTTTCCATATGATGCGGTGATCCTTGAGTGGATACACTTATAATAGGCAGCCTGAAGAACATCCAGGGATATGGATTTGACTAAACATGCATAGCAAAGCAGAGTGAGCTTAATATACTAATTAGTTTTGTTCTATGTTCTTCCTGGGATAAATTAGAATTAATACAAATACCTTTTGCATTTGATTAACTCTGCACTGTAATAATTCATAGCTGTTACCTTTCACTATTATGTTTGTGTCATCTTTGAAATATGACAGGTTTTCTTTTCATTTCGCCTTCTAAATCATGGGGGAAGGGATAAACATTGAAGTGTGCTTCCAGCATTGTAGGATTGGTGAGGGAGGGGTTTGGCTGGAAGACTATATTATTCAAAGAAACTCATGCTTAGAACACTTTAAGCATATTAATGAACTTTCATAGGAATATAATTGATATTTGCTTTCAATGAAAACTTTCTGTGATTAATCTCATGACTGTGTCTTTATTATTGCATATGTGCCAACATGGTATTGTAGTCATTATTATTACATGAGTAAAATTGTACAAATGTATACACTGGCCATCAGAGATCCAAGTTACATACAAATTTGACGAAATTCAGTAACTCAGGGATTCTTACTGTCATAACTTATTACTTTGAAGGATGAGAATATTAATATGTTTCAAGTATGCAAGGAAAGAATGGTAGTATACTCATAGCTTTATGAAATGCATACGTTTACAGATCTATGATTCTCAATAAGAGACCATTAAGGACTGTATTGTTTTGAGATTCATAGTAATACCTCTCACATTGTTCACTGATGCTGAAATAACTTTATATTGCATCTTTTCTTAATGTGATAATTTTAAAGTTGTTAAAGGGCCTCTTGTAATTTAATAATTCAAATGCAAAGATTTTCATCTTTATGAAGTCTAAATATGTTCTAAAATGAATTGAGACTGTGTGTTTTATATCGAAAGTTTTTAAATTGATTTCCCTGGTTGAAGTTTTTCTATTAATTGAATTGATAGACTTTGTTCATTTTTAATCTTTTTATATCTTTACACACATATTATAATTATGTGATCGTCAATGCAAATATAGTGCCTAGATTTCTTATGCAAACAACTGCTTCACCTTTTTTGCAGTATGGAATTGAATACAATATCAGAAAATATTTGCTTCACAAACCTGGTGATGACAACCTCAGTTCTTTGAAGGATGAAGAGTCATCTGATGAGGAAGACTTTTCCCCAGAAACATTTGCATCAGACTTTTTAAAAAAGTCAAAACTGTTTGAACAGGTTCAGGATATTGAAACAAGATATCAAACAATGAAAACTCTTCTTCATGGTAAGCAATGAAATGATGTATTATTGCTGTGTTCTAATTTTTTTGTGTGAGATGAAAATCAGTTTTAAAATGATGGATATTGAGAGAGCTATTAAGGTTTGATTTTTGCTTGAATTGAGAATTAGTTAATGTTAAGGAGGGACTTTTGATTAAAATATATAGGAAAACCTGAAAAATGGCAGAGTAGCCAAGAAATGCTATCCATGTCTGGTTGAGGAACTGAAATTCTTATCAGTTTAAAAAGCAAATGGCCTAAGACATGAGAGAAGGTTATTTATTGACTCTATGACAGATTTTGCAGTGGTATACATATCATACCATGGTTTTCTGGTTGATCCCATATTTTTCCATCTTGCTGGGTAATAATTTTCTTAGCTTAGGGAAATATCTATTTTCTTTGGTGGTGACCTTAGATTCTTCATGATTGTTATATCCTGAAGCAGACCATGCATTTACTGTTATGAATCCAATGTGACACTCCTGTTTATGGTCACTCTCTGATGCTCTTCCAATCTTGAAGCATTCTCAAAGTTTGGTTGATATAGGTTTCCCATACATTTACTTGACTTCATATACACCTTAGAATATACTATTAGGACAGCAACATTTTTCTAATCACAGGAGATTAGTCTTGTTGGCAATGCTATTGAACCTCATGACCACACTGTTTGGGGAGAACTCTGATAATCTTCTCCAAAGTGTTGGCAATGGACTGGATGTAAGCTCTTGCACAATTTCTTTAGGTCCCATGTGAGGCCATGTAGTAAAGTTGTCACTCATGTGAATTCATGTAACTCAGCAAAAGCTTCAGAATAATTATATGTTTAATTATATTAATATATATTAATAAATGGGTCGCGGTGGTCCAGTGGGTAGAGCGTTGGACTACTGACCGGAGGGTCCTGGGTTCGATTCCTGGGCAAGGCACTCTGGACACCTGCAGCTCCACCCAAGCTAGTTGATTTTTCGGGTACCAGATCTTCCTGGGAAACCATAACCGGCACAGGGAAAGGAACTGGCCCCCCTACCCTGATGTGTGAATATTCACACGTCGTCGGGTTGGTACATGGGTGAGCTCTACCATCACCTACTAAACTGACCTTTGGGTTTATTACTGTGTTTATGGTTTATATTAATAAATTATATATATATATATAAATAAATTAATAAATATTAATATTCAAACACGAAATCCCACCATACAGCTAACAAATATTCATTCACATAGAAATAGAGATAATATATATACATATATATTCTTTCACATGGAAATAGGTATAAAAGTATAAAGGAAACCAAGGGAACTGCTGCATTCAGGCATAAATTAAAAAGATATCTACAAAGTAATATGTTCTACTTGGTTGACGAATATCTAAACAATATTCTTGACCAGAAGGTTCATACTCCCTGATTATAGCAATGGTCATGGTCCATTTCATGTTGTAATAAAAGTAATAATAATAATATAAGGAAAAGGGATAGGAACACACATAAAAGATGAACACAGGAGAAGTGGGGAAGGTGGAATCAAGTAGACCACAAGTGTAAAAATATTTCCTTGACCGGGACTTGAACACCAGATTTTTCAACTTGCCAGGCCAATGCTCTAACTACTTGAGCTATTGAGGAAATGTAATTTACACTGTGATCTGCTATCTTTTAAGTAACCCAAGTGCCCCAATTCTTTGGCTAAGAGATGGCGTTAGGGTGCTATTTCACCCACCAAAGGAAAAATAGACAACACACAAGAGGAAAGGACAGTAGGTTAGTAATCATATGACATCATAAAGGATAGGAACAGTGTGTTTTGTGGCACACATAGCCAGAAGAAGAGACGAGTTATATTGGCCAAATACACATTTAAACACGAAATCCTGCCATACTGCGAACAAATATTCACTCGCATGGAAATAGATATTTGGAAAAAGGAGAGGAACACACATAAAAGATGAACACAAAAGAAGTGGGGAAGGTGGACTCAAGCATACCACAAGTGTAAAAATATTTCCTTCACCTGGACTTGAACACCAGATCTTTTGACTTGCCAGGCCGATGGTCTAACCTTACATTCCGCCTTCCCCACTTCTCCTGTGTTCGTCTTTTATGTGTGTTCCTATCCCTTTTCCTTAAATCCATTTCCATGTGAATGAATATTTGTTTCCCGTATGGCTGAAAGAAGCTAAGAATGTTTGAAGTGAGATGTCGTAGAGGGCAAAAAAGGTGGATAATGGACTGGCTTCCCACCCAGAGGACCCGGGTTTGAATCTCAGAGGCCGCAGATATTTTTCAGTGATATCCCGATCCCTACTTGAGGTGCTTTGTGGAGAGCACTTTGGGTGAGTACACCATCCATCGGATGGTACGTTAAGCTGCTGATCCCTTGGTGCCATTCTGTATGAGTAGGCTAATGCCAACACAGGGTTACCCTTCATCCTTTCCTCTCCATCCCTAATGGCACAAATGACCTTGGCTGTCAGTCGCCTCCTGTAAAAACTACTACTACTTGAGGGTAAAAAATATGGAAGAAATAGTGATTGCTCCTGCAAAGTAATCAGTTGCTCCTGAGTTGTGTTGTGAATAAGGGAGAAATAAAGAAAGGTTAGAATGTGAGTTTTTGGAAGAAGACACTAATTGTATTCTTGTCAAAAAAGCCAAAACTCATACAGTTCATGTGCTCTTTGATAATTTTTTAAAGTATCAAAGAGCACTTTTGGCTCATTTTAATAATAATAAATATTTTCAGAGGTTGATTTTCAGAGTCAGTAGAAATTATTTAAAAACCAAATTATTTTAACTGAGAGGATAGTAATAACTTAACATCTTCATAGAAGCAAATTTTGCCAGAAACCTATCAACTCATAGCCAACCAGAGCACAGCCCATCAGGGGAATCCTGGATAGATGGAGAGCAATGCAGATTGTGTGGGCGATTCTCTGAGGAAATTACTGTGGATCTGAAGAAACTTTCTGTATACCAGTAAAAACTGTCATCCACTAGGATGGAACAATTCAGAAGCAACCTGAAAACAATGTTGTCAAGGTTGATGCACTACTTAATTTGACACTTTTCATGATTTGATTGTTTTATTAGCTCTGAATAAAGGTTTTTACCTTTCTAAAAACTATAAAACTTTAAAAACACACAATATGAGTGTGAAGCTAAACAGCAGTCTTGACAAGTTATTGAAAAAAATGAGTGAATTTCATCATTGGGTATCGAAATCATAAAAAAGTTCAATGAAACTCAATGATCCAGAATGAAATCTAACGGTAGCATTGTTATCATTCACTCTCACAGAGGTATAGGGAAAATAATTAACTCATGGTGATTTGGGATGAGCAGGAGTTCAAACATTGGTTCTTCCTACTAACCAAATACTTTGATTTAATAAATTTCAATCATTATTTTAGGTGATGAAAATGGCAGACTTCCAAAGAGTTTAAGTTTCACCTCTCCCAGTTTACTTGAGGCTATGAATGCAGCCATTGGAGGTGGTAAACCATCAACTGATGGTGAAGGTATAATAATCCTAATCTATTAAAAATATTATTGAAGTTTATTGCTGGAATTTGCATGAGACACTTATTATTATGCAAAAATTGTCCCCATCTTAAAAGGGGTAGTAAAATTTTTCTCATGTGTGGAGGGTTATAATCATAGGGAGCAGAATTTGGTCTGTATTTAATGTGCTTTGTGTATATATATGCATAAATGTGTATATATATGCATAAATATAAAATAAACCATGTAAAATGAATCATTCTCTGATACAAGTGGGCCAGCCTGGTAATTTAACTGTAAAACTTATAAGTTGCTTTCTATTGTTTTAGGCTCAACTTTGTAGAAGTTCATGTTCACTATTTATTTTATTAAGAACACAATGTATACATCCACTGTTCTTTATTATCGTACAACTAGTTTCAACGCTTAGGTGTCATCATCAGGTACAAAAATAAAACCAGCTGCGGCCCATTTATATAGCATTTATGAGGGAGAGTGGAATGGGTGAGAGAGGGAGTAGAAAAGAGGGGAAAAATTGGGTTGTGATCGGCGTAAGTGGGAAGGATGATAGGGGTGTTAAGCATCAGTGATTGGTGGGTTAACAGTGGGGGCAAGGGGGGTGGGTTGTTTTGTCTTTCGGTGAGGGAATGGGGTATTTCCATGATTGGGGAGAAGTATTCAAACAATAATTTGTTCACCAAATGACCCGTTTTTAAATTCTTTCTAATTTCAAGCTCCTCCCACTTGTCCATCCTCATCCCTTATTCCATTTGGTGTAAGAACTCTTACCTTATCATAATAAGATAATCATTCCTTATCAGTCCAGTTAATATTTCTATGTTCCATTTCCTAAACTGTCTTCCCTGTTTTACCTTTTAGAAACAAATGCTACACTTCATAGTTATTAAATTGTGACCTAAGTCTGCATCCACTCCGCAGGAATTGTGAATTGATCATGCTCTTCATATTATAATATAGTTTAACTGATACCTTCCTGAGTCCTCAGGAAAATACAACATGTACTAATGAGGCAAATAAAATGTATGCACCATAATTATTTACTTGATTTGGAGCCAGGGCCTGAAGGAATGGACTTTAAAAGGTGTAATCAAGGAGACTTAACACCACTGCACTATGCACAAAGTGTACCTTGTGTAATGACTTAGTTTACTCATTACTAATTATATACTTATTTAACATTAGACATGGTAATATGTGGAAAATGATGGTTTACAAACATAAATGTTTTCTGACTCTGTAATTCAATGACATCATTGGTAAATAGTGTTGATGTATTTGATGTTTCTAATTTAGTTTTTTTTCTTTCAGAAAGTTGTAAAAGAAAACTAAAAAAAGATGCTTTTAAAAGACATAACAAAACAGAAATAACCAAAGCTCTGGAAAGAAATGCATCTAATCAAGAAACAGAGACCAACTCAGAAGATAATTTGCCCAGTACTTCAAAGAAAGCGACAAAAGAAGAAAGAGGTGGAAGAAGAAAGAGAGAGCGAGGTTTTCCAGCTGAAGAATGGGCTGCCACTTCACACCCTAACAATAGATACCAAAACAGGTGGGTTAGTTTAGTGGTGGGTTGAAAGTTTTTTCACTGCTCAAGCAACTGTGTAGCATTTTGAAGCTCTAATTCAGTGTAAAAGAGGTGATTTTTATATGTGCTAATTAACCTATCATTCATTTTAACTTTTCTCATTGGACTGTTCTTACTGTATATGATGCTATTCTTTGCACCTTGTGGAATGAGTAGGGTGCGATGGCTAACATACTGACTGCCCACCCAGAGGGACCAGGTTCGAATCCTGAAGGTGACCGATATTTTTCATTGATATCCCGATCCCTACTTGAGGTGCTTTGTGGAGAGCACTTTGGGTGAGTGTGCCATCCATTGGATGGGACATTAAGCTGCGGACCCCTTGGCGCATTTCGTTAAGAATAGGCTAATGTCAATGCCAGTTTTCTCTTCACCCTTCCTCCTTTCCCAATCCCTAATGGTACAAATGACCTCAGCTGTCAGTTGCCTCCCCTACAACTACGATGATAACTCTTAGCAACATCATCATTTTTGACTCTTTATTTTCCATTTTTGGCATCAGTGATGTCTGTTACAAAAGCAACAAGAGTTTCAGAAGTAGGAGCGCTCATTTCAATATGAAAGTAGGAAAAAGTAAATTTGGTCAGCAGCAGTTCATGATCTGGCCAAATTTTTGAGGAAAATGGGAATATTAATGAGGAAATAAAAGGATTGTGTTAGTGAAAGAAGCATTTCCAAGAGGAGAGTTAATGACTGGTATGCTAAGTGAAGATGTGAAGAAATGGTGAATATTTTAATATGGTGCATAGTGACTTGGATGTGATACATGGTCTTTGTTGCAGTATAATGAGATTAAATAGGAGGATTTTTACATATGAGTGGAGTAAAGGATGAAGAAAATAAGTTGGATAGAGAGGAAGACAATTGCTGAAGTTTTTAATAGGGTAGGATATGGAGATGCGTGAAATAGGCAGAGAAAGTGGGTGGAATCGATGGTTTCAGGCGTTATTTTATGGAATCGGTTCATTCTTATGAACCCCCCTCTCCCACGACCCTCCATTACCCACTCATTCTATTCCGCCTGGCTCTCCACCCACAAGCGCGCCTTGCCCAACCCCCTCCCCCGCCATCCTCCTCCCCAGCCCCTCCCCCCCCTTTTTCTATCTTTCCTTCCCCCCAATTTTCCTCCCCCCTCCCCCCGGTCTAAGGGTATAATATATATGTTGGTCGCCTGTATGTCTGCACCTGAAGATGACGTTGTACGTCGAAACCCGGGTCGTGTGTTTGTGAAATAAATCTGTGGAATTACAAAGTATTATTTTATCCACTTAAAAAAGTGGGTGGAGGAAATATTGTTATACGAGTATGTTGGCAAGAGATTTTTCAAAGATAGTTTTAGCCAGCTAATGTTTAACTTTTTAATGCATGTGAATTCCTTGAAGGAATCAACCTTTAGTTGGGAACTAAAAAATGAAAGTAATTATTGTGCAGTTCATAATTATTATTATTATTGGTATTTTTCCCATCAAGGTATACACAATATAAATTACCTCTCCTGATATATATGAGCTGACATCTGGTACAATGAGGGTAAGGTGAAAAGTTCTTGGCTTGACAATGAAAGATTCATGATTTTCAGTTCAAAAATGATTTTATATTTCTACATTATCTCCCTTGACTTCAACACACTTGGTCCAGCGGTCCTCCAATATCAGTATTCCTTCCCAGAAATGAGAGTCTGGAAGGCTATGAAAATATCATCTACGGCCCTCTCAACTTTTTCATTGGATGCAAAGTGCTTCCCAGAAACAAATTTCTTCAAGATTGGGAACAGATAGATTCTGAGGATGCTAAATCAGGAGAATAATGGAGGAGGATGATCAAGAAAATTGTACCCCAAGTTGCATAGTTTTCCCATCACCTTTGTGAGCAGGTGACGGGAGTTTGTCATGGTGAAAGATGATTTTTTCTTCTTCAAGCCAGGCCTCTTCTCGTGAATTTTGGCATCCAGCTGGTCGAGAAGATTGGAGTAATACTACCTTGATCAAAAAGTTCCCGGAATTTATTCAGCAAATTAAAAATACAAGTTTATTCATCTAAATCTATATTGTCCCCTTCAAAGTAATCCCCATCGACTGCAACACACTTATGCCAGCGCTTGATCCAATCCTCGAAACATTTTTTATATTCGGTTTTCGGTATGTCCATCAGTGCTTCCTGCGATTTTTCCATTACTTCCTCTCGGCTGCTAAAACGCGTTCCCCGTAATGGTTTTTTAACTCGATTGAACAGAAAGAAGTCACAGGGAGCCAAATCAGGTGAATTCTGTGGCTGTTGGATGGTATTTGTTGCATTTTTCGTCAAAAAATTACGAATAATGATAGCACTGTGCGACCGTCTCGACGCACTGTGCGACGATTTCTGCTCTCTTTCGGCGAATTGCTTCACGCAAACGTCTCATAACGCCCAAATAATACTCTTTGTTTACTGTCTGGCCTTCTGGCAAAAATTCATGATGCACTACACCGTTGTAATCCATGAAAACCGTCAGCATTGCCTTCTTTTTTGACTGAAAACGACGTGGTTTTTTTGGTCTCGGCTCATTTGGTGAACGCCATTCACTTGCCTGATGTCTGGATTGCGTGTCGTACTCATAAACCCACGTCTCGTCTCCAGTAATGATCCTTTTGATGAATGTGGGATCGGATTCAGCCTCGCAAATCATGTCTTTTGCGACGTCAACACGGTCTCTTTTTTGCATGAAATTGAGGTCTTTTGGCACCAACTTTGCTGCTACACGACGGAAACCCAAATCATTAACCACAATGTCTTGGGCGGCTCCATAGGCAATGTTCAAGTCCTCCGCTATTTCTCTGATGGTTAATTTGCGGTTATTGACCAACATTTCTTTTACTTTATCAATTTTTTCACCGACTTTCGATGTCGATGGTCTGCCACTGCGTTCATCATCTTCGATTGACTCACGACCACTTCTGAACCGCTCGTGCCACTGGTAAACGACCATTTTTTTTAGAGAATCGTTGCCGAAACACTTTTCCAACATTTCCAACGTCCGTGCGCCACTAAATCCGTTTTTTACGCAAAATTTAATACAAGTTCGTTGTTGCAAATTTAAATCCATTTCTGCAATTGTCAAAAAACGGATTTAGTGGCGCACGGACGTTGGAAATGTTGGAAAAGTGTTTCGGCAACGATTCTCTAAAAAAAATGGTCGTTTACCAGTGGCACGAGCGGTTCAGAAGTGGTCGTGAGTCAATCGAAGATGATGAACGCAGTGGCAGACCATCGACATCGAAAGTCGGTGAAAAAATTGATAAAGTAAAAGAAATGTTGGTCAATAACCGCAAATTAACCATCAGAGAAATAGCGGAGGACTTGAACATTGCCTATGGAGCCGCCCAAGACATTGTGGTTAATGATTTGGGTTTCCGTCGTGTAGCAGCAAAGTTGGTGCCAAAAGACCTCAATTTCATGCAAAAAAGAGACCGTGTTGACGTCGCAAAAGACATGATTTGCGAGGCTGAATCCGATCCCACATTCATCAAAAGGATCATTACTGGAGACGAGACGTGGGTTTATGAGTACGACACGCAATCCAGACATCAGGCAAGTGAATGGCGTTCACCAAATGAGCCGAGACCAAAAAAACCACGTCGTTTTCAGTCAAAAAAGAAGGCAATGCTGACGGTTTTCATGGATTACAACGGTGTAGTGCATCATGAATTTTTGCCAGAAGGCCAGACAGTAAACAAAGAGTATTATTTGGGCGTTATGAGACGTTTGCGTGAAGCAATTCGCCGAAAGAGACCAGAAATCGTCGAACAGTGCTATCATTATTCGTAATTTTTTGACGAAAAATGCAACAAATACCATCCAACAGCCACAGAATTCACCTGATTTGGCTCCCTGTGACTTCTTTCTGTTCAATCGAGTTAAAAAACCATTACGGGGAACGCGTTTTAGCAGCCGAGAGGAAGTAATGGAAAAATCGCAGGAAGCACTGATGGACATACCGAAAACCGAATATAAAAAATGTTTCGAGGATTGGATCAAGCGCTGGCATAAGTGTGTTGAAGTCGATGGGGATTACTTTGAAGGGGACAATATAGATTTAGATGAATATACTTGTATTTTTAATTTTCTGAATAAATTCCGGGAACTTTTTGATCAAGGTAGTACTTGTAGACCACTAACAAAATAATCTTCAGAAGCACTTCTGGTGGCATGTGGAAGTAACCTTTCCCCTCAACATGCATGTGCAGGTTTGAGGTCATTTCATTCATCCAGTGTATTTTGAGAAGCAGGAGTATGGAGACGCGTTCTAGTGCTACGTCAACACGAGTTAAACAGTGTGCAATTAAATGCAAAAAAGAGTCCATGATGATACCCCTAATCAAAAGAACAAAGTCATAGTCCTCTGGAGGTTACATATCCACATTGCTTACATATTATGCTCAAATATAAGGGTAAGTCAAAAGTTGCTAGACGAATGCTGGAGCTGTTACAAATGTTTCATTGGGAATCATTTGAGCATCTACCATACAATCCAAAAGACTTCTTTGTTGCCGGCTATCAAGAACTTTAGAGATGAGATAAGTGTCTCTGAATGTATAGGGTCGAAGTATAGGGTAGAAAGTGAATTAAATTTCAGGAAGTTACTTTGATTAATATTGACTCTATCCAGTTTTGTGAGTTATTTATTGACTTAACCTTGTACAATTCTAAACTTCTATTTTTAGTTTATTTAACTGGAATAAACCTGTTGGGTACTATCTATAACTTAACATATAGCCCAAGTCTGGTAGAATTATTTATTATTTAGTAATCTACCGGATAAGGCTGGTTTTGGATAGACACAACTGCCAAATAAATATTTTGTGACTCCTAACGAAATACAATCCAGCAACCTACTCTACATCAAGTCCTTCTTCATCTCTGTGTACTTCCATTCTCTCTTCATCCAATCAAACATTCCTATCCTGTTCCTGCCCTTTCCTCGTTTGCCTAACATTCTCCCATATATTATAGTCTTCAACATACCACTGCCGATCAATGCACCCTTCATTTGTTTTTCCTGCCTCCTTAGGATTTCTCTCAACAAACCACTCTCCTCGTCCACCGTACCTAGTACTTTCTCATTTGTTTTTCTTTCAGTCCATTTCACCTACTCCATTCTTCTCCACATCCACATGTTAAAAGCCTCCAATCTACTTGTATCATCCCGCTTCAGTAACCACCTTCCCACGCAGCTAATAACTACACTCCATATCAAAGGATTCTGCATTTTTGTGTTTTCACCGCGTTGTTGTTTAAAGTCGACAACAGTCTCGATGATTCTTTGCCGACAGAAAAGAAACATCTCCTGAAAGCACTACAGCAAACGGCTATCAGAACGATATGGTCCTTAAAAGGACCACCAGGGAAGAAAGGCGAAGACAGGATTCTGACAAGTCCATCAAGCAGACGGAACTGGACCCAAAGGCATACGCAACTATCCCCTTCGAATCGGGAACATCCAAGAAGATAGCCAGAATCCTAAAAAAGCATGATGTGGTGACAAGATTCAACTGCACCAAGAAAATAGCAGAAGTGCTCCCTGAACCGAAGGACAAAATCCCGAAAGACCTATGCGAAGGAGTCTAACAAGTAGCCTGTTCATGTGGGAAAGCCTGCATCGGGGAAACCTGCCGGCCAATGAAAGTTCAGATGAAAGAACACCTCCGGGCAACAACAAATAAACAGTTTCACCTGTTGGCCATCTCTGAACATAAATGGAGTGAACCCAGTCACGACATTTTATTCCATGATGCAAAAATCATAACTAAGGAGAGGAGAAATTATCCACAATTAATTAGAGAAGCTATTGAGATCGCCAAACACCCAGAGAATTTCAACAGAGATGAAGGCTACCATCTCCACAACGCGTGGAAGTGAGTTCTTCAGAAAAGGACCAATCAGCAAGCAGCCACTGGACGGGACCACCTATATAAGGGCGGCCAAAATCTGAGTCTCTCATCTTCGACCTGAAGACGCCGAATGCAACTTCGGCGAAACTGTTGTCAGCTTTAAACAACAACGCTGTGAAAACCCAAAAATGCAGAATCCTTCTAGCCACCACCGCGAAAATCTATGCAGCTACTTCATATCAAAGTTTTGACAAGTCTTTTCTTAACATCCTTACTCAACGTCCATGTCATCAACTCCCACCTTGTGAAAGACTTTTCCTAGCGCAATTCTTCTCCTTACATCCCTACTACTTTGACCATGTTGGTCCAAAACACTTATGAGATACATAAACTGTTCTACCTGCTCAAGTTTTTGTCCTCCTATTTTAATATTTAGCTTAGCCTTTTTCATTCTGGAAACATCCAGGTTCGAATCCCGGTCAAGGGGAATAATTTTTACTCTCTGAAATTGTTGCATTATAATCACATAACTTTTGTTTTATTAATATTGATTCTCATCCCATATCTATTGCACTGAGTTTTCAATTCACTTAGCAATGCTTTTACCCCTAGGCTGACTGACGGATTAAAGCTTGATCATCAGCAAACCTAACTGATTTTACGAATTCCCGTCAGAATATAATCGATGGTTTCAGGCGTTATTTTATGGAATCGGTTCATACTAAGCGGATAAAATGATACTTTGTAATTCCACAGATTTATTTCACAAACACACGACCCGGGTTTCGACGTACAACGTCATCTTCAGGTCTGAAGATGACGTTGTACGTCGAAACCCGGGTCGTGTGTTTGTGAAATAAATCTGTGGAATTACAAAGTATCTTCCCGTCAGAATTTCACTCCCACCTCCAGTTCTTTCCATGCCTCTTTAATCATTTCTTCCGCACAACTGTATGCTGAACAGCAACGGTGACAATGGACATTACACCTCTTCCTAACACTGCCCATCCGGACTCTCCATTCCCCACTCACACCTGAGCAGTTTGAGACATGTACAGGTTGCAGATTAGTCTCCTGTCCCTCCAATCTATTCCTATTTTCTGCAATATACTCATTGGTTTTCCTAATTCACTCTATCAAATGCTTTTTCGAAATCTACGAAATAGGCAAATACGTCCTGATTGTATTCTATATTCCTCTCGATTAGTGATCTCATTACTGCAATGGCATCATGCGTTCCTCTATCCTTTTGTTGATGATCCTGAGAACAACTTTAGCTGCATGGGATATCAAACGTATTGTTCTGTAGTCATCACATGATGTAGCTTTTACCTTTTTCAGAATAGGAACTAACTCTGATCTCACCAAGTCTTCCAGTGAGATTCCTTCCTCATAGATACTACGAATCAGTCCATATAGGGTCTTCTTCCCACATTTTCCTAAACATTTCAGTAGTTCTGCAAGAATGTTGTCTATCCCCCCAGCCTTATTTGGTTTTATCTAAATTAATATCTTTTCTATTTCATCATTGAGTATTCCTGAACCTATGCCATCTTCCTCTACGTCATATTCCTTTTCTATATCTAACCTTGTTGGCCTAAGTTCTTTATCATTCAGTGCTTCTATATATTCCTTCCATCTCTCTTGGATCTTTCCTGTGTCAACTATTATTTTACCTGACTCATCTCTAACTGTTAGCACAGATCTTCCCTTCTTACTTCCTGTTAGTGATTAAACCTTGCTGTAAAGCACCCCAATTTCACTCTTTCTCTGCAAACTTATCATGCCCATGCACTGCCTCTTCTACCTTGCTTCTTTTGCTTTATTTGTGGCCCTTCTCACTTTATTATTTAACTCTTTGTACTTCCTTCTGCCTAGCTCTGTGTTTACATTTTTCCATTTTCTTGTCTCATTTATCTTTTTAATCATCTCATCTGTGATCCATGGTCCTAATGGGAAAAGGACAAGGAAACCATGGATCTCATCTGACTGAATGTAAAATTATAATGTTCACTGTGATATGTCTCTATAGTGTGCTCGTATTGTCGTCTTGGTATTTATAGGGTAAAAACGTTAAAATTAGAAATTTAAATAGTTTTGTGCTTGCTTTATTTTTAAGTACATTATTACTGATTTTTATTTTTCAGAACCACGAGAGCTTTTGCATTAAAATCTGAAAGTTGCCAACCAAGTTCTGAGGAAATACCAAATGAGCCCAGCTGTTCTGTCATTGGGGTCAGTGAGACTCTCAGCTTAGAAGAGATATGATGAAGAAGAATTTGCATAGATTTTATAATTCATACTTCTGAATTTCCATTGCAACTCAAAGAATGAGGTACTAGTGAAAAATTCTTTTTTCCTTCATTACATAATTTGAACCCTTAGTTTTAATAAGTAAGGTACATAAAGTAGAGGATTTCCTAATGGGAAATTTTATATTAGAGATTTATTTCAAGCACATGTGTCGCATAAATTGAGCCTATGTACCTTAATTGCATCAGGTCTTTGTGACCACTGAGAGTGTGTACTTAGAGAACTTAGGGCATCAATAAATACTGAGGTAAAGTCATTCAGTGCATCTAAGTATTAGCTAAGAGTGATGGAATGGTCATAATGAGTGGAAAATATGTGACATTGCTCTTGACATAGCAACATGATATTTTCATATCATCTTGCTAAAGTCAGGACCCACCACCATGAATTCCAAAAGCATGCGTCCATATTTTCCTCTTTCAGTCCTATATATTATTCTGGTCTGTCATATTGCCAAGAAATTCACTTTTTATTTAGAAAGTGAAGGTCTCTGTAGATAAGCGGTCCTTAATATCTTCTATAACAGGAACTATGTAACAAACTCATGCCAATTTAACTTAACTCATGCCAAACTTAAGTGCCAGCATATAAAATATGCTCGTATGCCTGAATATTTTATGCTTCTGCATCCAACTTAACTTTTAACGTTTTAATCAGAATTAATGAAATCTGTGATTAAGCTTGTATTGCTTCCAATTGTAAGTTTTTCTGGTCAGACTATTCAACAATCTGTCCAGGAGGTCATTGGACAATGTTTAACATTTACTTCAGGAGTTGGACTGGAAAATGGGTTGTCATGTCTCAAAATTGACCAATTTTTTGGTAATTCTCATGTACTGTTATAATTCATTGGTATTTATGATTACTAAGGATACATTGTCTAACAGTGCATTCTTACAAGACATAAAGAGATTCACACAACTTTGAATTCCTTGAGGATAAAAAGTAAGGTGGTAAAAGTTGCTAAAATGTCTATTTTTTAATTATTACAAATCAGTTTGCGAAGTTACTATAAATTTTTGATTTCATAGGTCTCACTCCTGGAAAAATTGTATTCTTAAGCACCTACCACCTGACAATGTAAGTGAATGGTTACATGTCTTTACAAACATACAGTGGAATCTCACTTAGTGAGTACCTCACATAATGAGTAATTCACATAATGAGCAAAAGATATTTATATGACTTGCTTAATGAGTGACAAATCACATAACAAGTGGTGAGGACAGGGGAAGTCCTGGATTGTGTACCTGCTGCATCAGTCTATTTTTACCACTTATTTGTCTAGCATCCTAGTGTTGCAAGTGATCACACTTTTCCAGCTTTGTGTTTAGATTTATTATGATTTTTTTGTGCAAAGAATATTAACCCTGCAAAAATGTCACCGCAGAAAAGCTGCAAGAAGACATCCATGAAAGACTAAAAATAATGATGGAAATGAAAAGTAAAATTATTGAAAAGCAAGATGTGAGTGTAGCTGATCTAGCATGCACATACAATCAGTCAACATCAACGATTTGCAATATCCTCAAAGACAAAATGAAGTAGATAGGTGCTTCATAGGGGATGACAAGAATATCTACTCAATGGTTACATATTCTCAATGATGTTGAATGGTTGCTTCTTATATGGAAAAACGAAAAGCAATTGATGCTACTAATGAGAACATTTTGAGAAGGCAAGAGTGCATTTTGCTGACCTTGTGATGCCAGGATCATCAATGGATGAAAAAGAAGTATCTAAGTGAAGCCATGGGTGGATTGAGAAGTATAACAGAAGAACCGGCATCCACAGCATAGTGAGCCATGGTGAAGCAGCAAGCTTCAGTACAAAAGGAGCAGAGAACTTCAACGGTGACTTTAAGAAGCTCATAAATTCTGAAGAATAATTGCCACAACAGGTTTTTAATTGTGATGAAATGGGTCTATTCTGGAAACGGATGTCAAGGCAAACCTATATACCAGTAGAGGTGAATGCATTGCCAGGCTGCAAGCCAATGAAAGATTGTCTCACACTGCTATTTTGTGCCAATGTAATCAGCGATTTGAAAATTAAAACGCTGCTTGTTTAACAGTCAGGAATTCGATGAGTGTTGAATAGAGTGTGAAAGTTCAGAAGAGCAGGCTAAATGTAATTTATTTTCTACAATCGAATTTACATTCCAGGTTGGTTCATTCCACGATAGAAGAAAAGTTGAAGAGATTCACAATCCTAAAAAATGAATGCATACACTTCTTTGAATAAACCTAATACACAATTTAGTTTTTCATTTTCATATTCCACATTGATTTATATTGACAAATTGACATTGAAAAATTGATTTGCTCAATGAGTGTTTTGCATTAAGAGCAAGATTCTGGAATGAATTATGCTAGTTAAGCAAGGTTCTATGTACAACATTGTGTTTTGATTGGATAGGTTAATTTGATTTTAAAATGTGGGGCCTCTTTATTGATCTTGTTCAGTGAATTGATGTTACATTCTCACTGTGCTGATATAAAGCAAGGCTAATATAAGAAATACAAGTGAACTTCCTGTGCTAGGAAGTATGAAAGACTTTCCAAGACTTTTATTACAACTTGTATCTAAATACACAATGAATTTTTATTATTTTGAGGTGAATGTTTAGAGAACAAAATCTCAGAGAATTAACCACAGACATATTAAAATTATGGCAGAAAACTTAAAGTATTTGGAGAAAAGCAATCCCATGTCCTCTGGAAATGCAACTATAAAGAGAATTTCTCTATATCTCAAGGCTATTCAAAAGCTGAAGAAAAGTAGGTAGCAACATTGTATTTTTTTGAAAGATAATGTGAAAAAGTTCTGGGTGATAGCTCTTCTCTTGCATGATGACTGCCCGAAGGTGTTCAAACTAGTCTTAAGTGCATATGTGATGCTGAGTGTGTAAATAGCCCCTGCTCAAGATTTCTTTTGAGATCAGAGAAAACACAAATAGTGACAGGTTAAGGTAAAGTATTCAATACTTAAGTTACAGGTATTATTTTAGCTGATAGTTATATGCATGCATGCCAGGCAAGGATATTCATGCATAAGGCAAGGTATCCCTCATGGCATTACATTTTCATTGTCAGCAAAATTAAAAGTAACCTCATATTATGTATTTTCAAGAGACTTCATTTCACTTATTTCCTTGCTCTGCCCTATCGTTTTATACTCATTTCATTGTAGGCACATTCATACATATTTTCATACATGACATTCTGTTCCTGAGGTTTCTAATATATTTTATCTTGATAATCCCTCCAACTACAATAACCAATGACTAACTCAGAATACCCCTTCCTCTTTAACCATTTACTCTTCTCTCATATTATATTTGATCAACTGAATCACATCCTGGTCATGCTTTCAACATGACCAAACTAATGAATTAACTTTTTTCATACTTGTCTGCTTATCAATTCATCCAATCCACATTTTTTCGTAACTCACTATTTCCTCATCCTGTCCTATTTTTATGAGTGTGGGCATGCTAAAATTGGTGCCACCAGCTTTGCAAAATGTGATGTCAGGGATTGGGAATTGTGCATGGAAGGGGAGGGAAGAGCGCATGGAATATGATACACTTACAGCACTGCCCAATCATCTTCATTAACCCTGAAGAAGGTGCGTGGGCAATTGTGATATTTCCTGCTCATGGTGCCTATACTCAATGTCCACTGCATTTTATCATTTATTCTTGTCATGGCAGACCAAAATATGTCTGGAATAATTACGTGGGAAGGAACACTTTGTGCGCTTATATTAATGCTGTCTAAATTGAAATTCTCTTTGTTTGTAAAAGCCTATTTTTACTAGTCAAACTTTTGTGAATCTCATGTATTTATGAATGAAATGCTTATCTTGGTATTGCTTGGTATAATTAAGGTGTTTCATTTTAAATTAATTTCTTAATCATCAAAATATTTCCTTTCAGGGCCAAAGAACTCTAGAAGAGAATATTTTTTTATTGAACAATTGTTCAAAACTGAAAATGTTTTGAACATCATTTGATATCCAAAGGATTAATATCATCTTTCAGTATAATTTTTAAAAATGTTTGTTAATTTAAAAAATGTATAAAGTATGTATTTAATATCATTGAAATAAATGTCAATGATTATTTACTTTTTTTATTAGCAGCTCAGTATGTTTTAGAGAGTACACTTACTGTACATAAGCAAGAAAAAACTGTAACCAGAGTAAATTGCATTAAACTAATAATATTTGATTTCATGATAACCTAATGTTAACATGAGGTAAATTATAAACTAAAAAGATAAGTGAAAATATGGCAACTCCTATTATGAATAGGAAATAAAGAATTATTAACCCACAAGAGTTTTTTACATTGATGAAATTACATTTTTGATTGCATACGTTTTGTGATCTGTGAACATAAACATTGTACATTGTGGAATTCCGCCTATCAGCAAATTTCCATCAGTTTCTAAATAGTAGAAATTCTATCACTAAAACTGTCTTCTATATTATTTACCTGGGAGTTGCTCTATGGATTATAAATAGTGATAAAAGATAACAGTTTCTGACCCAATACTACCTGAAAAACATTTTAGTCCTTTTGTTAATGTCACTTCACTTAATAGATAATGGTTAATGAGTAAATTATTGTCTTTTATGCTTAACTTTGCATATAATTACTGCTAGTTCTTTAAAAACGTTACTGTTGTCAGCTACTATATTTGCTGATTTCTCCAATGCTGCTTTCATAAATACCATCTACTGTCAGTATACTTTTAGTTGATTTTTGTCATCAAAACCTGCAGAGTGACCTGCATTTCTCACAATGAAAGTGGCTCCATCGAAATGCATTCTTCTTTCCCCACGTCTCACAAAGAGATGAGAAGTTTTCCCTAGTGAAGCAGTACAGTGGAGATATGGTGTTGTGAGTGAAGCTGTTCCACTTGTTTCTGAAGCTTTCAGTTGGTATTTATTGCTGTTACGGGCAACCCTATATTAAAAAAAATAAATCTGCAATTAGGTAAGTACTAGGACATCATATAAATAAATATATATTTATGTATATATAAATATATAGGGGATGTGGTAGTCCAGGTGTAAAGCTTTGGACTACTAACCGGAGGGTTGGGGTTCGATTCTCAGGCAAGCCTCTCTGGGCATCCTCAGCTCCACCCAAACTATGATTTTTCGGGTACTTGATCTTCCTGAGAAAACATATCTGGCACAAGGAAAGGAACTGGCCCCCCTATCCTGATGTGTGAATTTCACCTGCCATCGGGCTTAGTGCTGGATGAACTCTACTGTCTCCCATTGAACCAATCGGGTTGATTACTGTGTTCACAGTTCATATATAATATGTGTGTGTGTAGCTGTATGGAAAACTTACACCTAAATTTATGATTGTAGCTCATTTTTATGGATAAGAAAACCTTATAGTTGAATGTAAGTAGCCACTCATAAAGGTGCTTTAGAGAGGTTAATCATATTTTTAATTACCTGACTAATCCATCTGGTGTTAGAGATATGCGGACATTGCATACAACCCAATTTTGAACTCCATCATCTGAAACCCAGTAGTGAGAATCTTGAAGTGCTGCCATAGCAGCTTGACGAGAATGAGATCCTCTTTCAGTTGCATCATAGAAAACTGGCAAAGAGAAGTCAATACAGCTCAGGTTTGAAAAGGTATCTGTTGTGGTTCGCGTTCCAGCTGAATCAACCATATAAACCAGTGCACATCTTTCACATGTGAAGCTCACACCTTTATACCACATCTTGGCATACCTATATAAAAAATGATAATGTAAGTTATTTTATGTTCAATCCATTTTCTTTGGATTTCGTTCTCCCTGGAAACATTTACTTTAATCAAGAACATTGATGAGATAGGAATTGTTGTATAATAAACTGTGATCCAATCAACATTAAATCAAACTATTTCAATTGGGTGGAGTTTTCATATGAGCCAAAGGTCCATAAATCATATAGTCAAGATATGATTGAAGGAGATGAATTTAAATTTAACTACTTCTGTATCTACAGAACATGTTTTCTGAACTAAATATAGTACCCAGGACATTGTGAAACCTGGGTCTGGCTAGAAAGCTAGCTGGAGAAATCAGGTTATTTGGGAAGTCTCTTTGTTAATAAGGAGACATCAGTCTATCCACTCAACCTGCATGCATGGTTGTTCAAGAAAATTCTTGAGAACTAATATTCTTAAAGGTTTCACTTGGTTGTTACCCCAAATGATATAATTTCTAATCACACAATCCCTTGAGAGCCACTTTCTGACTACAGTCAAAAAGACTATCAGGTTTGAATTTCATCATGCAGTTTCTGTACTGAGTACACATACTTCTGTAAAGAAGGTATTAGATTTCAAATTGTTATCAACAGGTCAAGTAATGACTGCTGACAACTTTCAATTAGAATCTTAACACAGGATCCATGGGTTCATGTCTCCTCACATAATGTTTTTCTGTCACATGTCCAGAAATACCCTGATCTGTCAATCCTGGGATTGAAACATGTAGTTGACCTGGAAATATAACTCCCAAGGATACGAGTAAACTAGGTGATAATGTACAATCTTCTACAGAGGTGCAGTACAGCAAAGCAGACAAGAAACTAAGGTAAAGCAGGAGCTAACAATTAACCCATAGGGAAAAAAAGTGAAAGCATAAGTGTTTGTTAGGAATAAAAAAGAATTCTCATTACAATAGTGGTGGTGTGAAATGTCTAGTAGAGCAATTCATAAATAAATTTTAAACTGAGAGGCCAGAAATGTTTTAGAACCAATAATGCATTATTAAACATGCTTTGTATGAGTGCTCAGACCAAATGTGGTAAAATGGATAGATTGCAGCTGCATATATTGTTAGCATCCAAATGACCGATGTGGAATAGAGGCTTTTGAGAGAGTACAGAGAGGGATAGAAAAGGTAAATGAAAAAAAATCACTAGGCATGGCGGGGGAGTAGAGCGTATTGTTGGGAGAATTCCTAAGGATGCAGGAAAGGTGGACATGCAGAGCATTTTGATTAGTGATGGAATGTTAAGACTGATTGACTGGAGAATGCCTGGTGAGGAAAGGGGGTAAAAAGAATAAGCATGTTGGATGAAATGAAGGGAGATAAAATATATGCATGGTAGAAGGGTTTATTTTAGTTTGTACTCAGGTTGTGTCTGGGTCAAGGCTAAGAAATGTGTGGGTGTTAAACTTGTACCAATCCATAACCTACCGTAAACAGTATACTACCAAATAATAATAATAGTTGATGGAAAGGAGACAAACTATGCAAATTTCACTTGAATAGAGATTTATTCACGACCCATCATGGATAAATTTCACAAGGTTAACCCTAATACCGTTCGGTTTATTAATAATAATAGTGTTGGTAATGTTTGCCAAGGAAATGTGGGTTCAACTATCTATGATTTGGTTAGAGTTAGCTTGGGCTCTGTAAGACTTCTAATGAACATTTCTGTGTAAATAAAAGGATTTTAAAAATATCTATGAATGGCAGTCCATTAAAGTCAGTAGAAGTAGTTATACATTAAATATCCTTGGTGATGCCCAACTTTCCCCCTTCTCTATATTTTTTCTTGGTGACAACAAAAAGTACAGGGTAGTGAAAAGTGAGGCATTTGAGTGCTACCTTTTAATCAATGTATCCAGGTGAAAGGGAAGAGCTTGAGGAAATTTTATGCAGATTATAGGAGACAATTAAAAAATTTGCAGGTTCTCCAGATTGAAGTCACAAGAGAACTCAGTCCTTTGAAATAGAATTGGGCATAACATATAAAGCAGTCTAAGATTAGCAACCTTAGGAATAATTTACAATTTTCCTCATTAGTAAGTGAGAGCTCAAGTGAACACAGTGTTAATTAAGGGTGCAATATTTAATGAAAATAGCTTAACATTACTACCTACTTTTAATATTCATTGTTATTTGCCCCACTTCAAAATAATTTGTCCATATATTTATAAAATTCTGTAATTGACATTTATAAAACTTAAGGATTAAATGCTGCATTACTTATGATTTCCTAGTGGATCATGGGCAAGTATTTCGGCACGACTTCCATATTGATACATGCATCCATTTGGATGTCGGAGTGCAGACGCTGAGCCAGAACCACTGATTGCCAAGATTATGTTGCTCTGAAAAAGTAAAATGCCTTTATAAATTTAATTTTGCAATTTTAGTGAGAAGGTATCCCCAATCCAGGAAATTATTTCATCTCAATCTCGAGACTTACCAAAAGTCATATGGGTCAACATTATAAGTTCAAAAATCTAGTACCTCCATTGCCTCACCATATTTGGCATTCCCTCATACACATGCTTTAAATAGTTTCTATAAATATTTTGCCAATGGCATTTTGTCATATTTCCCTCTTCTTATGTAATTGAGTACATTTTTTTTAAATACTTGTGAAATGGGTTTCAGAATGCAACTACTGTCACTTTTTGCATGTGATAGACCCTTTCTCTTGTTTCACCTATCAAAGGCTCTTGGCCATCTTGCAAGGGGTTTTCTATTTGATAGGTTTTACTACCCTTTCTCTTTTTCCACCTATCAAAGGCTCTTGGCCACCTTTCAAGGGGTTTTCTATTTGATAGGTTTTACTTTTTTATCCTTAATGGTAAAATGACCAACTTCCTTTAACTTGAACTAACAAATAGCATACATAGGTATCAAATTTCCTTTGCACTTTACTGAGGAATGTTACCAAAAGTTAAACTTACATTGCTTATAACTATAAAAGTCTGGAAATTTAAAAAAGCTGATTAATGTTTAATGAAAATAAGTACCTATGAAGGCATAATAAAGAAATATTGAAATTGAACAAAGGAATAGGAACATTCTCTTACTAAGCATTCTCATATATTACAAAGCTATCACTAATCCAGAAAGAGAATACCAAAGCTCCTTTTTTTACCACATTTCCTTTTTTTGTTTCTATTGATGATTTTGGTCAAAAATAGCTATTCTGTTTGTAACTTTTGGATATTTAATAATAAAAGAAGTGACAGCAATTTATTTTGTATTTTCTCAATGAAATGATACATAACAGTTGAATTTAGAACTGAAAAACCTTTACCTGATGATTAATTATTCTAATGGAACGCTCAATTGTCATATCTAAACGCATGGTTTCACTTAGAGCAAGGGATAAAATTGCTCCTGATGCACAAAGAACTCCAACTGGCAAACCTAAATTACTTGCTGGTAGTGCACTTGGCAATGAAGATCCAATCCATCCCTGTTCATCATGTTCTTGCCAGCTTTCCTGCAAAGTAAAATTTAGATACTTTTAAGCAATAATAAAGTTAATTATTATGCAAAACTATTTCTTTATCATCATATTGTGCCTACACTATGGTTCAGGGGTGTGGCTACAAATGCTTACCCTGGTTTGGATTGACAGGTAAAGTCAGGAAGGATAGAGAAAGAGGAGGGAAAGGAAATGCTATTGCAATGCAGTATTTGCTCTAATACCAGGTGGAGTAACCTGGCCATAATTCCTGAATACCAAGATTGAGTATTGCTCCACTATCAGATCTTAAGTCTATTTTTTTGCTATAAAGCTAAAGAAAATCATGCTGAAGTTTGAAATTGAGAAAGGTTAACACCTGTTAGACAATGTGCTTATATTGTGTGCAATTATAAACAAAGTGGTTCAGATATTTTCTGGGCAACACTACTGATTTTATTACATGGGAACAACAGAATGTGTTCAAAAATTGGCAAATATTGCCTTTAACGCTATCATTGACTCATATC
Organism: Hetaerina titia; assembly: GCA_037158775.1. Lineage (NCBI taxonomy): Eukaryota > Metazoa > Arthropoda > Insecta > Odonata > Calopterygidae > Hetaerina > Hetaerina titia. The sequence continues at coordinate 18,391,095 of CM073773.1, forward strand.
TATGAAATATGTGCCTACAACAGCTACATCCCAGTGTCAGCCATGTTCAAGCTTAGTGCAGTACTTATGCAAAGTGGATCAAGAGTTGATACCATTGAACTGGATTAAATTTGAGAAATCAGACTTCACACTGAGGTAAGTTGTTTTCTGATCCTATGACTTTGTTTGAAATCCCCCACGCCATACTTCACAGGATAACCCTATAAAAATAATGCAATATTTTTTCTTGTTAGCATTGTTATCCATAGCTGCCTATCCGTTAATGGCATACAAAATTGTGTACATTATGTCACTTCTGGAAAAATTTTGCCTCTTGGACTTTATTTGAATTTAATCATTATAATTGATTTAATGTTTGAAATACTAGATATGCTGGGATAGTACATAGTTCTTCAACTGCATGGAAATAAACCCTGAAAGGAGTGAGTGTTGGCAACAAGACATTTTGTTGAACATTGCATGGTTAAATATAATTAGGTAAAATTTTCAACAGTCTAATGTAAATTTGAGGGCAAATTTTCTTGATTTAATTGAATGTGGGAGCATTATTGAGGAAGTTAACCATAAAAGTTAAGTCATACATCCAAGTCCATGGGGCTGTGGCTTAAAAGATGTGGTATACTGATTGTTCTGAGCTCTATACTAAAAAAAATTCAAACAAACTTTCTACATACTGAATTATAGAAATAATGAAATATGTCACATTAAAAACTCCCTCTAAACCAATTTACACAAAATTCAACATTTTCCAGTCCCATGGATTTACATAGTGAAAACTATGATGTTCATAATCAATACCATAACACTTTTGAAAAAAGTCAGACTTGTCAAGATTTGTCTAAACAGGGACAGCACCTCAAATATTCTCAATAATATTTCCTAGCAAGGATTTAACCTTTATAATAAACTGCCATATTCAATTAAATGCATGGAAAACAAATTTAATTTACTAGTGAAAGATATTTTCAAAAAACTGATTTATTTTCCTTCATGGAATTTAACACCATGTAATAATTTTGTCTTTATCATCGATTTTAAATGCTGCCTTTCTATTGTTTTGCTTTGTTTCTCTTTTGATGATTCGGTGCAAATATTTTTAATCTAAACAAAATGCAATTATTTATTATCCAAATATTCAAAAAAGCTCATTAGAAGCATGCTGGAAGTGCACAAGATAGATAGACTACCTGTCACTGTGATGAAAATGAACTCCCAGAAATGTTCAGCAGACAGAAACTTGGAGAAACACTCCTGCAGGCCTTATTTTCATAAACAGCAAATTATACCACTGGTTGCTCTTTATGTATACAATCTAATCTTATTTGTTAAGGAAAACATGTATATACATACACAAACAATCTAAATATCCATCATCATGATACACGTACTAAGCTTGACATATACATTGAGGTAGAATCGTCTAATTTGAGTGCTGGGGAAGCGTAGACCATAAACTTACCAATGCAGACAATAAATCTAAAGAGATCTAGAAAATTGTTAATGAATCCAAGGGTACATTTAATTTACTACAAGATCTTAAACTGCATAATTCTACTGGAAATTCTATTTCAGATTACTCTAACATGGTCTCCATTCTGAATGATTTCTACCTATCTCATCAAAATCCCACAGTTTTAGTCAATTCAGCTAATTATTCTCATATTCGTAACACATACAATTCTTTATATCTATTGCCCTACTCAGCTACGGAACTGACCAATATTATCAATAAAATTCATTCTCAATTAGTTGGCATCCCAGGCATAGTCATAAAAAGGTCATTTTTACAATTAAAGATCAACTGTCATTCTTAATTAATGAATCCATAAAAATCTAAATTTTCCCAAATCCTCTTAAATCAGTCACAATTTACAAATGCAATGGTTGCAAAATGGCCATGATTTCCATCCCTGTTGAACCAGAGGGGGGAAATATTTGAAATAGTTTTCTGTCGTCATCTAGTACCATATCTTGACACACATAACCTGTTCTCCACATCTCAACCTGGATTTAGCAAAAATAGGTCCACTATAATAGCCACATATCACATGGTGAATCAAATACTTTTAGGTTTGGATAATAGAACTAAAATTTAAGGATAAATTATTGATTCCACTAAAACTTTCAACCTAGTGAATCATCAGCTACTCTTGCATAAACTGAAATTTTATAGTATAAGAGGCACGTCATATAAATAAATGGAATCGTATCTAAGTGAACAGCATCAGCATATGGAGCTCTCAAAAAATTGCTCCAAATTTGTCCCTATTTTGTTTTTAATTTATATTAATTATCTACCAGATAAGGTTAAATCTGTTAAGGGAATAGTTCCATTATTATATGCTGATGATACACATATTGCTGTGTCAGCCTCCTCAGTTGACGGTTTGACTAAAAGAGCAGCTGAAGTAGCACAGATTTTCAAGGTACAGTGTATTCTAATTTCCCAAATCCCAATTTAAACAAGTCCAACCTGATTTATTTCATTGATAAAAACAAAGTTTCAGCTGCAATCTCAGTAGATTCAACAGGTGTAAGCATTCCCCAAAATTCCAGCACCCAGTTCCTAGGAGTTATCTTACATAGAGCATACTCAGCTAGACATTCTTCTCAGGGGCTTTGATTTATACTGCGCTAACTCGGAACCGACTAGGTTGAATGCCTGTCTTGATAATGTAATAACTAATACTGATATATCCGACTATATTGTCAAAGTCTTTGATCCCATGCTCTCTGATCATTCTGCAATCTCCTTTTCATGGTACCCTAAGCTGTGTGTTAATAACAAAAACAAAACTTCCAATACTGTGTATGTTAGACAGATGACTGTACACCATGTCTGTGAGTTAATAACTCTGCTTAATAATACTGACTGGGACGCCCTGCTGACCCACATGGATAGTGAAAGAAAGTTTGCAATTTTTTGTAGTCATTTCGTGTTATTGTTTGAATGTGTATTCCCAAAGAAATTAATTCAGCTGAAACATAAGCCCAATCTATAGGCAAATTGGTTTAATGTTGACCTTGAGAATAAGAGAAGAAATTTACTCAACTTATATAAACAGTATAAGCTAGGTGGTAGTGATGATCTTAAAAAAGTCTACAATAACCAAAAGAAGGACTACTATACTGAGTTAAGATTGGCTAAATGGCATGCCAATGTTAACTACATTAACAGTGCATCCAGCAAATGCAGAGCAGCCTGGTCTATCATAAAAAAAGAAACAGGATTAGGTAAAAAGTCTGAAGATGTTCCAATAGACTCTGAATCTTTTAATAACTACTTTATTAGTTCAGTTGACAATATTATAGCTTATATAAATAATAGTAATCAAACCTCACCTAAAACTGTTAATAACCTATTATGTAATACTCCCACCACCAATTCCACATTTAGATGGAAAGAAGTTTCTCAGATAGATATAATTAAATTAGTGAAAAAGTTCAAGAATTCTAACTGTATGGATGTGTTTGGGCTTTCAAATAATTCAATCAAATCTGTAATTGACTGGTTAGCATACCCTCTTGCCATTGTCATTAACTCTTGTCTTCAGTCTGGTTATTTTCCTGATCAGTTGAAGTTTTCCAAGGTCATCCCTATTCACAAACGTGGGGATATTAGTTCTCCAAACAATTATCGCCCTATTACAATTATTTCTCCACTTGCAAAAATCATTGAATCAGTTGTTTTTACCCAAATCTTGGACTATTTTGAATCTTTAAATCTATTTACACCAACACAGTTTGATTTCAGACCCAATAAATGCACAACTCAAGCTGTTGAATATGTTATAAAGCATATAATCAAGGCTTTTGAAGGTAATCAATGTATGGCTCTCTCACTATGTGATCTCTCTTCGGCTTTTGACTGTGTTAATCACACAATTCTTGTAAATAAGTTGAAATATTATGGTTTTAAGGATGCTGAACTAAAATTTATTTCTTCCTACTTATCTGATCGTAAGCAGTCTGTTTATGTAAATGGTAAACAGTCAAAATCATTAAATATTAAATATGGTGTACCTCAGGGCTCCGTGCTGGGACCTCTTTTATTTATGGTCATGATTAATGACTTGTGCCCCAATATGATTACTAACTGTGTCCTCTACGTGGATGATACTACTTTTCTACATAGTTCCCCCATCATTCTGATGCGATGAGTAGAGCTCCTATTATGCTTAAAAAGGCAGTGGATTGGTTCTCTGCCAACAATCTCCTTATGAATGCCGATAAAACTCAGCATCTTCTCTGTACACTAAAATCTACTACACCAGATACTGCCCCTGTTAAACTGCTGGGATTTTATTTAGACTCCAAGTTAACATGGAGTGCTCATATTCTACAAGTTAGGAAGAAACTTGCACAAGCCCTATTTCTGCTCAGGAAATTGAAATTATATGTGAGTAAGGACTACTTAATTAATGCCTACTATGCTTTCTTTCACTCACATATCACTTATGGCATTAGACTTTGGGGGCATGCATCTGATATTAAGCTAATCCTTCTGATGCAGAAAAAAGCAGTCCGAATCTTAAATAACTCATGTCCACTTGAGCACTGTAGACCTCTCTTTCTAAACTCAAAAATTATGACTGTCTACAGTTTATATATATTCTATACTTTAGTTCATATAAAAGAAAATACAAGTATGTACTCCACTAGGGCTGATGTTCACAGCCATAACACGAGAGCAAAGTCGAATATGGATTTACCACACTGTAGGCTAGACAAGACCTACAAAGTTGAAGGTCTGCCAATCAAGTTGTTCAATATGATCCCAAATTCTTTGAAGTCAGCCCACAGTGTGGGGTTCCGAAGGGTGCTGCGTGATTGGCTTACCTCCAATCCTGTCGTCTACTCAATAGAGGAGTATTATGAGCTTGATTTTACTAGCCTAAAATTATAAGGTTTAGTGTCTATGTGGTGTGGCTAGTGTCAGTTAAGGTGTAGTGTTTAGTGTAATATCTATGTATATGTTTTTTTATTTGATTGTATATTGTAGCGTGTTATTGTGTTCCTGCAAAAATGATGACATCCACCATATGTAAATATGATTAAGATGAATAAAGTTTATTATTATTATTATAGAAACATGTCTTGGGAGGAACACATTTTCAAATTACGTAGAAACTTAAGTTCCCTATGTTTCCTCATAACAAATATTAGACATTCTGTAAATTTAGAGGTCCTTCTATCAATTGATAATGGTGAATTTTATTTTTTATTACTTTTGGTATCCTCTTCTGGGGTTCCTTTCCCCAGAGGCAAAATCTTCAAAATCCAAAAGAGAATTATATGATATGTACTATGAGCAATGCTTCATGTGATGCACCACATAAATCTTTCTTCAAATAACTTAGCTTATTACCAATACTCTGCCTACATATTTAATGTCATCTTGCATGCAAAGGGTAATATTTTTCAGTACAGGGTCAAACTAGATTACCATAGTCAATGCAGAATGCCCTGCAATGGCCTTCACCAGCCATTTTTTCAGAACACACAATACTGCTTATAGGCCCAAAGTAATGGGTTTAAGGTCATTCAATAAACTTCCCCATGAAATCAAATATCAAGCACAAGTACCTTTTTTTCAAGAAAAAGCTGTTCAGCCTACTAAAAAATAATATGTTCTATTCCGTAAATGAATTTCTGGAATTGTCACTACTCATCAATTCTGACATAACTAAATAATATGTGAATATAGCAGTATATTGATATGATTATATGTATACTGTATATGTATACTATATATGTATGTATATGTAACCCAAATGTTGGTTTGGTAGGTGATGGTAGAGTTCACCCAGTACTAAGCCCGACGGCATGTGAAATTCACACATCAGGGTAGGGGGGCCAGTTCCTTTTCCTGTGCCGGTTATGGTTTCCCAGGAAGATCTGGTACCCGAAAAATCACAAATCATGGGTGGAGCTGCAGGTACCCAGAGTGGCTTGTCCGGGAATCGAACCCGGGCCCTCCAGTCAGCAGTCCAACGCTCTACCACAAAAAATATTTTTTGAAAGGCATTAGAATCTTTACACACACCTCTCGTGGGTATAACACAAGTGGCCCCAAGATTTTTCAGGATAAGATGATATGGGTCACCAAAGTGCTCTTTTTGAATACACCTAAATGAGGTGTTTCATGTGATGAACTATGAAGTTAACTATGCTGAATAGTTTATCAACAAAGAACTTATTATTATAGAATATCGACATAAAGGTTTTCCTACCGGATAGCCAATTGTTTCATCTGAAGAATAATACGGCAATTGTTGTAATTTGTTCGAGCTTTGACTTCTAGGTTTTCGCCAAATTGGAATGTTTGCTGAAAGTAAAGAAGCTGTAGATGCACTTGGGTGAGCTAAGATGCCATTCCACTGCTCTATAGGTGGATTGTCATAATAGTTTGAGAATTCTCCACGTCTCTAAAATGAATCATTATGTGCATGTTTTTTTAATATTGTTTATTTTTACCACGAAAGGCAGTTTAAATCAAAGTACCAACAGACTAATTTCACCAATTTCTAGATTATACATTTGCGAACCTTAAAATTCTTCTCCGGAAGTAACGTATGGTATGAATTCGATGTAAATAAACCTCTTGGGCGCATTGGCATATTAAATTGAACTCTACCTTTCTTTCTATTGCCCGTAGTCTGATCAATCATATCTTATGGCGACGTTTCTCTTATTTATCCAGCTACAATGTACACAGAAACATTAGGGCCATAGATACGATTGTTTCAGCTGCTAAAGATGGTAAAGAATATTAAGTTTATTAGGAATTAAAATAAATATTCATCGAGTAAAATTATTTCAGTGTCATTTAATGAGCCTATTTTTAAATTGAATTAAAGCGCCAACTCTCTCCAAAACATGCGATATTTATAGCTTTTGTACATAGATTAAGATATTGATGAAAGCTAACGAGGAAAAACAACATACATTAGAATTAAAAATTTAAAAAAATCAGCGATTAATTATGATAGAAATTAATAAATATATTTTAATTCCTATCAAAACCGATAAAAAACTGACAGCTTAAATCGCTTAAATATAAATTTCGATAGATCGAAACATTCGATAGATATGGAGTCTTGCGGCGTTTTCTGAATTTTGTTTATAGCTGCGGTGTGAGTGCCAAGTATTATAGATTTAGGAAATCGTGAAAAGTCGTCTGCTGATTGTTTGTGATCTACAATATTTGTTAGCACTGGGTATGTGATATCCTTAACTGTTGTACGTGCAGAATAAATGATAGCCTTAGATCGAAGGAAATAAGATATGTATGCCTATTACATTCACTAATTAGAAACGGTATTTACCTGCTCTCATATTATAAAGAAGAATTAGCTGTAAGTAAGGGCGGGCGTGGTGGCAGTTATTTTCCCAAAGGGACTAATCCACAGAAAATTGTGTTTTTTGAGAAATTGATCTCTATTTATTGCTACCATGGGTTTTGACTTTGTGATCATTAAATTCGAAAAACCTTTCTAGTTGGTTGAGTTAAGAAGAGAGTTTAGCAGTGTTTTATGTGTGGCATGTATGTCTAATGGTTGCTATTTGAATAGTGTATTAATATTAAATTATCTATATAGGTTAGCTGTGAATAAAGGTTTATGCCCCCTCCTGTGCATCCACCTGGAGGACCTCCTCAACCAGGGGGTCCTCCTGTGCCATATGGTTTACCACCGCCACACGTACCACCTCATGGAGCTCCTCACGGAATGGGAGGTTATGGGATGCCTCCAGTTCCTCCTGGTGATATTAGGTTGCCACCTCCAATGGTTGCACCTTTCAACATTCCGCCGCCCACCTACGGCTATGGATCACACCCAGGTATAATCGGTTGTTTACACCACTACCCATTGTATAAAAGCTACAAGATCAAGATATCCAATGCAAATACATACAAGCAAGCAAGACATGTCCTATGCAAACAAGTGACAATATCCATAACCTGTTTTACAAGAACCACTTAGTCCAAAGCTGATCCCTTTTTCTTTGCGTCAAATTATATGTTGCTTCAAGCGCGAATAATACCGTGCATGCGAATTTCATAATTCCAGAAACGGCTATGGAGAAAAATATTTGCTGATATCACCACCTTTTCATTAGTGAAGGTTAACATTAATCTTCAACAACAATCATTGAATGTTATCTAAGTAACCTTTTTGAAGCTTCATCCTGCTAGATTTATATTTTCAACTACCTTAACCACTGAAATTATTATGAACAAGCAAAGCTGTTCTTAGTCATTTAAATGTTAAAAATGCAAATCACTGAAAATAAGTAAGATGGCTATTTCTAATGCAGCCAGATTTGAGTTTAGCTTCTATAATTTTCATTGACTTTTGATGAATTATAGATTAGTTTTTATGAATATATTCATAATAGTGATGGATTTTGTTAAGTGCTGAGAGATTTGAATCTTGCCTAGCTCCATGTATGCCCATGTCATTTTTTATTTTTAAGTCATTCGGTCATTTTTAACCCTTTTTATTACTGACTTTTAATAATCAAACCACTTTACTTTTCCACATAAACTTTTTAATTTTTACTACCCAGGTTTCGTTATAACATAACATCATTTTGATATTATGTTATACATGTCAAACATATACATGTCAAACATAAAATGAAAAAGTTTATGTGGAAAAGTAAAGTGGTTTGATTATTAAAAGTCAGTATGAAGATTTTCCACCAAGTTACGCCAGAAACTGTTTTATTCCTTTTTATTACATTTAAAATATCATATGTATATTTTAATGTAGCAGATTCTTTTTCCTCTGTCACTGATTTGTTAGAACATGATAAAAGTGTGTAGTGCTATTGGTTTAGGTTATACATTTTTAATTTTATGAATTAATACAAATTAAGACAATATCCACGAAACCACTTCTGACCTTAAATTTGTTTGCCCTGCCCAGTTAATAATTAATTAATCCATTTGGGATTTTTATTGTGGATAAAGTGTGTAAATTTACTCTCTTGCCATTACTGCTGTAGAAGCTTCTCAGAATACATCAAGAATTTTGACTTCATATTCAGTTTCTTCTGGTGGAAGTATGTTAGTTAGAATTACACTCCTGCTATTGATGCTGGAGAAACTTCTCAGAATGCAAAATGATTTTGACAACATGTTCAGTTTCTTCTGGCAGAAGTATGTTAGTTGAGTTATATGTTCTTCTATAAAAACCATCAACATAGTAATCAGCCATCAGGTTGTTTTGGGAAGTGCCAATAGAGTTCATCCAAACCTAAGACCATCAGGGTAAAGGGCCAGTTCCTTTCCCTCTGCCAGTTATGGAAATGTTCACAAAATCATACAGCTTTGGGTGGAGCTAAGGGTGCCCAGGGAGGCTTGTCCGGGAATCAAACCTGCACCCTCTGGTCAGTAGTCCAAATCTCTATCCCTGAATTGCCACAACCCCACATGTACTACATCATTGTATTTTATATTCTATTTTAAATATTCAAATAGTTGAATAATAATTATGCTGCAATGAAACAAAGAAATATTTCATCAAAAAACAAAGCTAAAAGGTCTGTCCCATAGGTACCTCCAACAAACAGAAAAAAACTACATTTGTCTGAAATACATGGAGATATTTTAATGAAAAAATTAACTGAAAATCAAATAAGCCTTGCAAAAGAATTTTATAACTTCCATAAGCAATTTCTAATGAGTGGATTTGTTATCATTTTTAGTTATCTTTACAAACTGCCCAACAGATTGTGTGCATTTCATGTTTCTTAAGGAGCAGAGAGTTTATGAGTTTCCTGGTGGTGCCCCCAAACACTAATGGGAAAGGGGTATGGGGAAAGGTTGCTGTATATGACAGGTATTTGAATTCCCCACCAGTATCTTTTCATTTGCTCTCCCTTTGCCTCCACTCCACCATCCCAAAGTGAGCCATATCACCAGATGAGTTGCCATGAAGTCCAGCTTCCATTTGATTTGGATTGCTGGTTAATTATGTTATTTAGATCTATTCTATTGAATTATTTATTCCTTTTTTAGGTGATGGTAAAAGTTCAGCCGTAATATCAGCAGGTCCACAACTAACTTCTGTACCGTCTACTGCCGTAGGTGATTCTTCAGTAGGAAATGTATCCAATGCCAAGTAAGTGAAATGTAATATAGGTTTTAAGTAAGCTCCAGTGAGAAGAGGCTATGTTCCTTTCCATCTATAAAAGTATAAACTTGTTATCCTTTCCTAAATTGTCAACTGGAAGAATACTTTACCTAAAACTACTGCTTTTTATTGGCAGTATATTTTCAATGAAAACATTCTTTGCAGAAAACTAAATTCCTAATTAAAGTTGAAGCTGTAGTTTTGGTGAAATAGGTTTTTGTCAAATAAAACAGTTTCTGGCGTAACTTGGTGGAAAATCTTCATACTGACTTTTAATAATCAAACCACTTTACTTTTCCACATAAACTTTTTAATTTTTACAACCCAGGTTTTGTTATAGCATAACATCATCAGGTAAAAATGACTGACTGATGCTTAAGTACTGCGCCGTTTGGCGCATTTTATACCGATACCCAGCTGTGCTGATAAACGGCTGTGTGATATAAGTGGCTTAAGGGCGAAATTAAGCTAACGAGTATATGTAAGTGCAGCTGATGTCAATTTTATATTTGGTGATTATTAGGATTCATTTAGACTTGTTTTTGCACATTTGTATTTAAAATGGGGATTAACAGAATAGTCCCATAAAGGTTCTATGAGAGGGTTACCAGTATTTCCTATTGCTTGCTGAAATGACAGGGCTAGGTCTCTTAGATAGGTTGGTAGGTCTGGTATTTTGAGGTCCTTGTGAATGTCTGAGTTTCGGACGAACCAAGGGGTGTTAGTAAGAGTTCGCAAGATTTTATTTTGAAAGCGTGTCAGTTTGTTCAGGTTTTTTGCAGCTACTGATCCCCAGGCTGGATAACCGTAGGTTAAGATAGGTCGTATCATGGATTTGAACAGAAGTACCTTAGTAAGAAGACAGAGGGGACTCGTGCGCTTTATGAGGGGATAGATTGAGAAATTGGCCGCGTTGGCCTTGTTAAGAGCATATTGGGTGTGTGCTTGCCAAGTGAGTTTCTTGTCCAGTTGTACACCAAGAAATTTGGCCGATGATGCCTGGGGGATCTTTTCCTTGCCATAGTAAATGGGGGTGTTGTTAGGTTTCTTCCATTTTCTGGCGTAATTGACGTTGATGCATTTTGTTGGGTTTAAGGTAAGTTTCCAGTCGCTCATTCAGTTTTTTATGCTGTCTAAGTGTTCTTGGATATTTTCTTCAGCATGATTTGGGTCGAAGGGAGTTGACGCTATAGCAGTGTCATCCACATAGAGGTAGCTTTCAGTTTTTGGGTGTGAGGGGAGATCGTTAATGAGTCCAACAATGACGTTTTATCATTTTTAAAAATGCATTCAAGGGAGTCGGCAAAGGCATTTGCTTTGTCGCTGTCATCGTATAGTGCTCTCCCATTATGTAGTATTGGCGGGGTGGGTAGCTTTCTCCTGCGTAAGCTGCGGGCTAGGATCCATACCGAGTGGTCCTCATGTGAGAGAGAGCTTATTTTGTCATGCCAAGTTTTTTCTCTATGTGTTCTAATTTGGGATGTTACCAGGTTTCGGAGTGCACAGAAGCGGTTTTTATCTTGACGGAGATGAGTGCGTTGCCATAGGGTTCTGGCCTTGTTTCTGAGCGAAATTAGGCGCAGAATATTCTGAGGTAGCGTGGGACCTGCGATGGAGACCGGAGAAGGAGGGTAGCAGGAACGATGGATGATGTTGGTCAGGGTACTTGTGAAATCTTGAGATGCTTTTTCTATGTTGTCTGGAGTACTAGTGATAGGAGCAACGAGATTGATGGCCAAGCAGTTTTCTTTAAAATGTTTCCAGTTAATTCTTCTTATGGGTTCTGGTTGTAGGTAGGAAAGGGTAGGAACACAGTAAAATATGGGGCAGTGGTCGGAGGCAGAGTTGTCGTGGTTAATGATTTGAAATGATATATTTGCGGATGAAAGAACTACATCCAGGATATCGGAGGAATGGGGGTGGTGATGAAAGTGGGTGGGGAAAGGTGGTGAGTGAATAGCCAGATTTTTGGTGAATAGAAGCTTACGAAGGGCACACCCTTTTGTGGTGGTGGTTTTGCAACCCCAGGCAGCATGCTTGGCATTCAAGTCGCCACCTATTATGAGCTTTTGGTGCAGTAGGGAGTATACTAACTCCACTGCAAAGACTACAACCGGATATACATAGGCCAGACGGGGAGGAGATTTGAAACAAGAATAAAGGAACACCGAGCTTGTTTTAAAAATAACATCCCCGCATCACTATTCGCCAAGCACTTGAGAGATTGTGGCCACACCAGCGATTTCACTCCCGAATTTTTACACTTTGAGAAGAAAGGGTACCATCTTGATGCGCTGGAACAGTTGGAAATCCTTCAACACACGAATTACGGGCAAGATGTTTTGACCAACGATTTTCTTTACCCTTCACATTCCCCGTTATTGTTTTTTCCCTCACCCCCTGCCAGCTCACCTGAAGCCAAGTGAGACTTTTTCTACAATGTAGCGACTCCTCCCAGCCCGCTACTGAGTCACCTACCTAATTACTAAGTGCCATTCTCCCAGTTCATAATAATCATTTCCCTAATCCTCTGCCAACTAATCTGATGTCTGGTGGGCTTTTTGCAACATTGTATTGACCATATCCTTCCGGGCTGCTAATTATCTAATTGGATTTTATCTAATCTAATTATCCAATTATTGCTAATTTGTCAATATTACCAATCCTCCTTCTCTGCCACAAACCATAGACTTTTAGCCCCCTCTTCCTAGCTCAACCAATCCTTTCTTTCCTACCTCCTCTTCCCCTCCGCCCAGAGATATGTATATATACGGTGCTTGACTTGTAATTTGACAAGGTCTGGCACGCTGGCCTGATACATAAACTGCTCAAAACTGATATATCAATATATCTAACTAAGATCATCCACTCTTTTCTTACTAACCGTACGTTCTTTGTAGCTGTTAACATTGCCAGATCAACTACCCGATCCATCACAGCAGGCGTCCCTCAAGGAGCCATTCTATCACCCGTTCTTTTTAACTTTTTCATTAACGATTTCCCCTCACACCCATAAACTGAAAGCTACCTCTATGCGGATGACACTGCTATAGCATCAACTTCCTTCGACCCAAATCATGCTGCAGAAAATATCCAAGAACACTTAGACAGCATAAAAAACTGAATGAGCGACTGGAAACTTACCTTAAACCCAACAAAATGCATCAACGTCAATTACGCCAGAAAATGGAAGAAACCTAACAACACCCCCATTTACTACGGCAAGGAAAAGATCCCCCAGGCATCATCGGCCAAATTTCTTGGTGTACAACTGGACAAGAAACTCACTTGGCAAGCACACACCCAATATGCACTTAACAAGGCCAACGCGGCCAATTTCTCAATCTATCCCCTCATAAAGCGCACGAGTCCCCTCCGTCTTCTTACTAAGGTATTTCTGTTCAAATCCATGATACGACCTATCTTAACCTACGGTTATCCAGCCTGGGGATCAGTAGCTGCAAAAAACCTGAACAAACTGACACGCTTTCAAAATAAAATCTTGAGAACTCTTACTAACGCCCCTTGGTTCATCCAAAACTCAGACATTCACAAGGGCCTCAAAATACCAAACCTACCAACCTATCTAAGAGACCTAGCCCTGTCATTTCAGCAAGCAATAGGAAATACTGGTAACCCTCTCATAGAACCTTTATGGGACTATTCTGATAATCCCCATTTTAAATACAAACGTGCAAAAACAAGTCTAAATGAATCGTAATAATCACCAAATAGTATACTCGTTAGCTTAATTTCGCCCTTAAGCCACTTATATCACACAACCGTTTATCAGCATAGCTGGGTATCGGTGTAAAATGCGCCAAACGGCGCAGTGCTTAAGCATCAGTCAGTCGGTCATTTTTACCTGATGATGTTATGCTATAACGAAACCTGGGTTGTAAAAATTAAAAAGTTTATGTGGAAAAGTAAAGTGGTTTGATTATTAAAAGTCAGAATGAAGGTTTTTGTCATTTATGTTGTAGTGGATGAATCACTTCTGTTGTGGATGGGCTGTCATGTTCATTTTCATTTTACCTTGAAAGCTTCCAATGTTGCAGGCTGTGGCAACTTCCAATGTAATATGAGGGGACCAGTTCAATCAGTATAAGCATAGAAAAATTGGCATAAAATTTTATGTTACAAACATTCCGGGCTTTATATTGAACTTAATAGTGCATAGAAAGAAGTGCAAGCACTACATTTAGCAATAAATATGAAAATTAATATGTAGAGTCTGTTCAGGATAAGCTTGCCAACACCCACGTAGCCTACTGAGCAGTTGAGTCTAGTACTTTGGGAATAGTGGAGGTGATACTTTTAGGGCAATGTAATGCTTGTAATTATAAAACAATTTTGAACATCAATTTGAAAAGTTTAAAGAAGGGGAGGATGAGAGGAAATAATGGGATGGAATCTGTTTACTTCTTTTCCATGTGAATATAATTGAGGACAAGAGCTATTAGTGGTTCAGGAATTCACTTGGACATGGACTTCTCCAAGAATGTATGCATAATGAATTTTCCTGTCCTTTTTGTGGATGCAGAGGAATAGCTGCTAACCATGTATTACTCAAAATATATGGAGACATATATATATATATATATATATAACTCATATATATATGTTGCATAATTGGTGGTGGGTCATACCCTTTTCATGTGGTTTGTGATGGATCGCAGGGTGCCAGGTGCATCAGGAAATAAGAGGGAATATATGTAGAACGAACACTGTATGGTAAAGAACTTAGGCCAACAAGGTTAAACATAGAAAAGGGACATGACGTAGAAGAAGATAGCTTGGGTCCAGGCATACTCATCGATAATATAGAAAGGGCATTAAAGGAGATGAAAGGAAATAAGGCCGTGGGGGTGGACAACATTCCTGTAGAACTGTTGAAATGTTTAGGAAAATGTGGGAAGAAGGCCCTATATGGACTGATTTGTTGTATCTATGAGGAAGGAATCTGGCCAGAAGATAACCTGAAGATGATACAGTGTATTGAAACCATGGTCGGCAATAACGTTTTAACAGTGGAAAATTGCAACAAAGTTTTCATTATGTCTTGATTCCACAATATCACGCCTGATTCTTCACTTTTCGTGGCCAGAAGATTTTGTGAGATCAGTGTTAGTTCCTATTCCGAAAAAGGTAAAGGCTAAATCGTATGAGGTTTACAGAACAATAAGTTTGATATCCCACGCAGCTAAAGTTATTCTCAGGATCATCAACAAAAGGATATAGAGTAAGGCAAATGATTACTTGGGGGATGATCAGTTTGGGTTTAGGAAAGGAAGAGGTACACGTGATACCATTGCAGTAATGAGATCACTAATCGAGAGGAATATAGAATACAATCAGGACATTTTTGCCTGTTTCGTTGATTTTGAAAAAGCATTTGATAGAGTGAATTGGGAAAAATTATTGTGTGTATTGCAGAAAATAGGAATGGATTGGAGGGACAGGAGACTGATCCGCAACCTGTACATGTCTCAGACTGCTCAGGTGCGAGTGGGGAACGGAGAGTCCGGATGGGCTGTGTTAGGAAGAGGTATAAGGCAGGGTTGCCCATTGTCACCGGTGCTGTTCAACGTATATGTGGAGGAAATGATTAAAGAGGCATGGGAAGAACTGGAGGGAGGAATGAAAGTCGGAGGGGAATTCGTAAAATCGGTTAGGTTTGCTGATGACCAAGCATCAGTTGCTTAGTCAGCCAAGGGGTTGCAAGTATTGCTGAGAGAATTGGAGGTTCAGTGCGATAAATATGGGATGAGAATCAATATTAATAAAACAAAGGTTATGCGATTTTCCAGAAAGAAAAAGGCTAAGCTAAATATTAAAATAGGTGGGGAAAAATAGAGCAGGTAGAACAGTTTACATATCTCGGAAGTGTTTTGGACCAATACGGTCAAAATGGTAGGGACGTAAGGAGGAGAATTGCGCTAGGCAAGGAGGCTTTCTCGAGGAGGAGGGAGTTGACGGGGATGACGGGGATGTTGAGTAGGGATGTTAAGACTCGTAAAAACTCTGATATGGAGCGTAGCTGCGTACTATGAATGTTCGAAGGAAATGTGGTCATTGAAGCAGGAGGATAGACGTAGATTGGAGGCTTTTGAAATGTGGGTGTGGAGAAGAATGCAGAAGGTGAAATGGACGGAAAGGAAAACAAATGAGGAAGTACTGGAGATGGTGGGTGAGGAGAGGGATTTGTTGAGAGAAATCTTATGGAGGCAGGAAAAATGGATGAAAGGCGTATTGAGCGGTAGTGGAATGTTGAAGAAGATAATAGAGGGGAGAATGTTGGGCAAGCAAGGAAAGGGCAGGAACAGGATAGGGATGTTGGATGGGATGAAGGGAGGAAGGAAGTAAGCGGAGATGAAGAGGGACCTGATGTAGATTAGGTTGCTGGATTGGGTTTTGTTTGGAGTTACAAAATGTTTATTTGATAGTTGTGTCCATCCAAAAACCTACCTTAACCGGTAGATTACCTAATAATATATGTAGAACGGCTGGCGATCTATCACCTTCTGCCACATCTCCTTGCAATGGCTTATGGGGTATTATGTAGATGTAGATGGATGTCGTTTCCATGCTTCAGTGTTCTTTGTACAATGTCCCTCCTTCCTGATTGTGGTGCAGTGATGACTGAAGTACTCCTGTGTATTTTCTTTGTTATAATTATTTTGGCCTGAGATATTTCCCTAGTCTGGCTTGTTAATTCACTCGTCCATTGACTGATGAAGTTATATGAGAGGGGATATAAGTGGAGATGCAGTTAGTTTAAAGGGTGCAGGTAATGCATAAGTATTTGTCCTAATTTTGCTGTTTGCACTTGTCTCCCATATAAGTAAGCACTAGCTCCTTTGTTATTCAATATTTACTAGACCCACCAGTGTAGTAGGCTGCTAAGTGTCTGGCAGCTTTGTTTACTCACTTATTACAGGGGTAATCTTCATAGCTGAGAAGTATGAACAATTTGGCAAATTTAAAAGGTGAAGTGTATGAATTACAGTGTAATGACTGCAATGCAATATGGATTGGAAATATGAGGAGGTCATTGTTAATCAGATCAGAAGAACACAAACGCTGGTTCCAAAACTGTGACAAGTAATTCCACTTTGCTAAATATCTGTGGGAGGAGACTGAGTGATTTCACCCCAGTTTTTACATCCCTTGTGAAAAAGGAAGAAGCTGGACAAATGGGAGGAGTTGGAAATAAGGAATAATCTGAGAATTGGACTTATAGTGAATGACATTTGGTTGGAAAAACTGTCCTTTACTGGAAACCTTCTCTATTTATTCAACTAATGCAAAAGTCCCTTCCCCACTGACCCCCCACCCCACCACCACTTATGGCTTCAGTGGGTATGCTCCTTCCATTGTCTCCCTGCTCCAGTTCTTGCATTACCACCTCTAAAAACTCTGAACCCCCCCCACTCTCAAACCCTCTAGCATATAAATACCTACACCATATCCAAAAATTGTTTGTAACTGAGGATAAAATCTATGTGTTCAAACTAGTTGTGCTAAATAAAAAAGAAAAGTGCCTAGTATTCTTCTTTCATTCAAGATGAATATCTGTTTACAAGTAGTTAAGCCTGATGCCATCAAGTGTACTATATATGATGTCTAATGTACACTTGTCCATCAAACTTTCCCTCTCCATTGCAGTCTCTTATTTCCCCTGTCTCATGTCATTACTTGCTAAATTAATATGAATGAATTATAATAAAATTGTTCTCGGGTCTTTTGCTCTGTGTTTCTATTTGGTAATATCTATTATATTTTGATCACAGTTGTACTCTCTCTAAATTAGTGAATAGACCGATCAATTATTAACTTTCCAACAATCTTTAAAAATACTATTATTTATTGGACTGATTAAAAATGAATTGCAAGTAACACAACTAAAAGCCCTAAATCACAACTTCTTTTGGTGAGATTTGATATGATAGTTATCCTGAAGGGGATCGGGATGGTGCTGTGGCTAACATACTGGCTTCCCACTCAAGAGGGCTTGGGTTTGAATCCTTGAGACAGTAGATCTTTTTCAGTGGTACTCTGATCACTACTTGATATGCTTTGTGGAGAGCACTTGAGTATTCCGTCAGATGACGTTACTTTGTGGCCTTTTGGCCCTTGGCACCTCTTGATAAGAGTAGGCTAATGCTGACCTGGGGTTTTGTCACCCCCTTACCATAATGTGTGATTTTACTCGCTGTGAGCTATGAGTGTTAGTACTCCGTGAGATCTGCCCTCATCTGTCAAATATAGCCTTTAGGTTGATGACTGTGGTTTTATTTGTTCTCAAGTATATATATGTTCTCAAATATATATTATTAGTGTTTCATCGGATATAAAAAAAATGCTTAAGTTGGTAAATATAATTTTCAATGAAACTGATCAAATAACAGATGGCTCTACTGTCCCAACCATTTTAAATGGTTCTCTTCCAGAAGTCTTTGGATATGTTCATATCATTTCAGTGTTGAAAATCAGATGTCTCTACCTTTGTTTCTATTAGAAAATTAATTTTTCAAATTTGGTCCAGATCAACTTATTCTCATCAACTAAAACATAATTTCCTGTGTAAAGTATGAAGAATGATACGATTCTCACCAATTGGCTTTTTTATATGGCTATAATGCTGAATTACATAATTTGGGTGGAATTTGCCTAAATAATGGGTTCATTGAGTTTCATGAAATATTCCAAAAGCAACACAGAAAGCTTTATAAAAGAAGTTTCATCAATTATTGGACATTGTATTGATGAATTGAATGCATATTTATGACCGTAAAGAAATTTCAACCTTTATGTTTATTTCTACCTCATACTTCATTCATGGTTTCTTAGAAAATATGAATTATCTGGAAACTTAAATTTTACTTAATTTTAAGGGAACAGGTGTTATTATAACCACATATTTTATCTTAAAGAACTATTTCTCCCATAAATGTTGGTTTTAGCTTACCATTAATATAATATAATAAAAGAGTACTGAGAACTATCAAACAAATGTCATGTTGATGAAGTTTTCTTGGGTTTTCCACTGGGTCAGGTGTTCTATATTGGCCGATGTTTCGATGCTTGACTCAAGCATCGTCCTCAGGGTAGATGAATGCCACTCTGCATTTGGCCGTCGGGTGATACATGAGCCCACGGGTCAGGTGACTTGTGATTGGTCCATGGTAGAGGAGCCTCCTTCCTTTCTAACCTTCATCAGCACCGGTTTTCATGTGTTGCATGGGAATCCCTGTTGAAATTACGTCTACCCATTCTTATTTCAATTGCTCCTTTAATTATTTGGTCCCAGTAACCACCGGCACGGGCTACTAACTTTGTCCCATTGTCTCATTCTGAAACTGATTTGTATCTTAATGCTTATTTACATAATGCACATTCAATGATTGTATTGAATTGAAGAGTTAAAATATGTCAAAAAGTTGAAACCTTTGTGTGGTCATATGATGTTGTAGACTAAAACCTACTCCCCTGAACACCTTTGTTTCATTTCATTAGGTTTCACTGCAGAAATTTTTGGGCCCCTGGGAAGGGTATTACTGAACAGTATTTTATTAATACCTGATCAAGATAGGTTAATGAATATTATCTAGTTTTTAAATTTGGTTGTCTGTTGCTTTAGTTAGGTTTTGGATGGACACAACTTATGCCGACTCTGGAGAGTGATTGTCTTCTATGTAATGTTTAGGGGTTAGTGGAAGATGGGACTTAGAAGTCTCAAACCCGCCCCAATAAAGTCATTAAATAAATAAAGATAAATGAAATTTAACACCGATACATTTCTTAACCTTGCCCAAGACAACCTGATCCCTCATTGATATTTAGCTATTTTTTTGCAAATTTAAGTGAAGTTACTCCAGATTTAATTGATAAGGTATTCATGGATACCTGTGCAATGGTACCAAAAGGAAAATTTACTGGAATAAAGCATCAGTATCTTGAGTGCTTTGAGCTGGGTAAATTCGGTGGAAATGTACATAAATCGATCACAAAATTATATTTGTTACATGTTAAATATTCAAATTTTCTGTACAAACTCCTTGAATCTGCCCCTTTATTCACGGAATTATCAGACTCACAAATTGACCCTTAAAATGTAAGTAATTATGAAACAAAAAAGTAGTTATGCACTGATGCAGTTAAATTACTATGAAGTGATTTACTGTGTTTGTCTAGTAATGAAATGGGTTTGAAACACTTATTTTAGTGGTCAAGATCCATCAAAATCTGGAGGGAAAAAGTCTGATTGGTCTGAACATAAGGCACCAGATGGAAGAACATACTTTTACAATTCAGTGACAAAACAGAGCTCTTGGGAAAAGCCAGATGATTTGAAATCACCTGCTGAGGTAAGTATTTTTTTACAATATACATTTCTCATTTTTAATATTTGGTTCAATAAGTTGTTTCAAACTAGTATAAATTCTGAGTTGTATGCAACTGTTATTTAACTTTTTCTATGGTTTTCGATCATGCTCATAAGGGAAGCATTTTTCCAGTTATAACTGAAATAAGACTGAGCACAAATAGACATTACAGTATAAATAATGTGCAGTTGTGTGCATAACTTAGGGATTAATGGGGTGCATATCATAGTTTCTTTTAGTCTGCACTACTAAGTTATCGTGTTCCTTTTTGATGGATATTATCTCAGTGACTGTAATGTCTGCTGTCTGCCTCCCTGTGTTCTGACAATTGGTTTGAGTTACACAAGTTAGTGATGAGCTATTAGTTGTTGAGTGACTAATGAAAAAGTGTCCTAACCTAGAGCTTTTTTTATTAAGAAGAATTAATTCAATGCTTATATTTTGATCTAAAGGATATTATCTTTTATAGGATATTAAATATTGTTTGTGTGTTTCCAAGAGGCATTAACTTGGAGAATTTTTTATGTTAGCGGGGCTTGAAGTTACCTGGGTTGAAAGAGGCTATGTGGAGCATTGTCTTAAAAACTTTATCATTTTTCTCCAGCTTCTGCTCTCTCAGTGCCCTTGGAAGGAACATCGGTCAGAGAGTGGAAAAACATATTATCACAATGTTGCCACCAAGGAGTCAAGGTGGGTGATCCCTCCGGAATTGGAGGAACTAAAGGCAAGAATTGCTACTGAGGAGTCTTCCGTAACAAGGTAAATATAATTTTAAATTTTGTTTTAAATTTTGATTTATTTAGCATAATGGTAACAACTGGAAGAATAAGTATAATGTGAACATTATATGGAACGTTTGAAATCTTAGAAAACCAGAAATTTGTGAAATTGCCTAAAAATCATGGATATCCAAGGAAATTATCAGTACACTCTTGAAGTTTGTGACATAGTGCCATTTTAGTAAATAAAATGAATTATGTGAGTTCTTAAAAATGTGAATGCCTTATTGAATTAAGATAAATCTTAGAAAACATTAATTATGATAATGGTATTCTGATAAGGTGATTTAAAAAGTTATGTAAAAATGAAAACTACCATATTTCCTGGCACATGAGATGCACTGTGATTTTTCTGGTAAGAATTCATGAATTGGGTAAAAATATTTAGTAGTAAGTATTTTTCCACCAAATTTGCTGGTGTCTTAGAGGTCAAAGTTATACCCACATACCCTTAGGCTCATAAGATGCAGGCTGAATTTAGAGCACATTTTGGATTAAAAGAAGGACATCCAATCAGCCAGGAAATGCAGTACTTAATTGTTCTGGAAAACTATTTTTATTTTTAAAATTATACCATACCTTATGGTGTATTTTGGTCTGATATACCATAAGCTTATGCATTTCTTCCAATGCTGCTCTAGTTTTTGATTCATTCCAAACAACAAGATTTTTTTCAACTCTGCAAAATAAGACTTTGTCTCCACAATCACTTCTTCCTAGAGCAGTAGTGGCAGCATGCATGAGGCACATTCACCATTCACCATTTGTCAACATATCATGTATTTTATCAGAGAATACTAGAGTTGTGACCTTATCAGGGCATCATTAAATTAAGGACATTGTGTCACATGTGCTCTTGTGGCCAGTCTGAAAATTTTGAAATTAGATCTAAAACATTCTGCTTGCATAAAGGGGCATAATACAACTTACATCTAATAAAATTAATGGCTAATGATAATGAGAGATTTCATAGACAGAATATTGGATGTGCTATTTAAGAAAGTGAAAAATATATTAAGATATAAGCTCTGTAGACAATTGCTTTTTTTCTGTGGTCTTCTTCAAAAGTTTAATGATACTAAAATTTTTCCAAAGTATTCCTAGTACGCTGGTGACCACACCACCAGTAATCCCTGCTGTTCCTGGAGTGCCAACGCCTCCAGTTGTTGTGCCAGGTATTCCTTCGCCAGCTCCAGCCGGTCATTCATCTGTACCTGTTGTGCCTGCTGTCACCCCTGCACCAGCTGCGGGTGCTGCATCTCAATCTTCTGCGGCTGCTGGGTCATCTGCAATGGATCAAGCAATGGCAGCAACCTTGGCTGCCATTAGTATTCCTACTCCCCCACCATCCAAAACAGGTTGCTATACTTTTGCAATCTAATTATATATTTTAGCCAAATTGTATTGTTTTCAAATGCTATTAGCTGATTTTCAACCAACAATCTCAAGTTTTTATGCTCAAGTAATTTAAGAATACATTACCAAATAAACCCGAGTGTTACTCTCATTTTGTTTTCTTCCTATTTGTCACAACAGGAAAGGAGGGTGCATTTCTTACCCTTAAGTTCCTCCCTTATCACTTTGGCCTTCTTAGAAGTCCTCAGCCTCTATGTGTCAACCCCCCTTTACCTTTCAGCTTATGAATTACAGCATTACACCTGAATTGGGGTGATTTTTTTGGCTTCCTATTCAAGGCCATCAGGCACAAACAAACACTCATCAACAACCTTTCACTAATATTCCATTTTTACTTCTTATGTATATGTGTTTTAGGGACTTCATTTTGCATTTAATTCTTGATCAATTGTGTTTCAGGGTAATTCTTAAAATGATTAGGTAAAAAAGGTTTTAGGATTTTACGATAATTGAAAAACTGGAAGTAATCAAAGATAATGAAGAAGTGTAAAATCAGGCTGGACGAACGTGTAATGAGCTGAAATCTAGTGTAAGAAACTGAATGAATCTTATGGTGACATTTTTTGGTATTAATGTAGGCAGAAGAGGCTTTAGTGAAAATCTTCTAGTTATTCCACATTGACCAAGGCTCACCAAGGGCATAAGAGATATGGCTGATCTAACATTAAATCATTATATATTGCATGATTTGCACTATCCTTAAGCACATGTACAAGTTTAAGAAGATAAATGCTTCAAAGGGAATGACAAGAATATCTATGAAATGGTTACATATTCTCAACAAGGTTGCTTTTCATATGGATACATGAAAAGTAATTATAATGCAATACTATTAACAAGAACATTATTTGTGAAAAGGCAAAATTAATTTTTGCTGACCTCGTTGAGAAAATGCAGGATCATCCATGGCCAAAATAAGTATTTAAGGGGAGACATGCTTGGTTTGAGAAGGTTACAAGAAGAACCATCATCCATGGCATTATGAGGTATGATGAAGCAGCAAACTCTGAGTCAAAGCCAGCAGAGAACTTCATTGGTGACTTCAAAAAGATTCTGAGGATTACCTGCCAAAACACGTTTTTATTTGTGACAACATGGTTCTTTCTTAAGGAAGAATATGCTGAAGCAAACCTATATTAGAGTAGAAGTGGAAGAGAGTGCATTACCTGATGTCAAGCTAATGCAAAGCATCGTACGCTATTTTGTGCTAATGCAAGTGGCAATTTGAAAATTAAACTGCTTGTTTTCCATTCAGAAACTCCATAATCCTTCCATAAAGTATTAAGTCCAGAAGAGCTGGCTAATTGTGATGTGGAGGTCATGGGAAACTGTGGCATTGTACCATGTGCACAAACCATTGCCCAAAAGGCAGTGGCTATACATGCTAGGAATTTATTTAATGAAAATGCTGATTCACATTTTCACAAAATTTTGAAGTGTCGGCAGAAAAAAATGTCTCTAGACTAGAATAAGGAATTTATCATAAATAATAAACTAATTTTTTTTACAAATTAAGATTGCAAGTTGGTTCATTCCCTAATAGAAGAATATACAGACATGCCAACTCTCCCGATTTAAGCGGGAGACTCCCGATTTTTCCTTCTTACGTTCTTGATGAACTGTTCAAATTGTGTACTTAGCTTAACATGTTAATAAAGTGTGACATTCATTAAAAATTGGCAAAGTGTCATAAAGGGATTAAGGTGCCATGCAAATATTGTGGTAATTAAAAGTGATTACTTCGTGATACACTTCTAAAAATCTCCCGATTTTTCATTTTTGAAAGTTGGCATGTCCTCCCGATTTTTCATTTTTGAAAGTTGGCATGTCTGAATATATGAAGATAATCCACAATTCAAACAATGTATATATAATTTTCTTTTGATAAACCTTGCATGAAATGTATTTTTTCTGCATGGAATGCATTATCATATTTTACATTAATTTAAATGGGAAAAATGTTTCACTTAATGAGTGTTTTGCTTTATGAGAAAGATCATAGAATGAATTATGCTCATTTTATGAGGTTCTACTGTAATTAAGAATGTACAAGTGTTGTCCAGAAAGTAACATATGATTCAGCTTAGCGTGGTGGTGGGTAGGGTTAGAGCCACCATCTTGATGTGTATATGTCCATACACTCAGTATGCATCCTGCTGTGGTAGTGTCGAGACTGTGGACCTTCTACTTTGCTCACTGTGGTGAACTGTTAAAATGTTTGCTGCAATAGAAAAATGAGTTGTGAAGTGTGATCTAAGATTAGGTTTTTACTGGCAAAAAACCACCAGCCAATTGAAATTCATACGCAACTTTGTGAGGTCTACAGAGATGGAAAAATGAGTGAAGGTGGAGTGAGGCAGAGGGGCATTCAGTTTTAAAATGGGCGTACCAATGTTCATAATGACGACTGCAGTGAATGGCTTAGCCTTATGGCAGATGAACTGGAGGTGAAAATCAATGAAAAAGTTGGTGAAAATTGCCGATTTAAAATGATGGATTTTTCGCTTCATTTTCCCCAAATTTCACGATGTCTAATGCATGAAATTGCAGTGGGGAAGCTTGGCTGTCACAAGTTTTGCACCAGATGGGTGCCGAAAATCTTGACGGAACACCACAAAAAACAGCATCTTGTTGCATTTTTACTGACTTTCTTTGAAGCCTATGACAAAGATGGCAACACACTTTTTGATCATGCCATAACTAGGAGAGAGAGGAGCAGACATTACCGCCTCTTTCCAGTGTTCAAGACGTGGCTTGCAACAGAGCCCTTTGAGATTTATACAGAATTACATGCTGGTGCAAACAAATGGTTAAAATTTAAGGTGGTAGATTTCTTCAGAGATGGAATTGGAAAGCTTGTGTATAATTGTTATAAATGCCTCAACTTGAATGGCAACTATATAGAAAAATAGTTTAAGAATGTGTATTTCAAATTTATATAATAATACTTTCTATTATAACTAAGTTCACAATTTATTTCAAAAGGTGAGTTACTTTCTGGACAACCCATTTATATAATTCGATTTATTCTTCTTGTACATTTTTTGAAGACTTAAATGCAATTTAATACTCAATGCTTCATCTTATTTCTCTCATTTAGTTGACGAAGATAGTGGTTCTAATAAAGGATCTGCTCCTGGGAGCAGAAATAGCACCCCTGAACCGAAGTTGGTGTTCAAGGACAAAAAAGAGGCTATTGAGGCTTTCAAAGAAATGCTTAGGGAAAGGGTAAGTAGAGTTGACTTAAAATTACTTAGTTATTTCTTCTCTTTATATGAGGAGAATTGATAAAAATAATTGAGTTGTGAAATAAAAAATGTGCAAAACTTTACTGTTGACATTTTGACAATTTTTGTTTTGATGATTGTTTTATTAATAACTGTGATCAGATAACTATCTAGTAATTGTTATTTATTAAATTACCTTGTATTTCTCTCCAAGTAAGATTTGGTTTATGTTTTTAACAGAATGCTTTCTATTGAGCTTTCCATTTTGATTTTCCTTATCATCCAGCTCATAAATATTCATTCAAATTCTCAAAAATTGTTAAAATACGTATTGGTTATGTCTTGTATTCATTAGGAAGTTCCTAGTGGAGCATCTTGGGATCAAGCACTGAAGCTCATACAAGGTGACCCTCGCTTTGCTACTCTTGGGCGGTTGAATGAACGTAAGCAAGCATTTAATGCATATAAGACTCAGCGGCTTAAGGAAGAAAAAGAAGAGCAAAGACAAAGAGCAAAGAAAGCAAGAGAAGACCTAGAAGAATTTTTGATGCACAATGACCGAATGACATCTTCAACTAAGTATTTCAGATGTGAAGAAATGTTTGGCCAACTTGATGTGAGTATACTTGTATGTGTAGTTAAAGGTCACCTTAGTTACAAAGTTTAGTTTTTAAATGAGACCACTTGCTAGAGCCTGCTTTACTCTTTTGCAATGTTGTTCCAGAATCAGTATATAAGCATGCAAGGCAAATTGCTTATTTCATAAGATAGTTCTTCATTTTATTATGTATCTAAATTAAAAGTTAATTGAATAAGTTGAAATATCACCCATTACATATTTTAATTGCGGTATTACTGAGGAATCTGTTCACTTTGAACAAAAAGATAGTTTCTCACTTCAAGGTGGCAATTGGTCTGAAATATCACGAAAAAGTAAGGGAGTTCCTTTTGGCTGGAAATTTCAGGGAATATCCTGGAAAATTTTAGATAACAAGATGAAGCTGCACGTGGGAAAGTGGCCATTTCAAATTTTGATTTAGTAGCAGACAGTATAATTCAATTGCTTGATCAAAAAATCAAGCAGTGACTCAATCATTCAAAAGAATTGACTGTGTGAGGACATGAAACAAGACTTGTCCATACTCTTTGTGTTAACATACAAACCCTGCAGTGAGCACTGCTTCAACCAAAATGGACTGACTGATCTGACCTCTGGATATCAGTCATATGCTGATGTATGGAGGTGGATTGGAGTAACAGGTTCATCTATTCATAATTAATGTTATGGAGGCTTAAAGTTTCTTAGCTTTGTATATCTAGATAGAATATGAGATCCCAAACTACAAACAACTGTTTTTTGATATTTCATATTACTACCAATATTCATTCCATCCTGTGTGTCCAACCTTTTCCTCTTCATACTGTATCTACCTAATATTCTCCCTTTTTTAAAGTCATTCAATTTCAATTAAAATCATCTGCATCCACTATTCCTGCCTCATTTGGATTTTTTTAACAATCTTCATTCATTCCCTGCCCTGCCTAGTATGTATGTCATTGGGTTTCCTTTCATTTTTGAATTACTTGATGCCATTATAGTAATGAGATCACTAATCGAGAGGAACATAGAACACAATCAGGACGTTTTTGCCTGTTTCGTAGATTTTGAAAAAGCATTCGATAGAGTGGATTAGGAAAAACCAATGAGTATATTGCAGAAAATAGGAATAGATTGGAGGGACAGGAGACTAATCTGCAACCTGTACATGTCTCAAACTGCTCAGGTGTGAGTGGGGAATGGAGTCCGGATGGGCAGTGTTAGGAAGAGGTGTAAGGCAGGGTTGCCCATTATCACTGGTGCTGTTCAACGTATATGTGGAGGAAATGATTAAAGAGGCATGGAAAGGACTGGAGGTAGAAATGAAAGTCGGAGGAGAATTCGTAAAATCAGTTTGGTTTGCTGATGACCAAGCTTTAGTCCATCAGTCAGCCAAGGGGTTGCAAGCATTGCTGAGTGAATTGGAAATTCAGTGCAATAGATATGGGATGAGAATCAATAAAACAAAGGTTATGTGTAAAAAGAGACATTTCAGGCGTGATATGGTGGAATATCATGGTTAATTAAAATTGGCAATTTTCCACAAAATAAAATTTTTATTAATAGGACCGGTTTCAATGTAACTACATCATCTTCTGGTAACAGTCATTTCTCATTGTCTACTATGCATGCTGAAAAGCAAGTGAGGGGAGGGTAGTGGAAAATGGGGGAAGGAGGGAGGGGAGGTGGAACATGGGCCATGTGGGTGACATATGAGAGGGGAAAAAAGGTGCAAGTGAGGAGAAAGGGCTGAGGGGGAAAAATTAACACGGTCCGGAAAAACCTCGTGGCTGGATGGAGGGGGTGTCTTGATGAGGGTGAACCCTCGGTGCGGTGCCAAGCTCCCAGGGCCATGGAGAAAGGGGATGAGACCGGGGTTTCCCCCGTCATGACCGGGCGCAGATAACCATGCACAAAGAAGTGTGCGACAAGGAGTAAAGATTTGGGATCACTGTGTATATGGTTCCAAAGGGGGATGGGGGGGGGAAGGGAAGCCCTAGGGAGGGTTTAGGGAGAGGTGGAGTAGGGATTTCACTTGCAAATGTCCGCGAGAGAGTGGGGGGGGGTTGGGGTGGGAGTATTCCCGCAGCGTGGGCCTTCCCACATCGACCGTGAAGAAAGGGGTGGGGACACAAGGCTTCCTGCCTTCTTCGGCATAACATGGTCAGAGGGTGCACAGGGGGATGGGGGAATTCCAACAGTTATGGACAGGGGATCACTGGTCACACATGCATCGAGGGAAGGTGATGGAGAGGAGGGGGAGGAGGGGGGAGGGTGAAGATGAAAATTGGACTTCGTTGATGAGGTCCAAGTCCTTGCGAAGTAAGATTTCCAGCTGTTCCATAGCACCTACTTTCTTTCCTTTGGTCAGGTTGTGAAGCACTTTAAATTTGAAATTACAAAAATGGTTGAAATCAAGAAGATGTTTGGCAAAAATAGAATTGGTATGACCTGTGACATAACCTTTCCTATGTTCACTGATGCGAGTCAAAAAACTCCTGCCTGTGTGGCCAATATAAGTAGCTCCACACTCACACTGAATTTCATATACACCACTTAAGTTAGTTCAATGTATGGGGTCTTTATTTGAGCATAAGGCTTTGTACAGATTATTGGGGGTATAAAATGAAATTCGAAAATTATCTTTGGGAAACCTGTTGGCAATTTTGTATGACACAGAGTTATGGAATGGGAGTTTGCACCACTTGCGCTCTGAAGCAGTGGTGACTGTGAGGGAAACGTTTAACTTCAGGGCCTGTTTCTTAAGTTTTTTCTTTAATAAATTGTCTAGTAAAAGTTGACCTGGTAACCGTTTTTAAAAGCTATGTGTTTTATTGTCTTGACAGGTTATGTGATTTTTCCAGAAAGAAAAAAGCTAAGCTCAACATTAAAATAGGAGGGCAAAAACTAGAGCAGGTGGAACAGTTTACATATCTCGGAAGTGCTTTCAACCAACATGGTCAAAGTAGGACATAAGGAGAAGAATTGTGCCAGGCAAAGAGGCTTTCACAAGAAGGAGGGAGTTGATGACAGGGAAATTGAGTAAGGATATTAAGAAAAGGCGCTTCAAAACTTTGACATGGAGTGTAGTTATTTATGGCCCAGATGAAGCAGGAGGATGGATGTCGATTGGAGGCTTATGAAATGTGGTGTGGAGAAGGATGGAGAAGGTGAAATAGAGAAATGGGAGAATGTTAGGCAAACGAGGAAAGGGCAGAAACAGGATAGGGATGTTGGATGGGATGACGGTAGGAAGGAAGTACACAGAGATGAAGGACTTGATGTAGAATAGATTGCTGGAATGTCTTTTATTTGGAGTCACAAAATATTTATTTGTTGTGTCCATCCAAAACTTACCTTAACTGGTAGATTACTTAATAATAATAAATAATTATAGATTTTCTGTGCATCCTTTCCATATTTCTTGAATTTTTCTAGGTTTCATAAATATATTTCCTGCCAATTACTCTGGGAGAAGTGAAATTTTTATCAGTGTTTGCGAATCAAGGAGTGTGGAAAATGCAAAAACCATTTTGGGTCATTTAAATTGTTCTTTGACAGATGCCTAGTTTTTAAAGATGTGTATGGGAATCAATTATGTAAAATAGTTCATGGCCATGTTATACAAATAATTCTATGGAGAGTTTGTAAATGGTGAAATCAGATAACATGATTTGGAATTGAAGACATTTCAAGTAAACATACTCTTAATATATGCTTTTTCTGACAATGTGTTTTTTCAGGTTTGGAGAAATGTGCTTGAGGAAAGTGACCGAAGAGATATTTATGAAGATGTGGTATTCAACCTTGCCAAACGGGAAAAGGAGGAAGCAAAAGCAACAAAACGGAGGAACACAAAGCGGTTAGCGGAAATATTAGACTCAATGGCAAATGTGTGCCATAGAACCACATGGCAAGAAGCTCAACAAATGTTGTTAGACAATCCCACATTTGCAGAGGATACTAGTCTTTTAGGTAAGCCAAAAGTTCTATTAATATGCCAAAAAGAATCTATTAATTGACAAATGGAAAGGTTCTCAAAATTTGTTTAAAATGTGGTGAAAGATTTTTATTGCAAGCCTCTTTGTATAAAAAGTTGATGATAACATTGAAATTACATTCCATTGACATGGAATAAGATAACATTTAACTTAATAAATTAATATTATCTTTGCTTTCTACAGAAATGAACTTTATTTGTCGACTAGTTTCGTTTACACTGTAACATCCTACACTAGTCCTGAGGATGTTACAGTGTAAACAAAACTAGTCGACTAATAAAGTTCATTTCTGTAGAAAGCAAAGATAATATTAATTTCTTAAGTTAAACATGGATTTCTACAAAGTTAAGGCCTCAACCATTCAGTGCATAACATTTAACACTCTTTACAAAATCTTGCATTATAATGCAACAATTAATAAAAATAAACATGAAATTAACTCTCTCAACATAGGAACATAATTACTTTCATGATATATAATTTTATAAATAGGAAAGTTTCATATTCTAAGACAATATTGCTCAAAGGATAATGGAGTAAGCTTTTTTTTTAAAATTTTTTAGAGAAACTGTAACAGTAACTTTAACGGAGTCACCCGCTATGTGTGCATTATAATGCAACCATTTCAGAGAGTAAAAATCATTTGCCTTGACCGGGATTCGAACCTGGATCCCTCAATATCCGGCCGAGTGCTTTAACCATTTAAGCTACCGAGACGTCCTCTTACACTCTGAAATTGGCTTTAATCGCGTGGACTGTGGCGCGTCGCGCACAACTACGAATGCCTGTGACATTGTATGTACGGTATTTCGTCACAACATCTTGTTCCTTTAAAGCCCCCAAAACTTCAGAGTGTAAGAGGACGTCTTGGTAGCTTGGTTAAAGCACTCAGCCGGATATCGGGGGATCCGGGTTCGAATCCCGGTCAAGGCGAATGATTTTTACTCTCTGAAATTGTTGCATTATAATACACACATAGCGGATGACTCCGTTAATAGCTACTGTTGCGGTATCTCCCGCAGTTTCTTGAAAATCTTGCATGTTAATGAATTAATATTTAGTTAATTTGTTAATGACAATTTCAAATTTGTTTTATTAACAAGCAATTTTATTGACAAGCTAGGTTAATCAGATGTCACAATGCCCAAAATATTACTCATTCTACTGAATTCTTTTACATGATGGTTACAATGAATATCATTGCCTGCCTTTGAGTAAATTTGCACAATAATGGTTCCTAGATAAATTGTAGCATTGATGCAGAACATTGTGATCTTCTATTATTTAGCATTGTTAATCTTTATGTATTGTTAAGCTAACCATTCAAGAGCTTTTTTCTTCTTGTTTGAGGTATTATTTCAATCCAACGAATGTAGCATGTGACTTTCCAATTGCCATAATTTTCTACGA
This sequence comes from Hetaerina titia, assembly GCA_037158775.1. Lineage (NCBI taxonomy): Eukaryota > Metazoa > Arthropoda > Insecta > Odonata > Calopterygidae > Hetaerina > Hetaerina titia. The sequence continues at coordinate 18,423,056 of CM073773.1, forward strand.
AACCTTGCATTTATTCGCTGCTAAGCACCTTTTGCATTGCACTAAATCATTCTTCATTTCAATCTACTTTCTGTCTTTGCTAATGTTGCCTAAAATGTCAATTCATTTGTTTTCATACCAATGGGCTGACAGTAATAATTTCAGACATAATTGATGACTTCCTACACTTATAGAAGATAATGTGAATGTGATCCATGACCCTAAACAATGTATACATAACTTACAGATGAGGTTCCTCTGTACATGATATTTTATGCAAAACTAATCAAAGTTCCCTGTAAATGTGTACTGTAAAACCTCATCATATCAAAATCAAGGGGTTGGAAAAAATCAGGCTTCCAATTATTTGGGCTTGAATTAAAAAGGCAAAACAATTTCTTACAGTTGCACGTTGAACTAGTGAAATTTAAGTTATTTTTTCCATTAAAATATTGGGCAAATTGACCTGGGAACTTTGTAAATTAATTTTTTGAATCGTGTTTAGGAAGTGATAATGCTTAGAAAAGCTGCTGCAATAATATAGTAAAAATTGTACGGTACGAATTGCAGACATGCCAACTCTCCCGATTTAAGCGGGAGACTCCCGATTTTTCCTTCTTACGTTCTTGATGAACTGTTCAAATTGTGTACTTAGCTTAACATGTTAATAAAGTGTGACATTCATTAAAAATTGGCAAAGTGTCATAAAGGGATTAAGGTGCCATGCAAATATTGTGGTAATTAAAAGTGATTACTTCGTGATACACTTCTAAAAATCTCCCGATTTTTCATTTTTGAAAGTTGGCATGTCCTCCCGATTTTTCATTTTTGAAAGTTGGCATGTCTGGAATTGTGTGCATTGGAAATGAGCTTTGTATGGCAGTATGCACTTTATGGGTTAAATGGAAGAAGGGACCATTAGGTCTCAATTTCACCCAAATAAAGTCCTTTATCTATCTATGCACTATAGGTACAAACAGATTTGTAATAGACAGTGATTCAAGGTTAAGATGTTACATCCATTTGTACTTTATCGAATATTATTTAATGTTCACTACTGATCTACCAGCAAAAATTAGATTTTGACAGTGGAGTTTTCTCCAGGGAAAAAACAGGTAGCAGAAACATTAACTGTCATACTGTATATAGTTAACTTTGCCGTATGCTAACACTTAATGGTAATCACTGCTTTAGGGAAAACATCCAAATAATACATTTGTTGATCACTAGACTAGATCATGATCATGAATTTGTAGTTCATTGTAGGCATGCATATTTCAATTTATACTAAAAAGCAGGTCAAGTTCTATGCTTTTGATCACATTTCTCTTTTTATTACAAGGTATACAAATTAAGGTGATTAAAATAATGTTTCACTGTAAAATGTCGTAAATGTCGTAAGTTATGTCGTAAATATCAATGAATCTCAGGCAATTTTTCAGTTTTAAAATTGAAAAATATTGTAAATGTATTATATTTGTGGGAATGGCATAAAGTCCTATGTCATATATACCGTCAATGTGTATGGATCTTAACAGGTTCCAAAATCTTCCTGCAAATAAAGTTGCTCTGACTTTAGGTTGTATTAAAATTATAACCTTGATAGTTGATACCCAATGGAGGTTATTGCCTTCAGTTGAAAAATACCCTGTAATATATATCATGATGATCTCTTCATTTCAAACATTTTGCTAATTTCGGGACTCTTAATTTATGGCTAGCAAAATTTATCTCAAAAATTACAATTTACACGAGTTTGAGGAAAATACTAGTATACTTGAAAATACATTACATTCTTGACAAGTTGAGTTTAATTACTCTGATGATGATCATGTCATCTAGATATTGAATTGACTCAGTTATAATGTATTTTATTTGATAATATTAATCTAAATAATCTACCCCTGGAAGTTATAATACTTGGAAATAATATATTTATTTAATGTTGGAAGATATTGGTCAAAATAAACTAAAATGACTCAGTGAAATCTGAAGAGATTACTTGCAAATGTCTCCTTGAAGTATTTTTCTGTCTTCTTATTGAGATTATAATTCATAATCACAAGTCTAAATAAACATTCTCTTTAGCTATGGACAAAGAGGATGCCCTGATAGTGTTTGAAGATCACATCAGAGAGCTGGAAAAGGAAGAGGAGGAACTCAAGGAAAGGGAGAAAAGAAGAGTGAAGAGGCAGCAGAGAAAGAATCGGGACAGTTTTGTGGTAATATTTTATTATCTACTCTGAAATACTTTAAGATGTTATTCCCAAAACTTATTACAGACATGCCAACTCTCCCGATTTAAGCGGGAGACTCCCGATTTTTCCTTCTTACGTTCTTGATGAACTGTTCAAATTGTGTACTTAGCTTAACATGTTAATAAAGTGTGACATTCATTAAAAATTGGCAAAGTGTCATAAAGGGATTAAGGTGCCATGCAAATATTGTGGTAATTAAAAGTGATTACTTCGTGATACACTTCTAAAAATCTCCCGATTTTTCATTTTTGAAAGTTGGCATGTCCTCCCGATTTTTCATTTTTGAAAGTTGGCATGTCTGTTATTATCAAAAATAATCATATATATTGTAATGTTTCCTTCCCTTCCAAATTTTCTGATTCCCATGAATTTGTGTGTGGTGAAAGGCAAAGGGGAGGTTTCTCATCTAGCTGCAACATTAAAGTATGATTGCATGAGCCCACATTTCCTGCTGCAGGATGATCAAGTATGGTTGGCTCGCACAGGAGAAGCAGACATCAATTAGATTACTTTAGTAATTGAAAGGCTAATACAAGCAAAATTCTAATAATTCTCTCCAAATCATTGAAGAAAATTGCTATTTATCCAATAACTAAGGAAAAGAGAATATTAATATTCAATTTTGAGTGAATTAACACACTTCTGATGACAATACATAATGAGATTATCTTGCACCTGTGACAAAAGTAAGAATCAATCATTTGGATACAACGGCACGGTAACTGTAAGTTTATAGTTACAAAATTGTCAGTTTCTTAGTTCTGATTTGAGAGTCAGTAGGCTTCATGCTAGCAAATGAAAAAAAAATAAGTTGCAGAAATCACACGTACTTTCACTATTTCAAATAAGCACATTTGATCAAGGTTCAACATGCATATCAGGTGCTAGTCAATAAGAGAATGAGTCTGGCTGTTTGTTCATTCCCTTATTTCTGTCCTTATTCCCTTCCTCCTGTCCCTATTCCCTTACTCCTACCAGGTCTTATATCAATGATGGGAGATAACCACCATCTGATCTTGCGTGGCTTGAATCCCATGAGGTTTTTGAGAGATTCCTTTGTTAACTTAGGATTTGGAAAAAAGTTTTTTTGTCATTGTAATTGGTATTCTTTTCTCTATCCATTATTAAATTTAAAAAAAGGATCAAGGTTCAATAGGTGCACTAAAATGCATGTCGATATGTGCATTAAATTCATTTTTAAAGCTACAAATATTTGAATATATTTCAATTAATTTGGAGAAAATCAGCATATTATTTTGGGGCATATGCAGTAATATGTAAAAGTGTTTAGGGACAATCCAAAACCTACTTTTAGTGGGTTCTGGAGGAATAATATACCTCTGTCTAACTCCTTTATTTATTTTAGTATCACTATTTATTTCATCTTTCAATTGTGTTATGGCACTTGGTAATGATATTATATAAAAATAAAAGACTAAATTATCTTTCTCTTTAGATTCTTCTTGATGAGCTTCATGAGCAGGGAAAACTGACATCAATGTCATTATGGGTGGAACTTTATCCTATCATCAGTGCAGATTTGAGGTTCTCTGCCATGCTTGGCCAGCCAGGTAACACTATGTTATTATTATTCTGTTAATTCCCTGAATATTGTTTAAAAAATACATTCATATCTGCAATTTCATTATATTAGACTTAACACTTCCCTCTAAGAAAACTCTTGAGATATTGAATGCATGCTATCGTCATAGCATGCATTCAATATCTCGTTTAGTACTTGCACTGCTAATGAGACAAAAGATAAAATTACCAATCAGAATATAGGCCGATCGCATACTAAGACATCAAAGAGATTAAATAGCATCCCCAGAAAGCAGACCGCAGAGAAGGTTTTAGAAGAGGATATAATTTCCGTAGTAGTAGTTAACTGCCGAAGTTTAAAAAATAAAATACCGGAATTTCACCATTTCATTCATAGCACAGAGTCGGATATCATTATAGGAACTGAAAGTTGGTTAACAGATGACATCGCAGATTGCGAAATATTTCCCAAGTCCTTCATAGTTTATAGAAACGACAGAAAAAATAGAGCCGGAGGAGGAGTGTTTATTGCGGTTAAGAACACTAACGTCAGTAGAGCCGAGTTATTTCCTGATAGCTGTATAGAAAGTGTATGGTGCTCAGTGAAAACACCCAGATCGAAAAGAATATATATCTGTGCGTATTATAGACCACCCCACGTTAGCATTAACTCAATACCAGACCTAGAAAAACAGATACAACGCTTTACATCCCACAACAGTGAGCATAGCCTAATTATCGGAGGTGATTTTAATATTCCCACAATAGATTGGGATTCGTACAATTTTATAAATGGAGGTAAAGACAAGGATCTATGCGAGTCCCTCTTATTCGCGTTCACCTCGAATTCCCTACATCAATTAGTCACTTCACCAACAAGGGGAAAGAACATTCTTGATCTGTTAGCCACAAATATACCCGAAAAGGTCTTAAATATAGAAGTTGTTGACGGAATCAGTGATCACAGGGCTGTAAACGCTAAATTTTCTCTAAGTGTAGATAAAGTCAACAAACCTAAGAGAAAGGTGTATTTGTTCAATAAAGCGGACTCTGATGGCTTAAAATGTGAATTAAAAAGTTCTTTTTTTATATTTGACGAATTAAGCAAAACTAGTAGTGTCGAGGATACTTGGAATAATTTTCTTAGGATAACACGTTCAGCAATACAGAGGTTCATACCTAGTAAATATATAAAAGAGAATAAGGAACCCCGATGGTACAACTCTGAAGTACGGAAATCTCTTAGGCGGCAAAGGGTGTGCCATGCCAGAATTAAAAATGCAGTTAAAGATTCCTCCCCTGATAAAATCAACGAAACCATACAGAACTACAAAGCATCTAGGTCCACTGCCAAGAAGGCTTTCCGGAAGGCGCTAGCGGAATTCAAAAGGAAAAAATTAGGCGAACATTTGAACGATAACCCAAAGATGTTTTGGTCCTACGTCAGGGAAGTGCAGGGAAACAAGTCCACCGTAAACTCATTGAATATCGAAAAGGGGAATAAAGTAACGAGTAGTTTAGATAAAGCCAACATATTAAACTCATTTTTCCAGAGTGTTTTCAACATATCCTCACAAAATACACCCGAGAACCTTCCGAAAATATTTCAGCATTCAATGGAAGCAATCAATATTTCCACCCGCGGAATAGAATTACTCCTTAAAAACATAGACCCCAACAAATCTCCGGGACCTGATGAGATACCGGCACGTGTGTATAAAGAACTGTCGGCTGAAATTGCCCCATATCTAGATATAATATTTAAGAAATCATTAGCAGAAGAAAGCGTGCCAAACGGCTGGAAGGTAGCTTCGGTAACACCCATATTTAAAAACGGAGACAGGGAGGACCCCAGTAATTATAGGCCAATATCGCTGACTTCCATTTCCTGTAAGATTCTTGAACACATCATTGTTAGTTCCATGATGAGGCACATCGATAGCCAAGATTTATTAATTAATAACCAACACGGCTTCCGTAAGGGTAGATCCTGCGAAACTCAACTCGCACTTTTTGTACATGATGTATTAAACTCCGGTGAAAGTAATATTCCAGTTGATGCGATATTCCTAGATTTTAAGAAAGCTTTCGATAAAGTCCCTCATTGCAAATTACTGGCGAAATTGGAAACCTATGGAATACACGAAAGTATTATTAACTGGATTAAACAATTTTTAAGTGATCGTGTCCAAACAGTCGTCCTGGACGGTGTATCATCCGATACTGTCAAGGTCACGTCGGGGGTACCACAAGGAAGTGTCATAGGCCCCCTCCTTTTCCTTATTTACATAAATGACCTCAGTACCGTAGTTAATAGCAAGCTCCGTCTTTTCGCCGATGATGCAGTAATTTATGGGGACATCCGAAGTCACGAAGACAGAGTCGTGTTAGCCAACGACCTAGATGCAATTCAAAATTGGTGCGATACATGGCAATTGGAATTGAATTTTAAAAAATGCGTAGTAATACATTTTTGGGAAAAGAGTAATTCCCTCCCTTATAGTTACAAAGTGAAACAAACCAAAATCGCGAGGGTAGATTCCTTTAAATACTTGGGTGTAACAATTATTCACGATCTGTCCTGGGGAAAACACATACGAGAAATATGCGGTCGTGCTAATAAAAAATTGGGATTTGTGAAAAGAGTGCTAGGTAAATGCGACGAAAAGGTGAAAGAACGATGTTTCCTTGCCTTGGTCAGGCCCCACCTAGAGTATGCTGCCAGTATATGGGATCCTCACAACATAAATTTGGTTTCGGAATTAGATCGAGTTCAGCGGAGGGGGGCTAGATTTGTCAAACATTGTTATGACCAACTCAGCAGCGTATCCACTTTGTTAGACAGTTTAGGTTGGGATTCTCTTACACAGCGGCGTTTCCAATATAGATTAAACTTATTAAAAACATTTAAAGATGGGCCCTTTTCCGATGACATCAAGGATATAATACGAACCCCAACGTATTACGGTCGAAGGGATCACGAATATAAGACTAGAGAAATAGACTGCAAGACTGACAGGTTTAAAATGTCATTTTTTCCAAGAACGATAAGGGAACAGAATGCTCGTAGTCGAAATTCCCCAGGACTTAGTTCATTACAATAAGTATTAACGTACAGGTTAGGGACTTCGCGAGGATGTGTATACATGTGTGTATGTATGTATGTATATGTATGTGTGTATATATACATATATATATGTATATATATATTTTTTTTCCTACAGGTTCCCCCCACCTTTCCTCACCTAACTCCCAACCCCCTCAACCCTTACCCTTCCCTCATGGTGCTACACCCCCTGCCACACACCTTTTTGGTGGCTCGCAGGGTACTTATGTAGATGTAGATGTCACTGTCGGTGATTTTATCACCGTGGACATCCATCCGAAAATTCTGCAATGCCAGTGTGGAACTCAGGAGTAGAATCTACCTGGTAAAAATTGGAAAACCCCTGGAAAACATTATAAATACTGCACACTGAACATCCCTTCCCAGAGGAAGTATGCTTTGGTTTTTGGAGTACTCAAAAAAGTTTAAAATCATTTCAAAATATAAAGCTTATTCTGGAAAAATCCATATCACTTCAAACAATTCTTCTCGGGATTTCATCCGGGTAATCTCCTCCATCTCCATCGCTGCCGACGTTTCGATGAAATCCTTTTTCATCGTCATCAGGGCCGATGATGCCAGTCTGTAGGTGCCGGTTTATATATCTTCGGTGGTCATTGGCTCGGTGGTGGAAACGTCGGCAGCGATGGAGATGGAGGAGATTACCCGGATGAAATCCCGAGAAGAATTCACTGCAATCATCCGCCGGGAGAAATTGAAGTCCTACACTTCAAACAGTTTCCATAACTTAGATACTTGTCTCATTTCAATGGAAGCAATAATGTCAGAAGATGAAGATAATCAAAAAAAGACAGCTATGAAAACATTAGATGGCCTCATTTTATGGATTTAGGCCAGCAGGCAACAGTCCATCATTCTCTGATCCATGGCAGGAGTTAGTCGTTTATATTTTTTGCAAGCATTCATGGCAGCAACTGCTGGTTTCTTAGACACACAGTAATAAATGAACTCTCCATATTCATTGGCTTAATTTTATATTAGACTGATGAATGGTATCATTATTTTACTTTTAATACAAAAAATACTTGTATGATTACTATGTATGTGGGATGCCTGACTCACATTATGAGCCATCTGTCCCTGGGAGGCAAGATTCATGTGTGAATTGTCCATACTGGATGTATTAAAAGTAATAATTGGTCATTTTCATTGACATGGTATTGTAATAGCCACTACTAGGGTGTGGAGTAGGCTATAATTCCACGCCCGTCATCACATAGACCAAGTTCAGTTTATTCCCCATATTATTGTCCCAGAACCTCATATGTATCTTATTCATGTAATTAATATCTTTATTTATTTATTTATTTACATAATGGGAATAACCCTTTAACACAAAGAAAGGTAAAAAACATGTATTGGTTCCACAATTATAAAAAAAAAATTACGAACAGGTATAAATTACATAAAGTTACATTCTCATTATTGAGAATTTAAGAAAAAAATAATAATTTAAAATAAAAGAAGAATTTTGATTTTCAAAAAAAGAAAGATGTTTTCAGATGGTATACAGGTATGCAAACATCCCTAGTTAGGTTAATTAATGTAGACAAAATGTCATGATTAAATAATATTCCGAATTAAAAAATGGAAACAGAATATTAGAAATATAGTATTTTTTACAAGCCAGATGATGGCACGAAATTATAAATGTTAGTAGTAGTTATTAACTACACCTTGTGGCATCGATTAAGAAAATTTTCTCAGTGGGAATTAGGAACAAATTATTGACATGTACAGATATCCACATAGCAATAATTAGCAATCTAAAATTCTTCAGATATTTTTAGTAACATTTTTTAATTGATCCTAGTGAGTTAGAAAATAGTTCAGTATAATCACAACTGTTGGCATCTTATAATCTGGCTTATGGGTGAGTAGCAAGTGTAATTCAGGGCATGATATCTAATTTCAAAGAGTGCTTCATACTTTGCATGATGTGAAGGTACTTGGGAAGGTCCTTGCCCTTAGGAATTCTAAGGAATCAATCTTGTTATGGAGTAATTTTAAGGAAAAGTTATGTTATTAATTTTTCTACATTTATGCTAGGAGGGAAGATTTAGTAGAGGTAGCATCTTGTGATAACTATAAAGATCTTTGTGAAGTGTGAATTTGAATGCAATTTTGCACACACATTTTCTTTGAACATTCGATTGTATGAATATGGAGTTTGTAGTAAGGTAATCAAACAGTAGAGCAATAAAGCAGTAAATATAATAAACTGATCACAATTTCACTTACTTAATTGTTGTAGTTTAGACTTAGAAAACAAAAGAATTAGAAGGATGATTGTCTTTTTCAATCTGTAATAATATAAGGGCTATATTACAATTTCTTTATTCTGAGATGGTGAAAATGTTCATTGTTCAAAAGTTAATTCATTGATGTTCAATTATCTGAAGGAAAGATGCATCAAGAAAGGGTTTGAAGAATCTTATTATAGATTTTTATATTTGTGAAAGTTTGATTAGTTTAATGTTCTTAATGAAGTGTTGCTTTTCTCTTTGTTTAGGTTCAACACCTTTAGACTTGTTTAAATTTTATGTTGAAGATCTCAAGTCCCGTTTCCATGATGAGAAAAAAATTATCAAGGAGATTTTGAAAGAGAAAGGTTTTGATGTGCAGGTAATGATGCATTATGTTATTATCTTGATGTCTGTATTTTTGTTCTTGTATATGCATCCTGAGAATTGAAAATTATGGGCATTGTGAACTGTTTCAGGTCAACACTACATTTGAGGAATTTGCTACTGTTGTTTGTGAAGATCGCCGTTCAGCTACTCTTGATGCTGGGAATGTTAAATTAACATATAATGCTCTCTTAGAAAAGGTACATCTATTTAATGTATACATGTGTACATAAAGTATCTAAGTATATATACTTGTGAGAAAAATAGGAGAGGATTTTTATCAACAATCTTACTTTCAACTTTAAAAGTCTATAGATGGTTTGGTATGTAGTTGTGTAAGCATAAACTTTTATTTTGGTATTCAATAGTTCAGCATCATCTTTCAAGAGATGAGGTCATCTCATGGTCCTTAAGATTTTTGAAGAGATGAAATGAGACAGGATTTCAGTTCTTGGATTACCATACTGCTGCATGTTAGGGTTTACTCATGCACATCATGCTTTAAAACCTATTATTGTTTTTACAGTAATTAAGTGTTTTTATTTATTTCTTCATTGTACTGTGAGTAGTAGAAAAAAAATCCCAGTGTAAAATCTCCCTTGTTATATCAGGAAGCTGTGAACATACTTCTTTGACATGACACATTGCAAACAAACACTACAAGCTCACTTACTCCTCCCTTTAAGCAGCCATGCTTTCTATTTTAACACTCTTGCAACTGTACTTCTTTGAGGGCTATCTGGAAAGTAGTACCCGTTTTGAAATTAAAAAAATAAATAAATTCATATTTTCTTGAAAAAAGATTTTGTGTGTTAGCTAAAAATTTAAACTTCTCTATTTAGTCACTATGTAAATTTATACATTTATTATAATTTGTGATGAGTGTTTGTATTCCAGCTTCATATTCCTTTGCCATCAGTCCTTGAGAAAAGTAGTCACCTCTTCTTTCAGGTCTTCTTCACTTTAAAATTACATTCCTGCGAAAAGTCCTTTAGTTCTGTAAATGAATGAAAGTCTGAAGAAGACAAGTCTTTTTCCTGGTGTCATTAAGTGTAATGCACCAATTACCTGCTGAGTTCAGTTGATGAACTCAGCAGTAGTCTGTAATGACTGACAGTTGCCCTGAATGTTTGTCACTATGGATGTTCTCCCTCCTCTAGTTGAAGTTTTGACACAGTGCCAAAGGATGACTCATCAATTAAATTGTCTTCATAATCCTTTAATTGACTGTGAATATCATATAGTTGCACATTTGATGTGTTTAAAAATCTGATCACAGCCCTAACTTCACAAGTGGCAGTATTTTCAGTTTTCTTAAATAATGATAAACATATTCAGGAACAAAAAACAATAGGTGACATACCTGCAAAGCTACTAAGAGTTTAGGAAAACAGGAAAGGATAGTCTTTATGAGCTCATTTTTAGGGTAGCATTTGGCAAAAAGACATTAGATCAGCATTGATACAATCCCAAAAAAGCAAAAAACTGCCGTATGCTCTATTGTACTTCTAAGATCTCACTAACACAGCACAGTATATCCTTAGACTCCACATTACATACACAATAACTTATATTATTAATGCACTGCGTATTATATTTCTCCCATTCCATCCAAAATGCCTGTTATATATTCCCTTATCCTCACATTTCCAAAATTCACCTCTCTGTTAGTCTTTAGTATCCCATTATCACTCGGTATCTCTGGAATCCACTGCTGCCTTCTATAAATTTCTACTAACAACCTTCTCTCTGTCCCTGCCATGACTAGAACCTCTTTGTTTGACTTCTTCTCTGTCAATTTAATTTTTCCATTCTTATCTACACATGCATCTCAAAACCTTCCATTGCCATGTAAAACCAATTTTACATAACAGTTCTTATATTAATGTCTTTACTTCTAACCCACCCTCTGAAACTTTTCAAAATAGGAATAATAACCTACCTGTTGTAGTTTATGGTCCAAACTTGTGTTTGGACCATATGTTTTTATTAGCCTTCCTATTGATTGAAAATCATATTACCTTTTTTTAGGATTAATTCTCATCCCATTCCTAATATACTGATTATTTAATGTACTAAGCAATGATTGCAACCATTTAGCTAAGTTTCCAACTAATGATTAATCATACACAAATCTAACTTATTTTATTAGTTCCCCACCTGCTTTCATTCTTGCCTCTAGTCTTCTCAAGCCTGCCTTGCAATTTCCTTCACATCTATTTTGAAAACAAGCAATATTGAATAGCTCTGTCTTACTCCCCTTCCTAGTGTTGGCCATCCCAATTCTCTATTCACTATCCATATTGGTGCAGTCTAAAACATTTACAGGATTTAGACTGGATCCAGAACCTGTACATGTTTTAGACAAGTCATCTATCCTTCCAGTTTACTCCTTTTTTCTGTTAAATGTTTATTAATTGTGGCCAGTTTACTCTGTCAAATAACTTTTATAAATTCCATCGAGTATACAATAGCAACCTGGCTGTACTTTTTATGTTCCTTTGTACTAGTGGCCTTATTACTGCTATGGAATCATATGTACCGATCTCCTTTCTAAAGCTAAATAGATCTTCTTCTAAGCAAGTATTTGCTCTCTGCGTCATCCTTTTGTTGATGATCCTAGTACTGCCATTGCTGCATGTGAAGTAATGCTTAATAGTCCACACATCATTCTGCTCTTCTCTTTTTAGGAATGATGTTATTAATGTAATCAGTGAATATTGGTTTCTGAGGTACTGTGAAGTTTCCTCTACTCAGCTGATTGAGATTCAGAGAGTTATTTTGTCAAATTTGTTTCGAATCACATAATAGAAAACTATAGCGTTCAGCATAATGATTAAGCGGATAAAATAATACTTTGTAATTCCACAGATTTATAATCGTAGCGTTATTTTATGGAATCGGTTCATTCTTAAGCGGATAAAATAATACTTTGTAATTCCACAGATTATTTAAGTATAGAATATATAGAATATATATATATATATAGAAAGTATTATTTTATCCGCTTAAGAATGAACCGATTCCATAAAATAACGCCTGAAACCATCGATTACAGCATAATGATATTTATTGGCAAATTTTGGTGAAATATTAACAAATTCAAACAAAATATGAATGAAAAAAATTCACCATATGGATTTTTTAAATGTTGTAATTAAGTCAATTAAATGAGAGACATTGAAAGGAAATATTGATTGCTTTTCAATTATTGAATTTGCTGTTAACTAGTGATATGGTCATAATATTTTAAGCTATCTGATGTTTTGAGGCTCAACTTTGTGGAAATCCATTGTAGTGGAATTTGTGGAAATCCACTGAAGTAAAAATAACAATGCATGTTTCCACTAAATCTTTCGGCACACATTCAGTACAAATAGTTTTGATGCATTAGTGTCAAAAGACCTGAGGATGACACTGATGCGTAGAAACTGGTTGTACCAAATAAAAATTTAGTGGAAAGATACATTGGTATTTTGACTTCAGTATTTTAAACTAGTTTGGCTAATTAAGTTAAAATACAGTTATAAGTATATTTTAGGTGTAAACTGGATAACTATATGTAAGTGCTACATGCATGGAAGTAAGGGGTTCAATTGAAAGAGAATGTGATCATGAATGTTTTGTTTTGATGATCATTAATATTTACTGATTATCAGGGATGTAGTGAATATTAAGATAATTGGTTTATCAGTGATGCAATGATTAGTTCAATACGATAAATAAGAGTTGCACGTTCCTAATGTATATCAACTTATACTTAAGTTTTGAACTTTGCATTTTGGTCAAACAGAGATTAAATAGGCTCCCAAAGTCCAAGAGAAAGATCAAATCAATGTGTTTATTAGTAATAATAATCTTTATTCATCAAAGATCAGCACTTTTCCCAATCGAAGGAAGACATATAAATACATAAATTCATTAACGTGATCAAGAGATACTTCTGTATCATAATTTCAGTCTTGAGAAGTCCAGTTCAAGATATTCACTTAAAAAAATATAATGGTTTTGAAATCAATCAATCCTCTATTTTATTTTTGAACCTATTATAGCTATTCTGTCTTACAGTATGGGGAAGTTTGTTATGGAATTTTAAGGCAAGGATATCCAACTGGTTGAAGATTTAAACAATCTGCTTTGGATAATGTCTAACATATTTCTTGAACTTGTATTATGGCTGTGTATATTGCCTCTTAATGCATAGTAATTTTCATTATCTTTTACATGAATTAAGCACTGGTGAATGTATTTGTTAAAGACTCATCACTCTTAGCCTGACAAATAGTGGATGATAGTGACCATGATGTTCAGAGCTGGTTATAATCATAGCTACTTTCTTTTGTAACATACGCAGAGCTTTTGTGTTACTTGCATGTCCCCAAAGCCTTAGTTTGTAACTTTGGTGACTCTGAGAAAAGGTAAAATAAGCAAGTCTCACATATTCCTCAGGAACACGGCTTTTAAGTCTCCTGATTAGGAAGAGATTCTTGGAAAGTTTTTTTTGGGGTTGCAGCTTCATGTCTTTTCCAGGAAATATTAGAGTCAATAAAAAACCCCAAGAGCTTTGACCTTGAAATAGTTTTTTAAATTTTGAAAAAATTTTAAGAATTTATTTATAAAATTAGTGTCATTAGCATACATGATTCACTCAGTAGGTATGTTACTTGGTAAGTCATTGGCAATCAGCTGAAATAACAGAGGACCAAATATAGACCTCTAGGCCACACCATTTTTTGATCATAATAATTTTGACTTGCATCCATTTATTACTACCATTTGTTTATGGTTTTTTGAATGTGAGGCCATGAATTTTAGTTCAGAGCCCTGGATGCCATAATACTGCAGTTTTTGAATTAGGATTTTGTAGTTACACAATCAAATGCTGAGGAGAGGTCAAACAATAAGAGAGATAAACACAGCCTATCTACAAAAGCACACATTATTTGTTTTAAGACATATCCAACAGCTTTGTCAGTAGACTTTTCAGGTTTAAAACCAAATTGTGAGGAGCTGAGTAACTTCTTTCTTTCTATGTACATAAGTATTTGGGCACTACCAATAACCTCAATGACTTAACCAATCACAGGAATGATAGAGATAGGATGGTAACTTTTGGATTGCTTTTGTCACTCCCCTGAAAATTGGTATTATTATGAGCATTTTAGATAATCAGGAAAGTTTCCAGACCAGAAATAGGAATTGATGACCACAGACAGTGGGAAGGAAATTTGATGAACAATGGCCTTAATAATATCATTAGAGAGACTGTAGACATCTCTACTTTTTGATCCCTTAGATTTAGCAACCCCCTTTACTGTGTCAGATTGAGTGAACCACTTCAATCAAAAAGTTCAGTAGGAGTAGGAGATCTATTGAGGCAGTCTTTAAAATTCATATTGGAGTTAGAGATTTCGCAAAGAATATTGTCTAAGGAACTTGTGAATAAGTTATTAAATTCAGAGGGATGTATTGTGGTATCTTTTGTTACATTAATTGAAGGACTTATTTTCCATATGATTGATTAGGCAGCTTTACATTTATTTTGGTAGCTGTCAATAAATGCTCCATTGGCATTGTGTTTAGCCAATGTTAGCTTCTTATGGTATTCCCTTTTGGGCTCATTGTACATTTTAAGGTTACTGTCAGTTGAATTTTTTTACATCATAATTGTTCAGCAGCAGAGTTTATCTTAACTGTTTCAGGTGTAAACCACTTATTTACGAGGGTCATCCGGAAAGTAGTATCCGTTCGTGAAATAAAGACACAAAAGTAAATATTAACAAACATAAAAAATTTTATTTGAAAGAGGATACTTTAAACTACTTCTCAACATAATCTCCAAGCAAATTAAGGCATTTGTCATAACGTGTGACAAGTTTCTGTATTCCTGCTGCATAGTCCTTCGCCGCCAGCTCATTGAGATACAGGGTCACTCCTTCTTTAAGTTCTTCATCGCTGTCAAATCTTTTTCCTGCCAAAAAGTCTTTAAGCTTTGTAAAGAGATGAAAATCTGAAGGGGCCAAGTCCGGGCTATACGGTGGATGGTCGAAAGTTTCCCATTTGAATTGCTGCAAAAGTTTTTGTGTTATCCCAGCTGCATGAGGCCTGGCATTGTCATGAACGAGAATGACACCAGTAGACAATAGACCTCGCCGCCAATTTTGTATTGCCCGCCGTAATTTCTTTAATGTTTCACAATACGCATTGGCATTAATAGTGTCTCCACGGGCCATAAAATCAATAAGCAATACACCTCGTCGATCCCAGAAAATGGTTGCCATGAGTTTCCTGGTGGACAGAACTGTCTTGAATTTTTTTGGTTTGTTTGGTGAATGAGCATGATGCCACTCCATTGACTGTCGTTTACTCTCAGGTGATGCATAACAAACCCATGTTTCGTCACCAGTAATTATGAGAGTCAAGAAAGAGTCTCCTTCATCAGAATAACGTCCCAAAAACGTCAGTGCTGCAGCCATACGCTTGGTTTTGTGCTCATCTGTAAGCATGCGAGGGACCCATCTTGCACAAATTTTTGCATAATGCAGATGGTGTTTAACAATTTCATGAACAATTGTTCGAGAAACATTGGGAAAATGCTCACAGATGTCATCAATTGTGATGCGCCGATCGTTCCTCACGAATTCGTCAACTGAGCTCACCAGTTGGTCTGTAATGACAGACGGTCTCCCCGAACGCTCATCGTCGTGTGTGTTCCCCCTCCCCATGTTGAAGTTGCGACACCACCGCCGAACAGACGACTCGTTCATTACATTGTCTCCATACACCTCCTTTAATTGGCGATGAATATCACATGGGCGAACGTTTCTTGCATTGAGGAATTTAATCACTGCCCTCACTTCACAACTGGCGGCGTTCTCAATTTTTTTAAACATTGTAAACAATCACAGAAACAACACAGGCAATGCTAGGGTCACGCAACTTGGCTCAGAGAAGGCAGACAAGCCACTGAAGCTATCTGACCTCGTCCAGCGGCTACTCGCGTCGTCAGCACTTCATGCGGCACGAACGGGTACTACTTTCCAGATTACCCTCGTATTAATTGCCTTAAGCTTAATTTTTAGTGGGAATGCTTGATTGAATATTAAGATGAATCTTTCAAAGAACAAGGTTAAGTTCTGTAGACCATTACCTGAAGTGTAGAGTGTAGTAAGTGAAGTGCAGTATGACTAATTTTGTTGAAATATTTATTCTCCAGATTAGTGGTATTAGCAATTTTTTAATGTCACAATTTCTGTACCCATTTAAAGAATATAATTTCTAAGCTTTGCAAATCCTATACCTAGGGCTTTATTCTTTCATATCTTCACTAAGGATTTTTTATGTCATTGTATTCTTTGAACAAAATAACAAAGCACCTGCCAATAACTAGCGTATTACCTTTACATATGAACTGTGTCTAACCACACTCAACATTTAATCAACTTCCAGTGGTACTATTTTTCCAATATTCCCTTCCAATATATTTTGTGAGCCAGATTAAATTCTTTGTAGTATTTTACTCTTTGAAGTTGTAATTTTGTATTAGAATTCATAAAGTTGATCACCAGTGAGAATATCAGTGGTCAATTAAATCATTTAATTATCGCAATGCACAAAGTACTACGTGAACATATATGCCACTAACTCCAACCCTAGAAACATTTTTTTTTTTCAAATTAAGTTGGTCATCCATGCTGTATGCGAATATTTGATTATTTGTTTAATCTTTATCTTATTTATACTCTTACAACATGCATTGCTAGTTCAGATATGAACAAGGCAGTAGCATTTTGTGTGTGTTACTCAATACCATGATCAATGTAAATATTATGATTGATTTACCTTTAAGGAATGACTTCTTGCTACTTCAAATTGATAGTGATTACAGATTGTTGTTAAAACCTCTATAAGTAATATGTACTAAATTACTCCCTTTCTGTCAGGCTGAGGCTCGTGAGAAGGAGAGGCTGAAAGAAGAGGCAAGAAGACAAAGGAAGATGGAATCTTGTTTCAAATCATTGCTCAAAAGCCATGATGTTGACTATCAGACTCCTTGGGAGTTAGTGCGGATGAAATTGGAGAATGAGGCTGCATTTGACTTCATTACTTTGGAATCTGAACGTGTGCGCTTGTTCAAGGTAGGAATTTTAATTTAGATTGATAATGTGGGCTGACTTGCTGCATGAAATCATCCATAATTGTAATGAAAATTTTCAAATTTTCATGAGCTTCTCAATTAAGGTTGATATGAAGACTTTTAGAAGTTTTATAGATCACACTGATAAAACCTGAATATGTATCCCCAGTTACATCTTGCATATAATGCACACATTAGGCTGTTTCACTTAATTTTGTGAAATATGATACTTATCTTTATAATGGAGCTTTTGTTTGGAGGTTAGATAACATCAACTGGAAAGGTTGGAATTCTTGAAATGTCATGTAAAAATAATCATTATTCAAATTGAGATGGATGATTGAGCATTAGCAAAAACACCTTATATACCACAGCTTTGAATCACTTCATGTTATTAATTTTGAGCTTGTAAAAATTCCCACTCACGTTTTTCTGGGTGGTATGTGAACATTGAAAGTGACTAGTACTTTTTCAAATAAGATTTTTCAAATTTGGCTTTTAAAATATTTTTATAAAAACTATGATTTAATTGTTAATTATATAATATATTAATTATCCGCTAATTCAATTATTGGTGATATAATACCTTGATTATCCACAAATTTGATTAATGACAGTAACTTGCACTCCATGGAATCACCATAGCCAATATGGAATTGGAGATCCTAGTGTCGATGGAATTGCTCTCTAGTGGATGAAAGTTTTCATTAAGCAAGAGCTGTTCAATAAATAGTTGTCATACATTTTTATTTGCATAATTTATTTTGCAAATCTTTGTATTATTATCACTTAAATGTGCAAAAGTAAGTGTGGTGCAAGTTTCATTGATTTGACTCCAGTATTGCATTAGCAGTGGAATTTGCAAGTGGAAAAAAAGTTCAGTTCTACATGTGCTTTGGATGAAGAGAAAAGCTTTCCACAAAGTGTTTGATTTCACTTAGGGGAACTAGGAGAAGTCACGTTGGACTAGGTCTGGACAGTAGGGAGGGGTGAGTTGCACACTTCTCATTGATTTTCACAAGATATTCAGCAACAACATGTGCAGTGTGTGGCTGTGCATTATTGTGGTCCAGCATGCTTCCTGTTACTTTTAATTGTGGCCTTTTGTTATTGATTTTACCTTGGACAAATTACTGTGCATCACTACACCCCTTTAGTTAGCTCCATTTACAATTGTATGTTCTGGTATGACATATCTATACACAAATCCATGACCATTACTCTCATAGCCAAAGCCTTAACTTGACCTTTTTGGTGTTGGTGATGCTGGAGATTTTCACACAGACCTTTGTGTTTGCTATTAGGATCAAAATGATGTGAGTTTCATCTGCAGGTATAAATGTTGAAAGCAACTCCTCACCTTCATGTAATGTCAGCTATAAAAAAACTGCACTTAAACGTCTTGCTGTTTAGGTATGCTCACATTGCAAAAACACATCTCATGAGGAATTTTCAATATGTCTGATAGTGCTCACAATTGTCCTGACAAACTTCCCTCCATGGCAGCAACAGCATTAGTTTAAGTCTAACTCGGTAAGAGCAGTAACTGGAGCTCTGGGTTCACCTTCATTAGAAATTGTCTCCTCTATGTAAAGCTTTTAAACCAGCTTCCAGCTGTGCTATATGGAAGAATAGACTTTCCATAAGTCTCCTGTAGCATTATGTAGACCTTGACTGATAAAATGTCCAGGTGAAAGCAAATTTTCAGACTATTGCTCATAGCTTGTTGCCTCCTTTGTTTCTGTGAGCTACCTCACTATTTTGCAGGTTGCATAAGACTCTGGTTGCCATTGGGACAAAGCTTGTCTTGTCAGTAGCAAGCAAGAGTCAAATGAGTTAAATTAGGACCACATATACCTGACAATTAAGCTAACCATAAACACTGTAACCAACTTGAATGTTGGTTTGGTAGGTATCAGTAGAGTTCACCTTAACTTATAAAATGTCCAGTTTTTCGCTAAGCCTGACAGCATGTGAAATTCACACATCATGGTATGGGGACCAGATCCTTTTCCTGTGTCATCTTTGGTTTCCCAGGAAGATCTGGTGTCTGATAAATCACTCAGCTTGGGTGATGCTGAGGGTGCTTAGAAAGGTGTGCCTGGGAATTGAATGCACGCCCTCCACTCGAATACTTCACCCATGGACTACCAAATCCCCATTAAGCTAGCAAAATTAAATTTTTGTGCAAGAAATCATGGTATTAAAAATTTATGATATTACTCTATATTGAATAGTTCTTATTTTGTTTCCATTGGCATATATGGGGTTTTTTGAAAAGACTTTGGAAAAATGAAAACTATCCAATGTTTTGCAATAAACCATTTTTTTTTAGGCTTATGCCTTTCAATGCTGCTCCAGTTTATTGCGGCCCTCGAAATAATATGACTATCGACAACTTTGCAAAACAGTCATTTTTCTGTAATCACCTTGTTTGAATGAAATCTCCTTCTGGCCTGCCATTTATTCATATTGGAGAACAGGGAGTAGTTTGAGGAAGCTGAATCTGGAGAGTAGAGAACGAGTTTGGATCAAAACTCCATCAATATTGTGAACACAACTACCAAGGAGGGATGCATTTACCTGGTTCATTATCATAATGCAAAAGGACTAATTTGTAGGCTTATTGTGAACTTTTTTCTTACAGATTGATTTTCAAATGTTCTAATAGAAATATAGAATATGCATTTGTATTAGTTTGGCCCTTTTCCAAATCATCAATGAAGATTTATTCCTTGCAATTCCTGAAAAAATGACCATAATGTTTCAAGCTGAAGGAACAGTTATTGGCTTCTTTTGCCCAGACTCCTCACTGACAATCCATTGTTTGGGCTGGTCCTTTGGTTTACACCAGCACTGATATAGCCAAATTTCATCCACAGTTATGAAATCATGCCTAAAGCCCTAAAAAATTTAGCTGAAACTCTGTAAATTGGCCTTGGAACATAATATTATTTAGTTTTGGTCAACTTTTAGAAATCATGGCACCCATTTGTTAACTTTATAAACCATGTATTGCCAATAAAAACTGTACAGCCATGTATATGCTGCATAAATCTATGTATTGTATACATCCATGTGAAGTACTTTTAATAGTATTTAGATGAAGGAAAGCGAAAATAGTAGTGTTGACAGAAATCATAATGTTTGATGAAAGTAAGCATTTGTGATAGGGAAAATAAAAAAATTAAGAAAATTTAATATCGTCTTTATCATAATAATATTGAGGACCATTTTTGCTGAGATTTAATCTTTTGTGCAATTGTTTTCTAGTGGAAATAGCATTTAGTATTGAGTGCTGCTACCTTTGTACCTCTCATTTTAGAATTTCGAGATACTTCTGGATGCATGCCATGAAACATTCTCATATCCTTTAAATCTCATATTGAAATGAAATAAGTAACTTTGTAATTCCACACAAGTGTGGGTGTAATTACAAAGTTATTTTTTTCATTTCAATATGTTATGTAAAGTCCATAAAGTTATGCTGGAGGCAACAACTTTCAAATCTCATACTTTGGGAGACTCAAATTATCACAGCAGCTATGAGAAAACTGTTTTCCCTCAAAATGCATAGGGGTGAGAACAGCAGCAAGCTGACACACTGCTAAGAGGAGGGTGCAAGAAAGTGAAAGCAATTACCTGATGGATACGAACCAAGGTGTTCAATCCCCCAAAATTTCACACTTTCAATGCAACAATTTAAACAAGTTAAAAGTTACTGCTGTGGCATCTCCTACAGTTTCTCGGAACTGCACACTTTGCCTGAGATGAAGTTTCCCTCATGCCTTCTTGAAAAGTGGGATAGCAGAGAAACCTGAACGAGTCTAAGAAGTGCACCCTAATATTTGATGGTGATTTTAAGAAAAAAATGCTGTGCTTGGTTCATGAGTTTACACGTTGTCCCCCTATGTTGTAATAAATATATTTATAATTAATGTAATGAAGACCATATACCACTGCTAAGATAGCATGGGATGTATTATACAATTAAATTCATTCTCGAGCCCCTGGCCAATCATTAGGGGTGGAAGTTAATAAAGAGGATCTGGAGGAACAGATTCAAGTTCATGGGAGAGAATTAAACATTGAGGATTTCAAAGAATTAGAATAATAGTTGAAATTTGCAATGGTAAGGAGGATATCAATGAATGTGATTGTGTTGCAAGGCCTCAGTTACTTAATGAATGAAATGAAGTGAAAAGAATTGTTTGAAAATACCCTGACATTGAAAGCACTGAACTCAACCAATTTGAGAACACGTCAATAGGTCTTGTAAATATACCCCATCAAAAAGAGGGCTGATCAGACCATATTCTAAGAGATAATGATTGTAGTTTTACATCTGGGTGATGACTTGAGTGACAGCTTGTCATTTAAAGGGAATGATTTTTATTTTTACAGAAGATAATTTTGATTAATCATTTCAATTGTGGTTTAATTGTATTTTCTCTATGAAAGCATTAGCATATAAGTGGAGTTATTTCTTTTTCATAAAAATTACCATGGGAAACTCCTTTTTTCAAGGAATGGATGCTTGTGAGACAAATTCAAGTTAAGGTACAAAAACGTGATTCAGAAAAATGTAATTAATTCATAGTTACCATACCATACCACACTTATCATCCGGAAGGTTGGTTTGATAGTTGGGAGGAGAACTTTAGTGCTAATTCTAAGCACAACAGTTTGTGAAATTCACACATCAGGGTTTGGGGGCCAGTTCCTTTCCCTGTGCCACCTATGATTTCCCAATATGTTCTGGAATGTGAAAAACCACATGGCTTCAGTGAGTCCGAGGGTGCCCAGAGGCATGTCCAGGAATCAAACTTGGGCTCTCCGACCAGTAGCCCAGCATTGCCACCACTGGGCTACCAGTTATCCCCCATGCTACTTACTGTCCTCATGTATAACTTAATGATTACATAAAACAACCAACATGAAATTTTGGTTGCAATTGTCAGATGAGTGTGCTTTCCTTCTAGTCCTTGATATGAAATGACTGTGTATATTTTTAATGGTTTGATTGAAATTAATTGAATACCAGGGAATTATTAACTTGGTTGATTTCATGAAAGAATAGCAAGTTTTTTGGTTTTGATAGTAAGATCTAATTGTAGTGAATGTTCTGTGCAGGAATACCAGCATGATTTGGAGGAGGCATGCAGTCATCACCACTCCCGCTCAAAGAAATCTAAGAAAAACAAGAAACAAAAGAAGAGATCAAAATCTCGTTCGGTAAGAGCTATGTTAATGTTTATATAAAATTTTTGGTAATGGGAATATTTTTTTTCACTTGTTTGTCTAGGATTTAAGTGGGAAAAATTCTAACCTTCTACAAACTTTCTAAAAAAATTTTATGAAGAATAATTATTAAAAGAAATTAGAATGGTGTAATCAGTGAATCACATATTCTTCTTTGAATTTAATCTCAAATTGAATCCACAGTCTTGATTAAAATCTGAATTGAATCAAACTTCCATAATTATGCTCTCTTATGTGAATGTTCAGTAACCAGACGAAGGTATTGTGAGTGCAACGTTTTATTTTCTTATTCATTGATAGAGCATCCTCAGTTATTTCAACTAACTCTTTCAAAAGCTTGAAGATATGGTTCAGGTTTGAAACAAGTTGATAATTAAACAAAAATATATAAAATTAAAAATAAATTTAATCAATGGACAGAATTTAAAGAAAAAAAGTTGCTGAGTTTTACTAAAGTCAGCTGTGTAAACTAAATACGTATTCATTTGTTAATGGAGTATGATAAAGTTTTGGAAATGCTGGCAAAACCACTGTTTTAATGTTATCTATCCTTTTTCAGTGTCTTATAACAATAACGTAGTGATCATTGCAGCTCAAACCAAAGTTATTTTTGAAAATAATAACATTTTTGTCTATTAGTATTTGCCCTTCAAATGAGTGAACATTCTATGATGAACACAGTTTATGGCTTGGATAGCTAGTAAATCAAGCACTGCTTTTCCCTAGAGTAAAATATTTTGCTGTTTTCCTTTCAGTTAAGTAATGGATCACCATCATGGCCAAGTGTTTAGGACACTCGCAGACCTAATTTTGAATTATTGTGTGTTTGATAGCACTCAGCTGCTATTGGCATATGTGTTGTTTTATATTCCTGGTCTCCATTTTTTGTCAGATCAAAAGCAGAATGGTTTGATGGTAAAGTTGAGCAAAAAGAGGTTTCATGCTAGCAGATTAGAGTACCTTAAAATGTGCTAATTAGCAATATCCGTACATTAAAAAATTAATGATCTCCCAACTCCAACTGTTAACCTCCTTTTTGGAGTATTCTACTGAACTTAGTATTCACTTAAACTGCAATTAAAGTTCACCAAGGGCAGATAATTAAGAGCTAGAAACAACTTTGGATGATTTTTTGGATAAGCTCTACCATTGAAGAGTTTCCTTTTTTCCATGGAGCATGACCGAGAGAAAATATTTGCAAGGAAATTACATTGAAGTTTTGTATGTGAGAAATATATCCAATAAACATAAGTATTCCTTTCAAAAAACATGACTAGTAACCAATAGTTGTAGGGCTCTGCAATTGGATTGGATGTCTGGCAGCTCTGGGAGTCACTGAGGAGCTTTCTGCGATAAAAATTGCAAATAAATTGGTGGTCTAAGAAATTTCCAGCTTATCTTAGAGATGACTTTTATCATTGGCATAAATTTTTCATATGCTCTTAAATTTAGTTTATTCTACACTTTTGTAAATAAATCAACAGCATGAGGTAGAGGAACTGCAAAATCTACAAGACAGGCAATATACAGACAGACAATGAAGTATTAATTAATTTTTCGAAGTTTTCTACATTGTTGGCATAATATTTACAATGGCCTTGATGAGATGGATGTATGTTACATTGATTAGTTAGAGGACTACTATATTTACAAACATATTCTACCATAGGAGTAATGGGCAGTAATGACTTGTAGTATTTCCTTCGGTGGAAATGGCAATGCCATTTCTAATAGCACACTAGTAAGTGGGGTATCTGCCCTTGATGTTGCTTGCCACTTAACCCTTGATTGCTTGGTTAAAGGACTTCAGGACAGGGAATGGGTCCCTCTAAAATGCTTCTAATAAAAAAGTTATTGTACATATGAAATTATTGTGAAAAACTGAGAAGAGGTGACTATATAGCTTTGTTGCAAATCCAGATGTATTATCAGGGTATTTTTTAATTTCCTCTGTTGCCTTTCAGCCTTCCCTTTCGGATGATGATCGTAGAGGTCATAGTAGTAGCATGGTTGGGAAGCACAGAAGGCCAGGTGGTGGGAGGGGACACTCTCCAAAATCAAGAAGCCCCAGCAATAACAATTCAGGGGTTGGGAGCTCGGACAGTGAAGGAGCAGGTGGATCCCAGCATGGGTCACGCAAAGGGAGCTCCTCCATGGGGATGTCCTCGTCAAGACGACGGAAGGGCAAGAAGAAGAAGGCTTCTCGTAGCAGCCGATCAGTAAGTGTGGGCTGAGGGATGTGTGAATAAGATGGTGGGGCATATTTATTCCCATGATCATATGATCTCAAAAAAATGGACAGGAGTGGTTGCCTGTTCATTTTGTTACATATTTCTCAGAATTAGGCTTACCATCTGCCCTGGTCCCATTAAATACGTTGCGGAAATTATAACAAGTAGGAATGCATTTGCCCATTTAAAGTTGCATGACCATATTGTTGTTCCACTCTCATGTTAAGAAAACATGTATGGAAAGAGATGCTGTTTATTAAGAACAGCAGTGAAATCATGTACTCTTAGACCTATCGTTATTAGATAGTTAAATTTATTTCCTCGTGTATTCACTATTGAGGAGAAGTGTATTATATGGGTGCTTATGTATATTTCTTCCAATATACTGGAAAAATGATCAAATAGGTATTTAAGTAAATGATTGTTGATATATTTTTGTCTGACATGATACCCGACCAAATAAATCCAGCCATGTTAAGCAAATTTGCCAATAATGTATTCAAGTTTTGATGCTGATTTTACCACTTACAAAAATTCAAGGAAATAAAATGCTTAAATTTTATGTTAGGGAGGCTATTGCAATTCTGGTAGGTTTTAGGAAAGTTAATAAACTATCACAAAATATCATTCTTCCATAGTTCATGAATGGCAAATTATTTTCCTATTCAAAGTTGTTTATGTGGTTAATCATTGTAGATAATTGTAACAGTATTAATTTACAAGGCTGAATTCTAACCTAATATGTTAAGTAGCACCAATTCTTATTTTAAGACTGATTAAATCATCCTTCAAACTTGTGACCATTAAATTAACAGATTGTTTAGCCTATTTGTATTTCATATCATTTTAGTGGCCAGAAATCTTTAAATTTATGAGACTTCTCCAATTTCCATGATGTGATTTGATAATGTGGCAAAATGTGCAGTGAAACTATAATCTAGTACAATGCCACAAGAATAAGTATTATCCGAAGTTTGTTTTGCCCAAGGCTCTGTTATTTCATTAAATTATAGTATTTATCAATCGAAAATGTGGCAATCGACTTTAGTAGGCTTGTAAAGAGGATAAGACTGGAATTATGTGCAATTCCTTAATTGGCCTAAATTATTAGAGATTTTGTAATTTTTCAATACTTGAGAAAGCTTGCATTTAACTCCTTTGAGTAAGTATTAGAGTAATACCAGGATTCTTTTCTCAGATCATTCTTAAATAGACCATGTTGTTTTACCACAAGCTAAATGGACATGGTATTTTATGGGTACAGTTATAATCACCAGACCCAAATTTTATGAATTATGGAAAAAACTTGACATTTTCATGGGAAAGTTATTTTAATGGTATTGTTTGAAATTGAAAGTTTAATGTTTTACAATTTATGCCATTCGCTATAAAGCTCCTAAAATAAATTATTTTGCTGTATTAAACCTATATTTTTCCAGTAATTGGCATTAAAATTTCTGTTTTCTTCTCACTTTTGTAATAACATGTAATATAACTGTATAAATTATTTGTTAATATTTAACAAATTATACACCCACCATGAGTGATACTTTTATGGGGACAATAATTGTGAATTTCCTCAGTGCTTCAGCCAAAAGTTTTATTCTTTTTAGACAGGTAGATTTGAAAATTAAATTGTTGTGTCTCTTTTTATTGTGAAATCTCGATACCTTTGTTTAGGAGATTGATAAATCTCCCAGAATGGAAGCATTCGATCTGTCATTGATTTATAGAGATAGCAACAAGAGACAAGGCATGAGTTTTTGATGATGTATGTCACTCATTATAAATCATAAATTACCTATAAAATGTCAAAAATGCTAATGAGTGTTTTTTTTTTGAGATTAAAGTCTGGATGAAAATTGTATTTTCAGTACATTTCTTTCATTTAGTATTTCAGATCACTCTTTATTCCTTTGTAGTAAATTGTTTCATCACTTAAATTAGTCTGTTATTATCTAAGAGCTATCATTTAGTTCCTAAAATAACTTCTTCTCTCTTCGTGGGACATGTAGGGCTGCCAGTGCTACATGATGATGTCATGTGCCTTATCCATCTTATCTGAGGATATTAGTACTCTGATGGCAAATACTTCATAATCCCTCCAGAATGAAAACATTTGTTATTTTTTATGGAAAACTAAGGGGATCATATGGATTCCCACACTGATAATGTCACCACTTCACCAACTGTGTAGAAAATTAATTTCTCTATACTGATGAAGGGATTTCACATTATTTCTACTAAAACACTAATTAAATCTTTATTTTGTTTGTGAAAAATAGTTATTGGAATTATTATAGCTATGCTATAACAATTCCAATAACTGTGATATCCTATGTTATAGCTTTGTTATTTTTAATTGATCATAGCCATTTCAATACCATACAATTCACATATTTTAAATGGTCATTCTCCTGAGGTCTAAAAACAATCAGCTTTAATCCTGCTTTGTGTTTTGTATGAGTTAATGCACATTTCATGACTTACATCCTTGACGGGTATCCTTTGGATAACAAATATTTGGTGATCTAATTATGGGCATTACAATTTATTAAAAATGCAGCTTTACTAAATGTAGTGATCCCTTAACAGCTTTACAGATTGTGTTAGTAAAAAACTCTGAACTGCAAAACCCTGTAGATTAATTAATTAATTGATGGATTGAAATAGAATGTTACCTGATTGGTGAATTCCCATCTCATTATTCTGTTGGTACAAGGGTACCACGATTGCATACAGCTAAATGGGATATTATTAGTAAATGCATTGTAAAATAAATATAGCATTGTTCTATCTATGTTTGATACAACTGTGACTGGGATTACTATATTGTGAAAACCTGTATTAGCATTTTCTGGAGGCATTAATTTATGACTGTTACATGCGGTAATCTTGCTATGTTCATAAGAAGTAACTCAATGTTGTATCATAACTAAAATTATCACAAAACTCAATTAATTCAGCTGATTATTCTCGGAAAACTGCCAGGGTTGTATGCACCTTATGTTATCGTAAACTTCTAAAATAGAAGAATTTCTTAGTTGTTTCTATTTTTTACTACCTTGTTCTTTACATTTTAACACCCATCTTGCATGAGTAAGATGGTTCTATCTAATGATTTTTCAAGAAGTATAAATAACTTGGATTAGACCGCTGGAAATTGCACAGTACCAAGAGTATAAATTATAACCAATTTAAATAATATTCATTCTTAAAACTTATTATTAACTTGGTTAAAAATTTTTTAGGTCCACAAGGATTTTTTAAAAGCCTTAATAGTTATTGTAGGGAAACTGCTTATCTTACCAAAGGAAACATACTAGTTAAATTCTTGTAATAAGTTCTTTCAATTATTTGTCTCTAATTTGGCAACAGCAAACTATCAAGGCTCTTCAAAAGTAAAATCTTATCTTAGACTTAAACAAAACTAATGCTTAATAGTCTATATGTGTGCATATGTATTTGTTCAATACTTCTTGAGATACTATTTCCATCGATTTTGATAACCTTTTTTTTAATTCTAATATCCTTGCAATTGTTGTTCTATGAAGATTGCTAAATGTTGTTTTTCCCACTTTAAATATTTACCACATTTTACCACTTTCAATTACATACAGTTACATAAAATATGAACATTTGATGCATGCTGTTGGATTGGTATTAATGAAACACATAAATAGTAATCTTCTAACAGCCAGGTAAAAAGATTAGTCATAATAAAATTCATCCATGTAAAGAAAGGGCTGGTGATGAATCAAAACAACTGCAATTACTAATTACCAGAAATCGGAAAAAAATCAAGGCTCGACCTTGCCATGAGAGAGGTAGTATACATAATTAAAAAAAATTTTTTTATTTGAAATGTAAGTTCAACTTCTACAAGTTCATATTCCAAAATCAACTGCCATTACTGCCATGTAATAATATCATATTGATAATAATCACTGGTGCTGTTAAACGTATATGTGAAGGAAATGATTAAAGAGGCATGGGAAGAACTAGAGGTAGGAATGAAAGTTGGCGGGAGAATTTGTAAAATCAGTTAGGTTTGCTGATGACCAAGCTCTAGTTTGTCAGTCAGCCAAGGGGTGAAAGCATTGCTGAGTGAATTGGAAATTCAGTGCGATGGATATGGGATGAGAATCAATATAAATAAAACAGGGTATGCTATTTTCCTGAAAGTGAAAGGCTAAGCTTAACATAAAAATAGGAGGGCAAAAACTAAAGCAAGTGGAACAGATTACGTATTGCTTTCAACCAACATGGTCAAAGTAGTAGGGGCATAAGGAGAAGAATTGTGCCAGGCAAAGAGTCTTTCACAAGGAGGAGGGAGTTGATGACAGGGACATTGAGCAAGGATATTAAGAAAAGGCTTGTCAAAACTTTGATATGGAGGATAGTTATGTACGACTTGGAAACATGGTCACTAAAGCAGGAGGATAGACGTAGATTGGTAGCTTTTGAAATGTGGGTTTGGGGAAGAATGGAGAAGATCAAGTAGACAGAAAGGAAAACAAATGAGGAGGTATGGTTGGCGAGGAGAGGGGGATTGTTGAGCGAAATCATAAGAAGACAGAAAAAATGGATGAAAGTCATATTGATCAGCAGTGTGATGTTGAAGACTGTTAGGCAAACAAGGAAGGGGCAGGAATAAGATAGGGATTTTGGATGGGATGAAGGAAGGGAGGAACTATATAGAGATGAAGAGGGTCATCTTATACCCAAGATATGTAAGAAAACTGAAATTTTAAGTGAAAATTCAGGGGTCGACAGAATAGTAAGTTCAATAAACAAGTTTCTGTGAAAAACAATATTCAGTAAAAAAGACTGAAAATTCAAATGAATAACAGTGAATGGGCAAAGACATTTTTAGTAATTTAAACTAATAATAATAAAACTCTAATTTCATTGGAATACAGTAGAAAACAGCTGATATGTTTGTGTATAGTAAAGTATTATGAAAAACCATGCTAGTTAAAACTAAGATGAGTGAGTGGCAAAAGTCAAGGTTCCTTAGATTGGTGTTATGAAGTTCAGCATTAGTTAAAATACAATGGTTTATATTATTATGCTGGGAGTTATTTGAATACCCTAATTGGATATTTGAATTCCATGTTTTACCTGCTAGGAACAGCAGGAAGCTAATACGTATGAATGTGATATGTGGTTTATGTTTTGAGGATTGGGTTTTTTAAGGGTGCATAAATAAAGGTGGGCTGCAGTTTTTTAATCCAATCAATTAGAACAATCATTTCTGTTTTCTTGTAAACGTAACACTTGATATACATCAGTTATATGGGAACAGTCTAATCATTGAAAGTATCATAAATACATGATTATATGTATTCTACAGGATGCAGACATAATTAATTGGTTATCCATTTGATGATTGGTATGTATCATCTTTCGAAACTGCCTGGATAGCTAGCTATAATTCTGTCCTTTACATTTCCTTCAATTATAGTAGTTGGTGAGCTGTTATGCCGCATTCTGTAGTTTCCTTCTTCCTGTGCCCTCCATAAGTGGCTGTCTTTATCAGCCCTTTGAAATACTTTGTTTATTACTGTATTATACATTTTATTTTCATTATTCTTCTGTAGTACCACATATCCATAACCTCCAATCTTCTTTTCTTTGATGCTCCTATCAACCATGTCTCACATCTATAGAAAATTATACTCAATGTATAAGCTTCAATGAAAAAACATCTTTGTTTTTCCAGTATTGTGCTTACTTTTTCCATTGCTAGTGATCTTGTTACCAAAATAGCAAAACCCTTTTTCTTGTTTCAGTGCCAGTCTTAATTACTTTTGCTAGTCTAAATTGGAGATCACCTTCTCTGATGTAACTGGATACCGTTGCCATAGACTTAATCTTATTTATCTTTAGATTCTTAATCTTATTTATCTTAGATTCTCCATAGTGTATAGTATCCTTGTCAGGTTTTGTTTTTTCTCTGTAACTATGCTGTCTAAAAATTGCAGCATTCATATCCTTTTTCTCCATATATTCATATTCCACCAATTTTTTCTTTGGTCTTATTTACTCCTTCTCAGTGTACACATTAAATTTAAAAAACAATAATGAGCAACCTTGAGTTCTTTATATGCCACTTTCTTACTTGCACCACATCTATATACTGTATGTTTCAATCTCCTATCGTATTTGTTCATGATTTTTTCATTAGTCCCGAAGTTATATTATTCATACCTGGTCCTTAAGTCCTTAGCCGAAGCATCAGAAACAGACCTGGGAATCAGGCCTATCATCATCATCCTCTATTCTGATATGCCTTTCTTTTTCTGGTATGGATTCTTTTTGTGTGGTTCTAAAAGTTGTTTGTTGCCATAAATTTGTACTCTCTGCAGAATTCTAAAAGCCTTGGGTGGTTCCTTCTTGGTGCTAATATTTTGAAGAAATAAGTTATAAAAAATTACTTTACCTTAACACGAATATATAAATGTTCTGAAACAACACTCGTTAAACATAAGTTTCAAGCTTAACTTTGTGGAATTCCTTCTTGTTGAGGGTAGAAAAAGAAACTTTGCACTTCCACATAAAGAGTTAATACTACACATGACCATGGCTTTGATGCTGCACCGTGTGAAGTATTAAATCTTTTTGTGGAAGTGCAAAGTTTCTTTTTCTACCCTCATCAGTACTCGTTATTTAAGCAACAAGTTTCATTGACTTACATTTGGGAAAAATTTTGAGGTACATTTAGGAAAATTAATGTTAGCTTTTATGTTTTAACATGCTTTTCTTCTATTCATCATTGTCATGAAACGAATTTCATTAAATGATTTGTTTCACTTAAAATCTACAAGTATGTGTAGTGATGGCTTCCACACCTAATATTTTATAGTGCAAGAAAATTTTCTATTATTAATGGCCTTTATTCTTACCAAAGTGCTATCCAGTTAATTAGGTTAAGATATTCAAAGCCAGAATTACATATAGAAAGCTTTTAGGCAGGAAAGGTATCAACTATACATGCATCAATGGAACCATGCTGTAAATCCAATAAGTCTTATTTTTGTAAATATCTTATTTTAAGTACCAACCTCCCAAAAGTTATCTTCCTCTGTAGCTTTAATGAGAATACATTTTTGCAACACTACAAGTTTATTGAAAGGAAGGAAAAATTAATGCAGTTTATAATTATTGCAGTGAACTATGTTATTAACGACCATAGAATTTTTCATGTAATGCGTATTGAGAAGGGATGTTGACTAATTTTATTATATGATTTGCTTATTTGTCTGCCGTGGTGTTTTGGTAATGGAATGTAAGTTTTGGTAGAATTTCATGTATATGTGTATCATGTTTTGTAGCTGCTGAATTCTGCATGATATTCATAATAATGGATGTTTTGTGAACTTTACGGAAACATCATTTTAAAAACATTAGCAAATCAGTCTCTTTCTGACCTTTCAACGTAAACAAGAACCTGTTTTGTTCTGTCATTCTATCCAATAACCATGACACTGGTTTTTTCACAAGAATTTTTAAAACATTTTATAAATTGACCTTGATTTATTACAATGCTATCGTTTTGAACTTCCATTTTTTAAAAATCAGATGAAGGAAAAAATATTGTTTGGCAAAGGATTTGATGCTTAGCAGGTCATTTTTTTAAATTGGCATTGATATACATGCTGACCTACATTGCAGTATGATTTCATTCAATGACTTGCATCATGATAATTTTTATGAATTTGACTGGGCAGGAAAATGATTTTTGAATAAAAACTGTTTCTTCTGAACTCAACCATGTACATAACAGACATGCCAACTCTCCCGATTTAAGCGGGAGACTCCCAATTTTTCCTTCTTACGTTCTTGATGAACTGTTCAAATTGTGTACTTAGCTTAACATGTTAATAAAGTGTGACATTCATTAAAAATTGGCAAAGTGTCATAAAGGGATTAAGGTGCCATGCAAATATTGTGGTAATTAAAAGTGATTACTTCGTGATACACTTCTAAAAATCTCCCGATTTTTCATTTTTGAAAGTTGGCATGTCCTCCCGATTTTTCATTTTTGAAAGTTGGCATGTCTGACATAATAATAAAATATCAGATAAATACGACATCCAGGTGAAGTCTGATGTTGATGAAATGGAAGTTGTCTGTGAGGGCGATTCCATGGATTAAAATGGGTTACTATAAACAGGAAAAGCTAGTGTATTATATGTAATGGTTGTTTTGAGTGTATTTAGTTGTATTTCTATGCCTACGGATTTTAATTCTTACATTTGTTCAATGATGAAAGAATTCATGTGAACATTTGTCAATTCAATTTGAAATGTGAAGCTATATGCATTCCTATTTAGGAGGCATTAAGTGTGCACGTTGGACTTTATTATAAGCAATTTCCTCATAACTTCAAAAATTTCTATTCTACTTACTCATTCTAGTTTATTGTGCCAGATGACCTTCTTTGTATGAGACTTTATCCATTTGCCTACTTTCCCTTAAATTTGAGGTTTTATGGGAAAAATTTCATATTCTTTCAATTAGAAACTTGATATGGTACCATAGTACTTTGAAAAATTAAAAAAATATTTTTTCAGGCAAAGAAAGTTCCATAAAGAAATTCATTTTATAATTTTTTTAATGAAAAAATAAACATTTAGAAAATGTCCAGGTGTCAGAAAGAATTCTGAAAACAAAGCAAGGCAAATATTTCATGCACTGGGAGGCCTTTCTTCTTAAGCCTATATATATAATCAATAACAGATGAAAGTATTTTAAAGGGAAGCAGTATATTTGCAATTTATTTACAAAACAAGTGATTGCAGTCAATGTAAAGAATAAGGGCAAAATTTAGTCTTTAATCTTGGTTGAAATGATAGTACAATTTGATCAGTGAAAAGAAGGAAGTATGGAGTATTAAAAATTTTGAATAAAGGGTGAATGTCACTTAAGCCAGTGAGGGTATGGAATGGATGGTGAGAGGAGCAGACTAAGGTGGTCCAGATACACATAAAATGTTGCAATCAACAAAGAGAAATATTTTGTAGACATTAGTAAAACACTTACACAGTTGAAATATCAGGTACAGCATAGACATACTGAAAATAATAATTTAACCAACAAAAATGTAATTTCAAGACACCGGAATGCATCGATAAGTAAGCAGTTGTGGTCAATTACCATGTTATTAATTTTTTTCTGAAATGATGCATCTAATTCTGCAATTTCTGAATTGACTTGGGTGAGAGTGAATTGATTTTTTATAAAATAATTCAGCTGACCAATATGCCTGAAACTTAACAGTGGTGAGTGGAATTGGAAATATACATGGAAATTATTTTT
Source organism: Hetaerina titia (assembly GCA_037158775.1). Lineage (NCBI taxonomy): Eukaryota > Metazoa > Arthropoda > Insecta > Odonata > Calopterygidae > Hetaerina > Hetaerina titia. The sequence goes on from CM073773.1 coordinate 18,457,546, forward strand.
TATATCAATCCAAAATTTCAATAAAACAGTGGGGAATGAACATATTTCCATGGGGTATTGCTGCATGTTAATCTTAAGATTTCTCTGTGAAGATCATTGAAAGTGTGTAAGTGCTCACAATCCATTCTTATTTTAAGTTTGAGGGAAATTCTGGGAACCATATTGTACCTGAATATTTTTATTGATTCAACACATCTGCTCAAAAGCTTTGTGTTTTGAGATAAAATGGATGAATTACTAGGTTATCATACAGTTGTATATATAGATTAAAATTTTCATTTACCACCTTATTCAATTGCCAAGAAATAAGTTCATCTAAGTGGCAATATTTCTCCATCTCTTGAGGCGAATCTTTCTTATGTGCATTGTCTTTTTAAATGAATTTGGTGTTTGATTTTATATTTGGGAAAGTTAAAGGCTTATGCATTTGTGTATTAAATGGGTAGATTTAAAACTTATATTTCTCTCCTTAGGGAAAATGGGTATAATTGAAGTTACACCTTAAAATTTGTTTCTTTTAATGAGATTGGAGTTAAAGAGAAAGGCACATAATTTGCAACCCTATTGTTTGAATATTTTTCTCACTAAGGACGTTATGCTATTAACCTAATCAAATACCTTATACTGATGAATGATCTTCACCTTGTTTTGGAAATTATATACTCAACTGAAGGCTTAAATTACCTATCTCTCTGGAAGTTATAAATTATAAATGTTTCTCCTTACTGATAGTACTGTGATTTTAAAATCTTTGGTAACAATTAGGGAAAGAGTAGCTTTGCAGTATTGATAAATGCATATTACAATTTTATATACAATAGATGAAATATTCTCATCATTAATAAATACCTATTGATTTTTGAAGTCAACTTTAGAGACTGGTGCATGCCTGGGCATCAATTAATTCATAGTAGTCAATTTGTCTAGGTTAGGTAATGTTTAGCTAATGATTTTAAAGGCAGTGTGGACTTCTCTATAAATAAGTAAAATATTTTTAAACATCCACAGTTTATGTTGTTATCTTCATGTGAGAAGGTAATTTTTTTTACCTGAGTACATGTATTCCCAGCAATCTTCTGAAATAGCATCTGGAGTGAATGCCATGTGGTAAGAAATTACTAAAGTTTGTGCAGTTAAATCTAATGATGAGGGCAGAAAAAGAAACTTTGCACTTCCATATAAAGATTTAATACTTCACACGATCATGATTTTGATGCTGCACATCATCATCAGGTGGGTTTGAAACAGGTTCCACCCGGTGATGATGCGCAGCATCAAAACCATGGTCGTGTGAAGTATTAAATCTTTATATGGAAGTGCAAAATTTCTTTTTCTACCCTCAACATGAAGGAATTCCGCAAAGTTAAGCCTGAAACTGTTATGTTTATCAGCATAATGTTGTTTTATTTTGATGGTAGAGCAGGATTTAAAGGTTTATTCAGTCCAGAGCATAATTTTACTTTCTGGGATTCATTTACTTTACATTTTTTAATAATGTATTCCTGTTGAGTGCCAGTTTTTAGATTACATATAGCTTGGGTGACTTTGGATCTTTTGAGGAATTATTAATATGAATGAAATCCAACAATGCACAGAAGGTTCACATTTTAAGAAATGCAAAGCTGCTAAGAGTATATTTATTTTAATGCCCTGGGTTACATTGGAATTTTTAGTAGAAAGTTTTTTATAGTCAACTTGGTTAAGCTGGGACAACTTTAGCACCCAACTATACTTTTGAAGCACAGAGTAAATGGTTGTTAATTTGAAGAGATAATGCAGTGATTGAAGGCATCTTATGGATTGATTATTCCACCAATGCACTTATTGAGGTGAGTGTGGCACAAGGAAGGAATTAATTTTTTTCAGATGACAAAAAGAACATCCACAATAACTGAAAAAAATAATTAGCTGCTAATTATTTAACTAAACAAAATGGCAAGCTTTATTACTCACAGAAAGTGTATAGCATGTCGAAATTATATTTCCAAAATATTAATTGCTAAATTAAATTTGTAATCATCATATACACCAACAAAAAATATTTTGTAAAGATAAAAATCAAGTAAAAACCCAGATTGAAAGTGTAATGACTCTTCAGGAATCGTATTCCAATGTCCTCACCAACCATAAAAACTTCAGTTTCATCAGCTACCTAGTCTTTAATATTAGTAAAAGTGTTTCCTTTCAGTTATGGGAGTATTATTTACATGGAAAATATATAGGGGTGTTCAATTAGTAGTGTTTCAATTCTATTTCCTTCAAATATGAACTCAGTGGCAGTTTTCTTAATGACCCACGTAGTGGTACATTGCAAGTGTGGTATATGTAATTTTCTTTGTTAGGTCACAATGGTAATCGCCTACACACTAGATTTATAATTCAGCACTAAAACAATGCAATACTATTTGAAATGTCAATTAAGGAAACTTGGGGACATGGATTTTAGCCTATGCAGTTGAATAAATGATTTATTGTGTTAGACTGGAGGTTTGGCTGGCTATTAAAGAGCTAAACCACAATGCAAGAAATCCTTTTAATGACACTTAAATTGGTATTCTTTTATATAAGAATTTGAAGTAATTGTATTGAGTCAAAGCGTTGATGCTAGCATTCGTTTGAACTGTCACCCTTCTGTACATTAGTCAGCTACTCAATATTTTCAGGAGTAGTGTGATTTAAGGAACAGCTATGATATCAATGTTTGTGAGTGTATAACAGAAAAAAGCCAACCTAAAATTGATGTAATTATTCATTAATGTTTGTTTCAAATACAAATTAGCATGAGAAATAATTCCTAACATTTTGGTCAATGTGGTTAGGTTTTTAAATAGCAAATTTTTGCTGATGATTTGCTCATGACACCTTTAGATATTTACAAATTTCATTTAAATTTCCTTTTGAGTCATTACATCTTGGCCTTGAGCTTGAAAATGGGGATTGGAATTGTGCAGTGGCTTGTGGAGAGCACTTTGAATGAGTATGACATCCGTCGGATGGGACGTTAAACTGTGGACCCCATGGTGCCTTTTGACAAGAGTAGGCTCATGCTGATACCAGGTTTCTCTCCACCCTTCCCCCTTTTCCATCCATCTCCAATGGCACAAATGACCGCAATTGTCAGTCGCCTCCCATAAAAACTCCTACTAGCTTGAGTATTAGGCAAGCTGTTTTAACTCATGTCGGAATATGGTATGAACTTGCTGTCATTTGTTACATTGAGCATAATTCCAACTGAAATCTTGATTATTCTAAAAGAAATTGAAAGTAGGAGGAGTGTTATGACATTACATTAGAAAGGCATGTCTTTTTTAGATGAAATGTTTTCTGCATATATTCAAATTTATTGGAAAAATAGATCATGTGTCCCCTGAATAATTTGACTACCACTTTCACAACATATATGGGTGGAGTGACAGCATCTGTTTTGCAGAAAAATAATTGTGCTCAAATGAATACCCTTTGCTATGAGCACCAAGTTTTGGGTTGGTATTCTACCTTGTGTAGGCCTGGGTAAGAGGTTATGGAATCTATGTATGCTCCCCAAGAAAAATATGCCTTGTTAGTGGAGCAATAGGCTTGGGAGTGGGAGGAGAATAATGAGAAGCCATTGACAAACTTAACATACTTCTTTGCAAAGGGTGAATAAGTCACGTATGTTAACTTATTTTGTGATATTATCCCAGGTATAACTTATACACAAAATTAACAAATAAACATTACACCTCTCTATTGGACCAGTTAAATCATACAATGGCCAGATGAAAAGAGTAAGTTTGATTTCAACAATTTTAATTTTGCCACAATATAAAATTAAATTCTTAACATTATTTATACTTACATTAATCTAACTTAGCTTTCTTATGGCATGTTTAATAATAATTTATGGACCTATATGTAGCGTACATTGAGCTCTTTTGCTCCATTAATTAATTGAGAAAGGTGAAAAAGTTAAAGCCACATTTCACTTTGAAATATTGATTCGTATTTCTTGCAACATTTAATTAAAGTGCCTATTTAATATATACTTTGCTTTTCTAATTTTAATTAACAGTATTAATGCATAGAATTTAGCTTGAAGATATTGTGTACCATATGTTATTTTGACATATGATGTTAATATGCTAAGTGAAAACATATTAAATCAGAGGTTGTCTTTTTTTATTTAGTGTTTTATTTTCAATCTGGGTAAATTTGAAATTGGCATATGCAGAGAAGTTTGCAAGGAAGCTCAATTGCTTTTTAGGAGCTCTATCCCTATGGTTTGGCACCTGGTAAACCTTTTAAGGGGTTTTCTTTTTCCAAGGATGACCATTTTTACTTTAAGCATACCACATTTGAAATTCTATTCTTTTGCCAGGACTCTGTTGAACATTTCATAACAAGAAAGCCACTAATTTCTATAATTTTGATCACAAGCCAAATATAGTAAATTGCTTTGCAGTTCAGTTCAAGTTTTGTTAAATAACCACATGTTGTTCTAATATAACTTGCATAATTTTGCAGTGAAGAAATGTTTTAAGTCAGTTTGTTAAAGTTGTATTGTTACTAACTTAGATGCTGTAGAAGAGACAGGCAGTACCTTTTGGTACTGCCAGATAATCAATTGCCACCGTCATTGTTTGATTTATTACAAGTTTTTGGTAGGTATGATGAAGAACTTGACTTAATTTTGTTACAATGTTTTTATGGTTACTTCAGTATTATTTCTCAAATATCTGGAAATATTAAAACTAATAATTTTGAGATGATATGTTAAGGAAAGAAAATTTATTAGCATTTGAATAATGCTTCAAAATATTTCAATTTCAAGCAGTTGAGTGGTGTTTAATCATTGCTGAGGTAAGGAGACTTTGTTCTCTCTCTCTCACTTTTATGTGATTATGAATGTTGCTCTTCAGTTTTTGAATCTTATATATTATGAGTAGGTTTGGGCTATTTATGCATACAAAATACAAGGAACTCAAAGTTAATATGCAAGAAAATCATTATTTTAACTTAATTTCCTGTCATCTATGTTTTGATCATGAATACCAAACTTTTATTTTCATTCTAAACCACTTTTTGTCTTAATTTGACTCACAGCTCACAATCATGGGTAATGTTTCTGATAAAAATTTTCTACACACTCATTTCAGAACATTATTCATACATGCTTTGTATGTTCAATTATGAAAATAAAATAAATCATGTTCCTATACCTCATGGAGCTTGCCGGTTTAATTTGTATTAGAGATTGTATCTTTCAAGTGATGACATACCATTTGTACTTTCTCATTAATGGTAGAGTACTGTAAATGTTGAAATATTTCAAAGCATGAACAGATGTTTTCCCAGAGTTTTTTTTTTATTATCCTAATACCTTTAGATAAAAAAATTGGCCTTAGCCATGCTCATACCTGATATTGTTGTCATTGGCATGAGCATTTAGTGTGTACCCAGGCAGCTGATTTTTCCATGTGTAAAAGTGTGAATTAATTTTAGTGGTAAATACATCTTGTCAAGTTTCCATGTTGGCCTTTTCATTTCACAGCCATCACCACCACTTCACACGGATGAGGATGAAGGCTCTTCCCTTTCCCATCATGGGCAAAGAAAGGGATCAGACAGAAGTAGTCGTCCAGTGCCAATGGGTAGAGGGCCTCGATCTCCGCCATCTCCCTCCTCCCCTCCCAACTTACCCCCACCTCCACCACCCCCACCTAAGTTCAAATCCCACATGTCCCCTCCACACATGGGCCAATTGCAGCAACCACAGGCCACGAGTGAAGAGGGGGAGCTTAGTGAGGATGAATTGGAAAAGAGGAGGATGTTACTCTTGCAGCAACTGGAAGAAGAAAACTGATGTGATTCTAAGTAAGGTGTTGGCTCCTGAAGTGTTTCTTCCTCAGTGTAGCTTCAAACTCAGGAGGTTGTTTTCATATTCATGTCTGCAATTTTTGAAGCCATTTCAAGGATTGATGCACTGGAATGTGATAATTCAAGTGCTGAGAACTTGATATCAATGTGGGTAATGCTCTATAAACTTTTTTTGGATGTTTGAAATGATGGTGACTTATACCCTGTACGTTAGTATGGTGTAACTTTTGAGCCACAGAGTTGTTAGTATTTGTTTGTGGTTGATCCATTGAACATTTTTATGTTCTTTGCTTAAAAAGGTAAAGACTATTTTCTTGTCTAATTTTTGTGAATCATGCATACCATTGACTGGTTGTTTCCACTTCAAAAATATAAGTCAGAATTGTATTTTGTATGATTTTAATTATATACAAATTGATTAATTAACAACAGTATTTTAGAATTGACCACCTTCTATTAAATTTGTGTATACTCTGTAGCTTGAAAAATAGATGTGCATTTTTATGATGGAAAGAGCATTTTTTCCACTTATTGTGAATCTGATGAGATGGAGTACTTTCCTTCTTGTATAGTCTAAATGCCCACTCAGGATTTAAGGAAAGTTTAATTGCACCCTCTAGGATCCTGCAAAGATAACTTGATCTATAAAAATGGAATATTTTGCCATATGGATGAATATTCTGTGTTGAAAGTTTCTGTGTGTGTATCCTCATATGTTATTCTGCTCTGTTCCATTATTAATACTAATTTTCAATACTTTATGAGAGGAGTTTTTTACATCTATTACCACATCCAAATGTGGTTGAATTGAATGTACTCCAGAATCACATTATTAGTTACCTGTAGTCTTTAGTCATCTGTAATTCCAGTGTGGGTGTTATTTCTTAATTAGCCAAACAAATTGATGTCTGGCACAAATTCTTTATTGAGGAGAGGAGAATATGTTTGTGAATTATTCATTCAGTAGTGGGATTTTCCAAGTTTAAGAATTCATAGTTTTTTCTGATGCTTAATCAAGAATTTGATGTGTTCCTTGCTGAAATCAAAATTTATAAAACAAAAATATTGTCATTATCAGAAGGTAAGAATACAATCGGAGGGTACATCATAATCATTATCAATGAAAACAGTTGATTTTAAGTACTTAGTATTTTTTTAGTTATGAATTTGGCTCTCCAGAAGTCTTTTTCATTTCTCTTTATATATTGAAATTTTTAAAGTTTGCTTTGACTTTGTCTAATATAGTCCATGTGATATCCTGTAAAATATGACACAAGTGTACATTGGTCCAAAGATGGAATAGAAACACACAGTGATACCTTAACTTGAATAAATCTTCTTAAAAATCTCTGAAAATGATGGATTCTGGGGTAATGGAGGTACTTATCCCCTAATAAATTTTCTAATATACCCAAAAGTGATGAGTCATTGTCACTCTATCTTTCAAAACATTTAGTAAATGTAGGTTTTGCTTTCTAAGCTCTCTGCTTGGACGTCTGAATTTGAAAAGTTTGTTGAATTTTGAAAATGGTGTAATGATAAGAGATGTCGTATTACTCTACTAAACTTGTTAACTTTTTGCAATCCTGCTTAAACTGAATTAAGTTTTACAAATGGTTGAATTCTAGACACCATAAATGGTATGTTCTATTTTAATTATTACTACAATTCAATAAAAAGAAGAAAACATTATGCTACGCCTGTGGTCAAAATGGGAGGTGATTCCACAACTTGGACTTGCTGCCTGCTACAAACGTGCTTCCAGTGGAGTCTGCCAGGTTGGTGATGACAATTTTAAAAATTTATCTTGTGTTAAATCATAATAATAATAATAATTCTGTTCTAACGTGTTCTGTTCTAACAGTTTTGAGTTGCACCAGGAGATGAATGCTTTTTTCATTATTTTTTACAAGAGTTGAAAAAGCATGGTTTAGTTGAAAATACTGGTATCTTAGCAGTTCAGTCAAGTCAGTGGTGCCATGAGGAGCTAGAGTGTAGCAGTAGGTGAAACTTGCTACCCTTGATGAATAAATTAACCACTTTAATTTATAATATTCATGGAAAAAGAAAAATTTACTAAAAAAGGTATTTCAATGGTTCATTGTTTCTCATTTTTGTGAAATGAATGGCGAAAATAGTAAATTATGTTTTTACTCCTTTGATTTTTTTATATTTCACCTCATTATTTCCATATTTTGTGAAACATTGCCAAAATTAAAACTGCAATTTTTAAATGGGCAACAAGTGTTTGATGCTGCATTCTAATTTTGATGATTTGGCAGCACATCTTATTCACTTTAGGTTTATATAATTTATATGCACAACAAGTTTGTTGTCAATGGAATGAATTCTGAAAGTCTAGAAGTGTTTTGGCTTTTTCTTTTAACATTATTGGAGGCATAAGAAGGTTGATTTTTGTTAGCATTTGCTTACCTAGTTCTAACTCAATTCCACTGTAATGAAAAAAGTACGTATAGCAGAGCCTTTCTGCCCTCTACTTAAATTAAAAATTAAGGTTAAAAGTCGGTGATAATTCTATTGCAGCTAAAGCAAATTATTTTTTGTAATGGCATCATATGCATTTTCTTTCATTGTAATACTTAAAAAAATATAAAATTTTTGTTTCCTAAATTGTGATAATAAATGGGTATAATTCATCCTTTATAATGTTTAAACTTTCAATGAAATATAGTTCCTAAAAGAGGCAGTCATTATTAGCATCATAATAGCATCAATGTAAGCAATCTAAGGGGGAAAAAGTCGATTGTATATACATTCAGTTAGATTGTAATTAGATTAGTTAGTGTGTTCCTGAAGAGAAACATTTGATAGTGATGGGGGATTGGAATGCAACAGTAGCCAAAGGAAGAGACAGTGATGAGTTAGAAGAGTACAGTTTAGGCATGAGGAATGACCGTGGGGAGAAAGCAATTGAGTTCTGTATAAGACAGGGGTTAGTCATCACCAACACTTGGTTTAAAGACCATAAAAGGCATAGGTATACCTGGTAATTGCCAGGCGATCAATTTGCACAGTTTTATGGGAGCATATGCAGACTATGACCCCAATTAGTTGTGATGAAGTGTAGCGTATGTTTCAAAGCGATAAGGTAGGGGCGGCGTGTTAGGAATTGGAATATAGAAGCATTAAATGGATTGACCAGAAAGGAGTATCAGCTCGCTATAGAGAAAATCATGGAATACAGTAAAGAGCCGAGTACTATTGAGGAAAAATGGGAATATATCAAAAAAGGGATATCAAAAGCCACAAAAGAAACTATAGGAACTGTTAATGGGAAAAGGACATGGAAACTTTGGATCATGAATGAAAATGTCAGAAAATATAGATGAGAGAAGGAAACGGAAAAATGTAAACACAGAGTTGGCCGAAGGAAGTACAAAGAGTTAAATAATAAATTGGGACTGGTAACAAATAAAGCAAAAGAAACATGGTGGAAAATGCAATGCGAGGATATGGAAAGTTTGCAGAAGAAGGGTGAAATTGGTGTGATATTCAAGAAGGTTAACATGCTATTGAGAAGTAAAAAGGGAAGATCTGTGTTAACAGTTAAGAGATATAAGTTGGGTAAGATAACAGTTGAAGCAGAAAAGATCCAAGAGAGATGGAAGGAATATATAGAAACACAGTTTGGTAGAGAACTTAGGGCGACAAGGTTAGACATAGAAAAGGAACATGACATAGATGAAGATAGCTTAGGTCCAGGCATACTCGACGATGAAATAGAAAGGGCATTAAAGGAGATGAAAGCAAATAAGGCCGTGGGGGTGGACAGCATTCCTGCAAAACTGTTAAAAGGTTTAGGAAAATTGGGAGGAAGAGTCTATATGGACTTATTCATAGCATCTATGAGGAAGGAATCTGGCTGGAAGACTTGGTGAGATCAGTGTAAGTTACTATTCAGAAAACATAAAGGCTACATCATGTGAGAACTACAGAAAAATAAGTTTGAATTCTCATTCAGCTAAAGGTGTTTTCAGGATTATCAACAAAAGGATGGAGATCAGGAAAAATTATGACTTAGGTGATGAATATACTGATAGGGAATGATCACACCCAGGCCACACTGCCAAATTACTTAAGCCCTCTATTGATGCAATGTGACAACTGGTCAACCCCTAGGTTTCAAAGTCCAAATATTTTTAGTTTTTCTTGGTACAATTGTCTTAGAAGTACCTCAAAAATCCTGAAATCCTTGAAACTGTGCATGCTTCATATTGATCAGTTTGCAAGAGGGTAACAACTAATACTTAAAATTTTATCATAAGGCAATTGAATAAATATATAACTTGAGAAAACAAAACAAGGTAAATCTCATGCATCAAATCAATCTTTTGAGTTGCTAGCTGTGGTTATCTTGGTGATAACTCAAAGTTTAGACATATTTTTATCTTCTCTTTGTCAACATCATGGCATGATAACATCTACAGCAAGAATTATGTCTAATCTATAATTTATAATCTATAATTATTAACATACTTTATTAATATATTGATTATGCCCCATGTCAAAATATTTCTTGAGGTAAAATGTCATCCTTATTGAAAATAATGGGTGTAATTGTTTGTTTGTTAGCATAAATAATTGAAATGATCCAATAATCATAAATTAACTAATGAAGACGGTGTTTTGAATACTGTTGAAATGGCTCTATTTATATAGTAGAAATTAGCCAATGACAATTCTTTTCTAGGCTTCTCCAAAGTGCCACACACCATGAATGTAGTAATAATGATATATCAAAGTGCAAAGTACCACGGTAATGGTGCAGTTAAAAAAGTTTCTCATTGGCCATCATCAATTACAACTATTTGGGGAAAATTATAAATTTAGCCACCTATCTCATGAAAATTTTAACAAATTCAAAAAGCCTGGGTGAATAATAGAATAGGAAATTTTATCCTCATGGCATCTGCCAAAAATTCTTAATCACAACTATGCATCTTTTTTTAGGTAAGCTAGTTTGATACAACTCTCATACTAATCAGTGACAGATTAAAGTATTATGGCATCCAGCATGAAAAAAACTGGCCTAGGTGGTTAAGAACTTGTGAATATTGTGTATATCAATGTTTTAATTTTTTTGAAATTGATGCCTGGATTTCAACTTTCAGCATTTTCCCTGCATTATACAATGAACCATGTCCTGGTACCATGAAAAATGATCCCTGGTAATACAAATATTCTATTGCCAGTGATATGTCCAAATAGTCATACATTCCCATCTTTTGATGGTATAATGAAATTAATGTAAAGGATACTTCTAAATCATCACCTCAAGAATATATTAATGGATTGTTGTATTGTGGGTATATATGAACATGAGCACATCGTATGTGACTGATATCTGGATAGCCAATCAACATGTTGGCAGGTTTTGACTTAGTATTGATAGTACAGAATGTCCTCAGATATGCAACAAATATGAAGTACCTACTTCAACACATGAAATTTGTGACATCCCTCAAACATGATATAGGTTAATTACTGTTATTTTACTTGTTGAAATTCAGGTTTCATAAATCATGGAACCTAAAACATGGAACAATTATTTTTGAATAAAATATCAGTTTTTTATGATTCAATTTTGCAGACAAGAAAATACCAATCTTTAATAAGTTTGTTTTGTAAAGTGGTGGCATTGCGGCATGACACAGTCCGTGAGTCCAACTGAGACATAGAGGGACGTACAGTGTGTTGTGACCAGTTTCTTCCTATTGGCTTGCCCAATGTGTTTTCTCTGGAAGTTGTATTGGATTATTTTGTATGTTGATTAGATAATTTTGGCATCCAGTAGTAAATTGTTAGCTGTAAGTTTACTGTTATAATATTTCATGCTGTTCTTTTGCAGCGCAGCCAAATTCAGAAAGCTTAATTTTTCTGTTCCTTCAAGGGCCTTTCTACCTTTTAATGCTTTTTTTCCTGTTGTCCTGTCCTTCCTTGCAGATTTCTCTCACAGATTTAACTATTCTTAAGTTTTTCATATATACATCACTGTTCCTGAGGCTTAGCATTCCTCATCTTGGGAGCTTCTTCAGCTACTTTCACCCATGGCTTTGTCAGTCTACCCCTTCCTCTCAAACCAATTAGTTTTCTCTTAATCCATCCATCCCTTGCACATCCATAGTAAAGATTCAATAGCCATGTTTTCATATTAGTAATTTTTGTTTCACTCAATGCTTTATTTCAAATTATTTACCTAGATCACTTTTGTCACATAAAAAATTGCTTACTTTATATTCTTTCAAAAACCTTCCACACCTATCCTCTATTTACTTGACTGTATTCCTTCTCCACATCAATGAATGTATAAGAATCTTTCTTTGCATACTCATGAATTTCTCAAGTAATTGCAGAAGTGCAAGTAGATGATCTGTCCAACCCCTATCAGCCATAAAATCCCATTATTATTCCCACTTTTTGTCCAGTGTTACTTTTTGTGGTAATTACATCGATACTGAATTGAGCACTAAATTCAAAAGACTTAATGCTCGACTATTCTGACATTCATTATTACTCCTTGTTCCTTTATACAAAGTACAATTGTTATTTTCGTATTCAATTGGAACACCTAAACTTTGCACGCTTAAATTCAAAAACTTAAACAGATAAGTAATTAATGTTTCCATTCAACCATCCATTCAACATATCATGGGTACCATTGATGCCTGCAGTGTTTCTATTCTTCAAATCTCCCACCACTTTCACAACCTCATTTTCATCAGCTTTCCTTTGATCATTTCCACCTTGTAATGCATTTGGCTTACTCATATTGAACACCATGAATCCTCAAAATACTTCTTCGAACAGTCTGTAGCATTGCATGCATCCCAAACAATGTAACGATGTTGATTGGGAAACTGATGTTCATGAGTTGGGGATTTTCTTTTTTTTTGTGTAAGAGATTGGTGTTTGGAAGTTTTTTTAAGTGTATTTTTTCTGACTGATTTTATTTGCTATCTTTTGTGATATTGATTGGATTTGAGATGTCATGTTATTTTTTCCAAGGCAAGTTTGATTGTAATACTTGGGACTTGTGTGCTGCCTGACATTGTCTATCTGCACAGGTGAGTTTTAATAATAATAAGCGCTCATATTTTTCAATCATGTACCCTGTCCTTGCTCTTTTAACCCATTTCCAAAACCTCTAATTTTCCAAAAAAATAATTAAGCATTTGTCCTTCTTACGCTAATTTCCTCACTTTCATTACACTTTTTTATGATATTTCGTTTTCCCATTGTAATTATCATGCCATATCTTTTGAGGTTTCTCTCTTTAGGCTGCAGTTTTCTTACTTTATGCTTTATTTATCTCTCTTATGGATCCTAATTTTTGTTCCACCAGGCATCTTTTTTCCTTCTTTTATTTCATCCATACAAAAGTCATTCTTTGGAAACTCTCCCAATCACCCACTCTTGTGTTTTTAAATATGTCCTTCTCATTCTATTCTCTAGCATGCACTAATACTGCCTTCTTATGTTTTTATCTTACAGCTTTTCTGCTTCTACTTCCTGTTTGCTTATGGGTTCTAATATTCCTTGCTGTCCACTTGTTCCCGATGACCACGTTTGACTTTATCAAGTAGGTCTGTTTCACATTCAAATCCTCTTATTTACTATCTTTTGTCTTTCATTCACACTCTCAGCTCTCATCATTCAACAAAATCAAAACTTATCCTAGAATCATCCCTTTGTCATGCATACGTATCAGAAATTGCAACTTTGACTATGTATTTAAGATCACTGATCCTTTTTTCATGCACACACTCAAGTTTACTCCATTACCATTCACTTAGGGGCCACGATACATACAGCTGTTTCAGAAACATCCCTTCAACCAACCCATTCATATATGCTTTCTAAAATATACAATATGGGGCACATAAAAATAACTGGAATTATTTAATTTAAAATTATGTACTTAATTTTTTACAAAATAACCTTATCACTTTCAAAGTGCTCTACAGTACATTAGTCTAATCTGTGATTCCATTCATGAAAACATTTTTCAAACTCTTCTGTTGTGATTCCTGACAGCTCCAGCCTCATATTTTTCTTTACCGCTTCCATATCATCAAAACGTTGTCCTTTCATGTCCCTTTTGATTTGTGGAAACAAGAAGAAATTGCATGGAGTGAAAAAAACTTGGAAAAAAATCTGGGTTGGTTCAGAGATGGTCTTTAAATGCACGGCAAGTTTCAATTCGTTTCTCTTTTTGCTATTCAGCCAGGACCCAAGGCACGAAATTTGCACTGACCCTTCTCATCTTTAAATCTTCTGACAAAATTTGCTGAACCAAGCTCTGCATTATTCCAGATAACTTACTAATCTCTTCAATAGTCTGCTGTAGGTCTTCAAGCATGATTGCACAAACTTTTTAAAGATTTTCATCATATGTAGAAGTTGACGGACATCCTGAACAAGACTAACATACTGGCTTTCCACCCAGAGGGTCTAGGGTCGAATCCCGGTGGCAGCAGATATTTTTCAGTGGTATTCTGATCCCTTCTTAGGGCACTTTGAGTGAGTACGCCATCTGTCGGATTGGACGTTAAGCTGTGGACCCCTTGTTACCTTTCGTTAAGAGTAGGCTAATGCTGACGCTGGGTTTCTCTCCACCCTTCATCCTTTCCTGTCCTAATGGCACAAATGACCTTAGCAGTTGGTCATCTCCCCTAAATACTGCTACTTCTCCTTCTTTGAAACACAATGGTTCCAAAAATGATACAAGGGATTCAAACTGAGTCCCTTCACTGTGTGAATTATCATACCTGGTACATCCTTAATCATCTCTGCCACCAACAACTGCACTTGGGTGAGGAACTAACAAAAGCAAGTGTGGAATTACATGTTTAAATGATTTTTATTTCTTCTCTTGAATCCTTTCCATCAGATTTTAAGAGTTTTAAAGATAGGTGTAAAGCAGCCATTGGACAAAGGACTGGGTATTAAAATTTATTGGTGGGTGCTTATTATTTTATTCATTAAAAATATTGTTCCGTATGTAATGTGGAGGGCAGGAGAAGATGGATTGTAAAAGTGTGTGATATCATAATAGTGCATGATTTTGGATGGGTTATGATGTAGAGCAGTGAATGATTTTGGAGAGTGTGTTGATGTTTGATGGTGATTTGTTTTGTGTGATGTGAAGCTGGGCTAAGTGTAATGGTACAGGTACAGTTAGGAATTTGGAGCATCTTTAAGCGTCATGAATTTCTCTTTGTGTATTATAAGGATGAATCAATAGACAGTTGCCATCAGGCCATTTGTCTAATTGTGACGAAATGTAATTAATAATCATAAGTGCTTTTCCTCCAAAATCTTTCATTCACTAACTCTTGTTCCTTTATGTGTGCATCTCATACTACAGAAATCAATATTTCTTTTAACGTTACATTTTTGTTTGACCAATGTTACATAAGTTATTCGTTACACCACCCATCATGGCTTCAATTAGAGATTTTTTTTGAGTTTTACGAGTTATGAGAGATATGGTAAACATGGTTACTAGCTTTTGCATTACCTGATACTATCCCTGCTGATGGATGTGGCATTCTACACGTCAATTCTGGAATATTTTCAAAATTCTATCTGGTATTTGCAGGATGCCACAAGGGAAACCAAAGCCTAGTATTAACCTAGGTGTGCTTTCACTATTCTAGACAAGCTTATATCTATTCTGAAGGGACTACCTTGATAACGCTTGTTAAGTCTACGGTTGCTTGCACCCCACCCTGGAAGGTACATACATGCACTATATCAGATACCAGGACACATTAGTAAGAGTGGCCCCTCATGTCAATAAAAAATTTTACTATATGTAAATTAATCATTTTCACCCCCTTTAGGATACTCCAAGAAATATAATGAATAATAATAAGTGGTGAAAATACAGACTCAAATGTTTTTTAGGCATCCTGGGAAAGAGCTTTGCTTTGTTTATGTTAGACATGTTCTACATGTTAGTCTGCCAAAATACTGGTTTCCAAGGAACACTAAAAAAAAATGCTGACAACAGATCTAAATCTACTCATCAAGGAATTGTAATTAATTTAAAAAGTTCATATATTGTAGACACTTGTGGTGCAGGTTCTAATGATTTTTTTCCTCTCTGAACGTGGTGGCCCATGTTCCCCTTGGGTTCCCAATAAACCTTTTGCTATCAGGAATACACATTACCCACCAGATTAACCAACTGATAGTCTTATGATGAGCACATACGTTTTTGATGTTTACCATTCTCTATTGAACTATCATTAGGCCATTTATTTGTGTAAAAGTATTTGTACCCAAAGGCCATATGTTTGTTTATTGGTTATCAAATGAGATATAAAAACATTCAGTATTTTCAGCCTAAAGCAAATTATGTTAATGCAAAGGTGCCTTTAATTGCTTGAAAAGGCACATTCAATTAGAACAGAAGTGTTTCATATCCTTTTCTTAATTAGGTTCTTCATTTTCTTGAATGCCAGTACTCAGTAGTGGTTTTTGGGCAATATGTTTGCTTTGAAACGTTGAAAAGGTTTCTTTAATCTAATTTTAATTAAAGCAAATGACTTATGACTGATAACTAATGATAATTATGTGAATATGGGCTTTAATATAATTAACATTGTACAAAGATTATGGTTAAGATTCAATAGGACTTGATGAACATTCATATATACATAGAGTTGAGTGGAACTGTATTGAAGTTTACCTAGATTGACCTTTTGTTCTTGTATAATGTGTACTTATATCTGATGAAATACATATATTACTAATTTTTGAATTGAGGTTTAAGAAAATGGATGGTTATGATAACCTGTATGATCTTGTTTTTTCAATAAGCTTAGAAAGTTGAAACTTATGGAATTTAAAAAGTGAATTGAAGATAAACTTCAAAATAATAACTATGAATGCTTCTATTGAATTTTGGTAGTAAATAGAGAATGTCGGTAACATTATTACCTGATAATAACTTTGAATATATTGATAAAATTGGTACCTGTTATTTGTAATTCAGTGACAAATAAAATAATTGTCTTTACTCATTGAGTCTTCAATTTTTTTAATGTCTAACAAATTCCTTCAAGAAAATGGTCAGTGCTCAATTTTGATTGTCATATGATACCATCCAGGTAGGTCTGCAAAAGGTATACTTTTTCTCAGCCACTGTGTTCTCTGTGCATGTAAGTACCTTGGAGGTCTGACGACATTTGCAGTGAAGAGGTATAATACACTGATAATTGAACTGAAAGGGTTTTAATTATGCTGGGTCTGAACTCACCCTATTAAATTATTTGTGACAATGAGATACAAGTTTAATGATGTTTTAGGATACCTTTAATTCATTATTGGTGCTTAGGTAGGTTGTTTCCTGAAATATAAGTCTCAAATTATATTCTCTAAGGATGTCTCTCTCTGTATGGATTCTTGAACTGGCCTAAAAATGCTCTCAAGCTTGTGGAAAATGTTAATTTAAAAGCAAATTATCGTTTTCTTAAAATTTTTAAAAAGCTGTATTTGAGGGGTCAACATTTTTTCATTTTACAGATATGGTGTTGAAATAACTGCTCTCATTATTAAAAGCTCTTTCATGTATTTATGATTCATTTTTCACTTGCACTATTATGCATTTATTTATGATAACTTTGAGTCATTAACTTTTTAAAGTGAATTAATGTGTATTTTTTTAGCTTTTAGACGTATGTGGTCTGTGCAATAAATGCGCGAACGGGTGCATATCTGGCGGCCATGACGCGGACTATAGCCCCACACATTAGTAACCTAAAGATTCTCCGAAGGAGAATAAATTTCATTTTAAGGTTAAATGAGTTATCCAAGGTACGAACCAATATTTTTCCTAACTGTAAGGCATTGTAATTCTTTCATAATTCAAAAACTATTGGTCTACATTTGTTATAACAAAGACATTTCTAAATTGAAACTAGAAAATACTTTCATCATTCAATGTGAAATATGTTGATAAAGAAATTATGCAAGCGCCTTTAAATGAGGCATAACTTGAAGGGAATAGAAAGCGAAAATTTGATCACCATACGAAACCAATTTCAATAAAAAAGTAACGGAATGAATTTACTACACCAATGAAATCTGTGGTAAAATCGACATTTTCGAGCTTGAACTATGTGTAATATAGATAATGTAAAAATAAGAGTTATTAAAATTGCAACCATGGTCGATATTACTTTGCATGCTCGAGCATTGTGAAATTAAAAAAAATTATAATCGGGATTCGAACCGAGTTCCTCAACTTTGAGTCCGCATGGAGCGTCATACGTGCTGCATCTTTAACCACCTCTGCCACCAACAACTACGTTTTAGGAAGGAACTATTGAGAACAAGTGTCGCTTTACATGTTTAAATGTTGATTTCTTCTCTGGAGTACATTCATTGGTGATAAGTGTGAGTATACTATCTAAATACACGACTTAATACTTTATTCTCGGAACCACTAAGCGTATGTTTACTCGCTAAAGATAAATGATTAATAGGATGACGATGCAATACAGAACAAAAAATTGAATTGCGGGGTCCATAAGGTCAGAGAATAAACCTTATGTTACCTTAATAAACCTAAAGGAGGACGATGCCAATACAAACGCATCGATCACGCCAATGACTCTAGAGTAAGCCCTTCATCTCCGAGAAAAACATGTTGTTTTCTTCTGCTTTAATGAACTAACCCGTCTCATAAACGGATTTTGATTTACAATGATATTCAATGAAAATCCCTAGAGGCATAACGGGTAATCTCCATGTGAACGTATTAGCCGTGCCCTACGACAATCCTCGTTTCACAGCCTTCCCCCTGGTCCTAGTTGCGTTCCAGAAGGACTCTTGGCGACTACTTAATTTAAACGGGGCGCCCACTTCTTCCCGAGTAGCGCTTACAGCGCCTCTCTGGGTGAACTAATTCAAGGTCAAAATTTAACCCTTTAGGCCCGTTCTCTCAAAATCGTCGATTTTCTCGATGAACGAGAAAAGAGGAAACGGGGACTTCAAGGTCAAATCCTGGGAACTCGGCCGTCGAAGGTCCTCTGAAGGTCAGTTAGAGGTCGAAGAAGAACGTAGGCTTGAGTCAAACGGAGCCATGGGTGGAATCTCATTGGAATCTAATGGAAGTTGTCGAAAAAACAAAAGACGTGAGACAATGAATATCTTCACCTTATTCGGGCCATAACTCCTCCACTGAGGATAGTGGAGATGCAGTGAAACTCATTTGGAAAGGAATAAAGACATCTTCGTTACGATGGAGGTTACTAGTTCAACATGAAGGGAAGAGCAGTAATTTTATTCAATAAATGCATTGCGAATCGAAATCGCCAGCGAGGTTCAGGCTCCGCGCGAGGGCCAGGGGAAGCGGGGGGAAGAGGGAAAGAGAAAGTTCACTGCTTACCGCAACCGGCGTCAGCGCAAGGACGTCGGTCTTCCGTTTATTTGTAATACATTAAGTCATAAACCACAACATCTATTGAAACGAAATTTTCCAGGTCGATTCAAATTATTCCAATTAAGATGGCAGCAACATTTGAAGTCCTTAGGTGGAATATTAATGAGATGGATGAAGGTTTAAAGTATTGATCGGATTTCCTTCATTATGTTGCTCAAAGTTGCAGCTCGCCAAGCTCGCAATTATTGAAGGCGATGAATTAACTCGGTAGTTGAACAGAGGTTATCCATTTCTATCACATTCTATAACCTAGCGTAAATCGTTACAAAAGCGGTACGAAGCCAAATTTACCCAATGAACTCCTGAAAATTGTTTGTCATTATAGTTTGTCACAATATTATGTCATTATATGAAAAACAGTGGCATTATAAAACACATGTTGCTTTTTGTGGCAAAATTCAATTGTCAATTGAAAACCCTCGAAGAACACGCTCGAGCGCTTGGGTGAGGGGAGGCGGGGAGTAAAGATAGGCAGGGCGAGAAAGAGAAAGTTTCCTCGTAGGTTCTTCGTTTGCTGCCGCTGTAGAACTAGAAATAGCATTGCATTTAAAAAGTATTTTAAATGCTACTAAATGGTAATAATACTTCCGTATGAATGATATTTTTAATGTGTTTATTAGACGGAGTAATTGAAAACTTCAAGAGGGAATACTATTTATAATCGCGTTTATTTAGTTGCTTACTCTAGAGTCATTGGCGTGATCGATGGGTTTGTATTTGTATTGGCATCGTCCTCCTTTAACATAAGGTTTATTCCCTGACCTTATGGACCCCGCAATTCAATTCATTCTTCTGTAATGCATCGTCATCCCATTAATCATATTTCTTTGACGAGTAAACATACGCTTAATGGTGCCAAGAAAATGTATTAGGACGGGTATTTAGATATTATACTCATACTTATCACCAATGAATGTACTCCAGAGAAAAAAATAAACAGCATTTAAACATGTAACACCACACTTGATTTCTTTAGTTCATCAGTCAGACACAGTTGTCGGTGGCAGAGGTGGTTAAGGCTGTACCGGAATACGATACTACACAGACTTGGTTCGATTCCGTTATATCAAACTTTTTAATTTCACGATGCTCGAGTATACTAAGTAATATCGACCGAGTTTGTAATTTTAACAACTCTTTATTTTATATTAACTATATTACGCAGAGTTCATGCTCGGAAATGTAGATTTTACTAATGATTTCATAGGCGAAGTAAATTCATTGCGTTACTTTTTTTTATTGAAATTGGTTTCCCACGGTGTTTAAAATTTCGTTGTTATCGTAACTTCTAATTATGCCTAATTTTCACTCACCACATTGGTGTGAATGGTCGGTCTGCCGGAAAATGAGCCTTGTATTGCATAAATGTAATTGCTGATTGATTGTAAATTAATTCAATAATGAGGATATTTATGTAAAAATGAGGATGATTTCAATTAACTATCTTATTCATGGTCACCCTTCTCATGGACTAAAACCTTGACGTGTAGGAAGGGCTTGTGCGTTCCGATGAACCTTATGGCGTTACATGCTGGCACGAGCAGTGATAAATGCTCCTGGTAGTGCTAACCATGCCAGAAGGATTAGTCGGAGGCATTTATAGGAATTCAATGCGCCACTTTTTTGCCAATATTGTTTTAATTTTATGAAATAAGTACAATGCCCTATAGTTAGGAAAAAATTAGCTCATTCGTTTGGCAGCACATTGAAATGTAAAATGGAACATCATCTAATCTGGATTATCTTTACATTAAAGGCTCATCTGAAATGTACTACTTTTCCTTCTCATATTACTTAATTGAAAAAAATGCGTGCAAATCTCATATTATAACGATTTAATATTTTGCATCACGTTTAATTTACGATTACATATGTAATAATGATTCGCTGAATAAACAGGTGGTTTTTCGTTCGGTTCGTAAATTCATTTACAGCCTATGAACAATGTAAAATTGTTTCGCTATAAAAAATTTGTATGTTAACAAATCAAAATCTTCTAGACTAGTGAATTAACTCAGAATTTTTCAAAAAATATTTTGACAATATTTATCGAAACAGAAAAAACTTAATTGAAGACCTGAAGAAAAAAAGAAACTTGAAAAGAACAATGTCTAGATAAATATCCATATAATTCACTGAATAGGATATCTGAAATTAAGTGAAAAGAAGAATTCGTGTATACCATGCATTTTACAGGATTTTGCGGGAGTTAAGGCTCATAAATGCATTTTTCCAAACATGAGTTCTAGCTCAATGATTTCCTCGTGCCAAAAACATTAAATTCCATAAAAATCCTTTGAGCAGTTTTCGAGAAAATGTTCATTCATCCCTAAGCACAATTACTTCTCTTTCGTGTTCCCAATTTCACCCTTCCAATGAATTTGGACAAAGATGAGACCTTGCTCAATGTATTCCGCATTATCAAAAACCTTGAGGTGAGAGGTTTCATGAAAATTCGAACAGCCTTTCTCGTTGGAAAAAGTTATACACATACCCATATTATAACTATCTTATTTATTCTATGATTTAACCCAGAATGAATATTTTTCAATGATAAGATTCTGCTCAATGAAATGTCTACACTGAAAAACCTTAGGAATAAGAATTTTAACGTAAATCCGATGATTAGTCCTACATAAAATATGTACAAAAGCAATATTTGTAATTCCTTCTAAAGAGACCAGAATATCTCAGATTCAAAAAATGGCAACAATAACATTTCTTAAGGATAAAAAAGAGTTTCAACCTCTTGAAAAATGAGAAGAAAAATTTGAGAAGCTTCTCTTGAGAAGAAAAATTTTATGCAGGTCAGTTTTTGAATTATGGCACGGTTTCTGAGACTTTGAAATGGCTAATGGACAAGCTAGACAACTCGGAAAATCTTAATCAACAAGTTAGAATTTTTAAATAATCGAAAAAATGCTTATGATTAAAGTCGTAATAATAGTAGGAATAAATATTGTCCGTCAGTCATTCCTCAGCATAGGATAAAACGAGTTTGGGTCGGCAATAAAATTCATTAATGTTGAACATTTGTAGATTCCTGACTTTATATGACATCAAACCGCATTTGTCCTCTTTGACTCGAAACTTATCATTTTCGAAGAATCCCGCCTTCATGTAAGCTTACGATGATTCTTCAAAGACGCGAGAGATGTAGTGCGTTTGACATCGGATAGCATGTCTTGGAGGGAAAGTGGTTCGCAGTCAGAGGGCACTTGAGTCTCCGAGTGGCGGGTAGTGGAAGCGGAGTTCAAATGACAAGAAGTTATGCAGTTCCCCTACATAGTATCATTTTGCAGTCAGGATTGTGAGAACTCAATATTTTTGTATCTCATGGATTATTCCTAATTAGAAATGCTGCAAGTTGACGTTCCTCAATGAATGCTGCGCATTGCATAATTTTGTAGGAATTAGCATTACGGGAACAACGTTGGTGAGAATGCGTTCAAAGAGAACGAAAGTGGGCAATTTTTTCTGAAGGAAGAAGAATGATTTAAAATTTGCTCTAGAAAGGCATGAATAATATAAAATGAAAAAAGTGTCTATGATATCAGTATTTCGGATAAACGTAGACATAGTGAAACCATCATGACAAAAATTGAACCTTCAAAATATCGTATGTTATATTGATCTGAGAAGTCTCAAAATGAAATTTTACTTTCTTAAAGACCGTGCCGTGTTTACATTTTTCAGAAAATTGAAATTTGAGAAAAGATTAAGAGCGAAGATAGGAAGATTTTGAGTCGTGGAAAAATGTTGAAAACGCAGAAAAGATTCACAGAATGACTGAAAGAAGGGGCGGCAGTTTTCAATAACTACGAAAATTGATTAAATAATATGGGTGAGTTGCACTGCATAAATGTTTACATTTAATCCGAATCATGGAGAGGGGGAAAGATTTCATTACGAGAAAATTGAATGTTTATTTCAAAGTAAATTAAAAAAAGAGGATTTTCTTTGCGGGGTTCTAGTTGCCATGTTCAATCTAATTTCTATGACAAAGTATGGGCATTTACGTTTGTGGTTATGACTTTTTCAAAGGATATTTTAGAGAAATTTCATCCCGTTAGTTTTTACCATTATTTTTTCAGTTGGAATACTTAAAGCAAAATTTTGAAAACGTAGCATTGTAAAAAGTAGCGTCTTTATCTTTAATATTAGCAGCGTACCGAGGTATCCGCCACTGCAATGAATGTTTCCAATTGCATATTTCTAAAAAAAACGACTTTTTAGTCTTTCAGCGGGACATCTTCAAATTTATCGCTCGGAGACTACATTTATTCTATTAAATCAATTATAATTGTTTAGGAAATGCCTTCTTAAGATAAATATGAGTGGTGGAAAACAGGATATAGTATAATTGAGGAAATTTAACGAGGACAAAGATAGTACTATGGAGGAGATATTGAGAGGGAGCGAGACATAATGACGGTTACTAATTTTAGGAAGGACAGTATGTAACTAGAGAAGCTGAAAAGATGAATGACAGTGACAGGGAATATGAGGAGCTGTTATAGGCAACACGAAATCCATATGAGTACGGTGAAAGATTATTTGCATAATATGTAAGTATTTTGGGATATCTGAAATAAGTGGATTAGTTTTGAAGGACCTTATTAAAACATTCCTGTAAGAAATAAACTACCTGTAGCACTGGTTAGAATACTTGATTAGTAAATTATTACGAATAGAAGCTATGAAAAATACGCAACCACTACTCAGTGGACTGTTTAAGCGGAAATTCAATTGACTTGTTAAAAAATACTGATATGTAATTAGCATACGCTCACGTGGACTTCGCATTTATTTAAAAAAAAAACGATATATTCTCTGGTATATTTCTCTTTACACCATGCTTCGAAGGTCCTATAATTATTACTCTGCAAGAATGTATGAAAACTAGGATTTTTTAAATGGCGGGAAGTTTTCCACGCATTATTCTATGTTATGCGCAACATGCTATCATAATCAGTCAAATGAAATTGAATAAAAATCACATCGCGGGGAAGATTAGTCAACCACATGGGAATTATGCACCAGTATTATACAGTAGAGCCCAACCAATTATTTGCATGAATATGGCACCACATTAAACAACGCTTGTAGCCCAGGTAGTGTTTACGAAAAATTACTCATGATTCAACTCAATAATGAAGAAAAATACCTTCATTGTCCTGCATTACAGAAATAACTTATGGTCTCATTGTTAAATAGTCATTAAAGAGTCATTGTTTATTCGAATTCAAATAATTACTAAACTATGCCATTATCTAAATTCTTACGTTCTGCAACCTGAAATCAGACATATTTTTGGAATTTACGAGAACGAACGCGGTTTAGTTTTACGAATGATTACTGCGATATGCCACTTGATTAAAAAAAACTTCAAGACATGAGGAACGTCTGAAAATGTCAATTTTATTTAGTTACCTATACTCACATTAAGACCATAGAACGTCAAATATTTCAAATGCCTGGAAATATTATAGCCATGTATAGGTATACGGTATCTTATTTATATTAATATTTACCCAATCAGAGTCCGCTCAGCCGAAAATTCTTGAAATGAAGAAGACCTCAAGGTCTGAAAGTTAACAGCCATTTATCTACTAACTAGAAATGATGCCGACATACCATATGCACCTCATTTCTATTGTATCCCATGAAGTAAGAAAACAGTGTCCACATATTCTGTGGAATGACTGAATTGACGACAGCGTACCATGGCGTCCTTAGTTTATTTAAACATCACCAAGGGAACGAGGCTTACAATGTTAATCATGAAGTTGGGTTCGTTTCAGACAAGGTCGAAATTATTTTTGGAAACAAAGGTGAGTGGGTGAGTCGGCAGTTAAGTGGGTGCATTTCTTCACTGTTGCCTATATAGGTTTATGTACGTCGAATCATACAACGGAAAGTGCTAATGACTGTTCTATTATTTTAAAGACATAGATGGGTAAAATATGAACGTATTTTTATGTGTAATTATATAATCTATGTTATTAATTAATATGTGTAGCTAAAGTCTTCTTTGCCAAAAAATGTAGCTTTAAATGAAGTGAGATTCAGTGCTAGTAATATTTTATTCAGCACCAATCAGATAGTTTCGGACGGAAAATATTATAAGGGATTCAATATTAATAAAAAGACAATCCTCGTTAAAAATTAAAAAAACCGAAATGTCAAGGGAACATTATCCATATAGGTAGTAAACTGCCGAAGTTTAAAAAACAAAGTCGCAGAATATCATCACCTTATTACGCGCACATATAAATATTGGGACAGAAAGCTAGTTATCCACTGATATTATCCACGGTGAAGTTTTCCCAAAATATTTTTCCATTTACAGAAATGACAGAACAAATAGAATCGGGGATGGTGTCTTCATTGCAATTAAAAATTCCTGTGCCAGCAGGGCTGAGGTAATTCCGCGCAATGATTTGGAAAGCGTTTGGTGCTCAATTAAAAGTCCTCAATCCAAAAGAATTTATGTATGCGCATTTTACAGACCGCCAGTCAACAGAGAAAATTCAATACAAGAGTTAGATCAGCGAATCAAAGGTTTTTTATTTCAACACAATGATCGCGACGCTATAAACGGTGGAGATTTCCATGTCCGATCTATTGACTGCTGCACATATAATTAACATATAAAACGGGCGGTAAAGACAAAGATATCTGCGAATCGCTGTTAACCGAAATACTGAGGATACGTGGAATCACTTCCTTGAGAACACGCTCTCAGCAGTCAACAAGTTCATTCCCTGAAAATTTATAAAAGATAGCAGGGAACCTAGATGGAACAACGCTAGGAAGACGTTAGGAAGACATTACGACGTCAAAAGCAATGTCACGCCAAGATGAAAAATATTAGGGATGATATCTCTACCGACAAAAAGTATGAGATCGCTTATGATTATACTTAGGATATCCAGGGCGAATATCAAGAATGAATTTCGGAAGGCAATGAGGGAATTCAAAAGGAAAAGGTTAGCGGTTAAAGTTTAGTTAAATTTGAAAGAGAATCCAAAAACATTTTGGTCATACGTCAGAGGAGTTCAGGGAAATAAGTCAACTGTCAATTCACTCAAAAATGATAAAGTTGAAAGAGTAACCAGCAGTCTGGAAAAGGCTAACTTATTACATTTCTTCTTTCACAGCGTGTTCACTAATATCTCACAGAATAATCCCGATAGTTTATCAAATCGTGCCAGGCAACCAATGAATTGAAATCTCATTTAATGGAATAGAACGTTTGCTGAAAAATATTAACTGACAAATCCTCCGGGCCCGATGAAATACCCGCTCGTATATTTAAGGTCTATCTTCGGAAATTGCGCCGTATCTAGAAATAATATTTAAGAAGTCGCTGGTAGATCATAAGGTTCCTAGAGATTGGAAAACGGCTAACGTAACACCAATATTTAAAAACGAAGACAAGGAGGAACCGAGCAATTACAGACCTATTTCCCTCACATCAATTTCGTGCAAGGTTATGAAACATATAGTTGCTAATTTGATCGTGAGACACCTCGATAGTCAGGAGTTATTAATGAAAATCGGCACGTTTTCCGCAAGATAGATCCTGCGAGACACAACTTGCGCTTGATATTCTTCTTTCGGTAGAGAACAATATTCCAATGGACGCGATTTTTCTAGATTTTAAGAAAGCCTTCGACGAAGGAACTCTTAGTAAACTATTCGCAAAGCAAGAAGCATATGGCATGGATAAAAATATCCGGGGTTGGATTAAAGACTTTTTGAATGGCTATGTTTCAAAATTAGTGATATATGGAGTTAGTTCAAATGCTTTAGAAGTTACTTCAGGTGTTCCCCAGGGAAGTATCATCGGACCTCTTTACGTTAACGACATTGCCTCCGTAGCCACTAGTAGGATACGTTTATTTGCCAATGATGTAGTGGTTTACTGTGATATCGATGATCCTGAGAACACAGTTGCTTTATCAGATGACCTTAATGCTATACAACTCTGGGGCGACACGTGGAAGTTAGAATTAAACTTAAAAAGTGTGCAGTGATACATATTTGGAAGAAGAGCTATCCCCCCCCGATCGCACACTGCATTGGGAACATCGAAATGGAATGTGTAGACTCAATTAAATACTTAGGCGTTACCCTCACTCACGATCTCTCCTGGGTGAAACACATACGAGGAATATGTGGACTAGCTAAAAAAAGGTTAGGATTTATTAGAAGAGTCTTTGGTAAGTGTGATGAAAAGATCAAAGAGAAATTCTATCTGCCGTTGGTTAGGCCTCATTTAGAATATACTACAAGTATATGGGGTCCTCACGAGGTTGGATTGATAGCCGGATTGGATCGTGTGCAGCGCGGAGGAGCTAGATTTATAAAACGTTGTTATGATATTAGTAGCGTATCCAAAATATTAGAGCGGCAAGGCTGGGAATCACTCAAGGAGCGAAGGTTAAATTACAGATTGAAGCTTTTGCATAAATTTGGAGGTCTCCTTAGCAGCGATGATAAAAATGTTTTATTAGCCCCATCGTACTACGGTAGAAGAGAACATACTACTAATGGAATTAGAGAGATGAAATGTAGAACAGATAGATTTAAGATATCATTTTTTCCACGATAGGGGATCATAATAGCATTTTTCGACCACGGTAGGGTCATGTTCGGGTAAAATTATTCTGGTGTGTATTCACCCCCTGCCACGCACCTTGGTGGTGGCTTTCAGGGTATCTATAATTAAATAATTGATAATTCTAACGTAACAAGTGTACAAACTATCAATAACTAAGTAATATCAATGCGTTTTAAAGGGGGGGCCGGAAGCGTGTGCTTGCATCATACTGCTTTCTAGTAAGTTCTCATGCATCACAACTCGATCACCGAGAACAATTTGGCTATTCTCTCAAATTTCTATCTCTCCATGTGCCAAATGTACTACATGTATGAGTAGCGACACCGGCGGTAACGGATATTCCAAGATCCAAAGATCATTAGATTCATCATAAACTAGCGGTACCAATGCTTACCATTTGCGAGCGCTGTAATTAGGTTGGAATGCAGGGGATTCCAAGTAGTTTAATTTCCAGAGTACATCTTATAGATTTCATAAAATAACTTCATATTTTCAGAAACCCAAAAATACAATGCAAAGTTCACTATAAACAGTAAGTAACTATATTTTAGCAAATTCAACACAGAAATGACTATTTTATTCCCTGTTACGAACTTATGAACTATAAGTCTCAGCGATTGTCAATAGGCATGTATTATAATCGTAAAGTAATGCCCAGTACATGACGACACCATCAACATTAAAATCGCCGATGGTACAACATCAACTCATCGCCACAACAACTTTGCAGACCAAGGCAGGAGGGGGTGGTACCCGGGTCAAGCGACGCCGCTCCCAAGATTCCTCAAGTGCACCGATTGAATTCTACGCAAATGCACAAAGTGCCTCTATCTGTTATGACACATCTTCAGCGATGAATCTCAATAATTCACACGAGCTACTTACAATAAATAAATAACTGAATAAAATATTTTGTTCTTGCTCATTTTAAATATTATGGCCGCTCGGTAATGGGCGAAAACCTCTAAAATATGGAGCGAGATAAGGAGTCGTCGCTGACCTTTCAAATCCGGAATTCATTGTATTTTCACTAGGTAGGCGTGATGTCGGAAACATGCTTTGGGTGAGGTCCATTTCAAGACGATGGCCGATGGATTTCGATCAGGTTATATTTATTTCAAATCCTCTCAACCTCTTCGATTTTAATGCCATTGGCCAGTGGTGAAACCCTATAATTAAAGAAAAAATTCAATATGACAATTATTGGATTTTTAAAGGTTTATTTTCATAACGAAAGATATTTTTGAAACAAAATCACATAACCATTACCATCACTGAACTGTACATAATATGATATAGTAAAAATCCAAAATATAACATTTTGAAATGTGAATGTGGTTTCCCGTTGCCTTCCTCAATAGTGTTTTTAACGTGACACCATCACTCCAGGGCCGCCCACTGGGGTCAGACGCATTTCCAGCCATCTTATTAAGAAACAGACACTGCGTGGACTACCTTTCGTCTGGCTCCTCACCTTTGACCTATCTGGCATGGGTGACCCTGCCAGGACCAATTATCATTACTCCCTCCAGCACAGCTCTAGGGGCCATCGGAACGCACAAGCCCTTCCACCACGTCAAGGTTGTAGCCCATGATGGGAGGGATATATATATATATGTATATGAATCACTTGAAGTAGTCTGTCTTGTAATGTGTCTGGGTCACATCAACAGCCATCGCACGATGCTTCTTACACGGTGAAACTATAATACTAGTAATAGACCACAAGGCTGGTTTGATAGGTGAGGGTAGAACTCCTCACCTCGTACATATGGGCCTCGTATACTTAGTTGTGTGTGTGCATTTTACAATTCAGGGCATTTACATTTCCCTGCACAACCTTTGGTCTCCAAGAAAGATCTAGTGTCCAAGAAACCATTCATCTTGATACAGTATCTAATACCAAATGCGAAAAAAGGAATTTTATTCTAGTAAAGGACATTGTGGTGGAATTGGAGTCAAGTCGCCGTCACATTGGATTCTTTCTATGCAATTGTCTGTCCTCATCTTTATCCGGTAAGACAATGAATATAATTTTTAATGAATAATGCAGTTGATACAATATCTACTCAATTGAATGCCCTTCATATTATCAATTCAATACCTTCATCACGAGGCTACTCTCGTCATGTGTCCAGCAACGCTATTGGAGTAGTAGTTTATCACTTCTTTTATTCTCACTGGAATTCTTTTGTATGGAGGCAGTCGCTAGGTCTGCCTTTAATGGTGACATAGATTTGTGATCCCCTCTGGACGAAAGTGATTTTATCGTTTACACCCTCACACTGCTCTTTTCTTCTCCCTCTGCGAAATCCTTTGAGGCACCCTGGGGAGGCAGTCCAGTTCCAAGGAGAATAATGCGTGGAGGAATTGAATTCCAGAGAAGCTCGTCCAGTCCCACTACGCAAAGAAACAAGTGAACTGGGTGACCAGTTTGGTAGTAGCGGTCGAGGTCACTTCCTCGACTGCTATAACGCCCTCGCGTAACCGGATACTGCATTGGTGACCTTTCGTACCCAAATTTGAGTCGGTTGCGAGCAAATAAACGCGACACCTCATAATATTCTTATATCAACTGGTTTTTACGTCAACGAGTCATTTCACGGTCACGATATGTTTTAATCATCCGTCATACAAAAGCGTTCCACGCAACCGCCCGAAGTCATAAACGGCAAAATCATAATTAGATTGATTCTGAATTGTACTGGAATGCCAATAAAGTATTTCCAATGCTGGAATATTAGTTAATATTCTTAATATTAGCAATACTGTTCCAATGAATACCCATTACAAGAGGAGAAGAAGAAAATATTAGCATAATATAAGGCCCATAGATCTGTACTGACGCTAATGGATCGAAATAAGAATATTCATTATTTAATTGCCTCAAACTCGAAGATTATGAAATATAAGTTTTAAAAATGTCTTGTTAAATCCAATATCCAATTAACGTAAAGTTTACGTAACGTGGAGTTTACCGGCATGTACGATTATATAAACAATTCAGAATGATCATTAGTGAACGCGAGAATTCTAACCGTTGTAACTCCATCTTTAAATTAAGGAGTATTTTAATCACTGAAAGTTAACGGGTGCTTTGGAATAAACTAGTGCTTATAAAACTGATTAGTCAGCCTTAAACGAAGGATAAATTTCACCTTCAGTTTAACAAAAATTTGTAAAACTAGGCCATAGGGTGATGAAGAATACGGCTTTCTTCCATTTTTTGGAGAGAAATGTGTTACGATAAAAAACAAGGGTAGTTATAAAAGTTCTCGGAATGGAATAGAAGATACTCGTGCGTCCCAAAAGTAGTATGAGGGTTGCTATTTATATTTTGAGCCTAATAATGAAAAGACAATAATTTATTTAAAAAATGGCGTTTTTGTTTTTCGAAGTATTCTCCATGATAGTTAATTTCCTTCCTTTTGCAAGCACTCGAACCAATTTTCGTAACAATTTTTCCACTTCGATTGAGGTACCTCCAAAACATGGTTTTTGAATGCATCAACGGCTTCTTCAGGCGCCGAAAAACGTTATCCACGCAAGTTATTCTTGATAAACGGGGATAAAAAGAAGTCATTTGGTACTAAATAAAGGCTGTACAGAGGATGACCCATCAATTCAACGTTTTGGCCGGTCGAATAGGTAGTTGTTTCAGTCGATCAGTGAGAGCTAACACTGTCATGTTGAAGAATGATCCTTCTTTGCTGCTTCTTTTTCCGTATTTCAAGCACTTCTGGCAAATAAATGCTCGTCTATCATTCAGAATTCACGGTTCTACGTTGCCCTAACAATACTGTTATCACATGTCCATTTATTCCGAAGAAACAGGCGATCATTTTCTTCGAAGTGCTTCGTGTACGAATCACTTTTGTCGGATTTGGCTCGTCTTGGAAGACCCATACAGTGGATTGCTGTTTTGTTTCAGGCTTATACGCATAGATCCAAGATTCGTCACTTTTCGTCGGGGAAATAAGGTGGGTGCGGCAACAATTCCTATCAGAGTTCATATATTTTTGCCATGGAACCAGTTCCTTCTCGCCATTGAGGAAGATGGTTTGGCCGCCCAAAATTCGGAATATGTGTGACTTTCATTTGTGTGTGGTTTTGTTCGCTAGCGCTATCTCACTTCTTGATTTATAATATATATATATATATATATATATATATATATATATATATATATATATATATATATATGTGTGTGTGTGTGTGTGTGTGTGTGTGTGTGTGTGCTTGTGTGTGTATTCACACATAAACAGTGATTAAGATCTTTAGACACAGAAACACAAAGAAAGGAGTAAATATACCTGTATATCGTTTTATGTGTGCGTGTGTGAAATAGCTGAGACATTTTTACTGTAATTAAGATAAATAAAAAAGAAACTTGCGAAAGGGATATCCTCGTGTAAACTTTTTCAGTCATTAAACTGGCGATGATTCGCGACCAAGGCACTTACTTTAAGGGAGAAGCGTCAAAGGACGTTCTTCGTATTTCTGGGAAAAGATTACAGTTGAAAATTTCGAGTATTCGACTGAGAGAAGATTGGCTGCTGGCAGTAAGGTTTTAGGTCGTTCAGTCTTTTAAAATTACCCTGATAACTTGCGCATTTAAAAAAACAACTGATTACGGCGAAAAATATTCCATAAACAAGAATTTCAAAATTAACCAAAAACTGCAAATATTTTACGTTAGCAAAGGCCAAATGACTGATAATGGACCATTCCACACCAAAAGCAGGGTAGGAGATAGGTATTGCTTAGGACCATCATATAAAAATGGATATATCGGGGAAGATTATTATGGTTTTAGAAAGAGGATGGGCTCGCGCGATGCCATAACAATAATGAGGTCACTAGTAGAAAGGGGCATAGAAGATTTAACCAGGTTGCATTTGTAGGCTTTATGGATTTTGAGAAGGTGTTCGACAGAGTAAACTCAATACACTCGATGAACATTTTCAGGAAGATAGGAGTAAACTTGTCCTCAGACTTTTGAAAACTTATCCACAACCTCTGACGCCTTTACAGGTGAGGATATCTCAAACTTCCCGGACGAGAATAGAGCGTGGAGAGTCAGAATGGACAGTGCTAGACAGGGAATTACTCGCAAGACGGGGATGTGCATTATTACCTGCTCTTTCTAACATATATGCGGATAAATTGTAAGCAAGAAATGGAGAGTGCTGGGAAGCAAGGAGAAGGGGAGGATACCCTTCAGTATATATGGGAACAAGTTCAGTTGTTATTCTTTCTAGGAGACAAGCGGTGGAAACATAGTTCGTGAAAACACTTTAGAAGAATGTATTTAGAATGTTAGATTTTCCCTCACTGTCAGTGTGAATGATTGGCCTTTTGGATGGAATATACGGAGGTAGAAAGTAT
Organism: Hetaerina titia; assembly: GCA_037158775.1. NCBI lineage: Eukaryota > Metazoa > Arthropoda > Insecta > Odonata > Calopterygidae > Hetaerina > Hetaerina titia. The sequence continues at coordinate 18,490,893 of CM073773.1, forward strand.
TCAGAGCGAAGAAATAACTTATAAGTAACATAAGAGGGATAAGGATATGTTGTAGATACACGTGTAAGTGTATAAGATCATAGAGCTTAATAGTACAGTCTATCTTGATCAAATAGACTACCAATGCAAATAATAAAATGACCTAACAATAGACCCTTGTGGCTCCCCTGGACTGGATAAATGATTGATAATACTATATAATAAATTATATTGGGCTATAATTCCCAAAAACAAACGTGATGATGTCAAAATTAGAGTAATATGGGAACAGGTTATCGTAAAATTAATAAATGTGATTGATCATGATTTGGTCAAGACATTTGAGTGAATAGCACCAAAACGTGATTAAATATTTTAAGTGAGAAATTGGTATCGTAAACACAACAACGTATATGAAATCTATTGTGTAGTTAAACTCATAAAAGAGGCAAAAACTAGTCAAAATATGAGTTTCAATCGCTTAATGGCCAAGCCTGACGGAAACACATGTGCTACCTGTACATTCTTTCACAGAATCAAGACTGAGTAAATAAAAACGAAGAAGATTTTGCTAAAGCTATCTTAGCAGAATGACACAGTAATTTCACACACAATGCTCTAAGTTGACCGCCACATAAAAAGCTTCATTATTTCGGTTTCAAGAGTGAAGGGGCTTCTCTTCTGCTTTGTGTAACTGGTTACAAAGCTTCTTGACATTTACCTCTCTGATTTCCTTACCATCAGTGAAGTGATGAAGCTAACACATGTCCGTAACTAGCAAAAACAAGTTCTCAGTAAAAATTCAATGGAAGGATCTCGTCACGTATTCTACGAGAGAAATCGTATACACAAAATAAATCTCATCGAGTCTACCTTTTCGTTGGTCTTTCACGCCACTGTTTTCAATGCGATTTAAATCATTAAAAAATAATTGAAAAAAACCCACTACCAGAATCTTCAAAGAAGAATTATACATTCCATGAATATCGATATTATTTATCTAGGAATAAAATTAAACGTCAGATATAGTTAGTCAATACTTACTCAATTTGGAAAATATAGTTCATATATGCTGTAATAAAAATTAGCAGAGGCTCACCAAACCCTGGGTGATTAGTAACTCTTTAAGAGAAGAGATGAATACATTTATGAATTACTATGCAGAATGACTTGATAATTGCAATGCGTATAAGTATTCAACGTATGAATAATTACGTTAGTCATATTACGCACAGCTGTGCATGCTACATAGCCGGAGTCGTTGCTCTAATTACTATGAATTTGAAAATAGTTTATTTCTCATTAGCTATAATAATTTATTTTCATGGGTAGGGTGTTTCCTGGCACTTGGAGTACACATCTAATGACCGGAGACTCCGGATTAGAATCAGGATACTCTGGAAACCCTCAGCTTTAGTTAAACGGTGTAATTTTTGCGGTACCAAAAAAACCGCAGGCTGTACAGGGAGAGAAGCAAGTCTACCTTGATTTTTGAATTTCGCACACCTGTGGCTAAGTTCAAGGTGAAGCTCATTTATCAAACCAAACTTAGGGTTGATGGTTATCGTTTAATAGGAATGATTATTTGTTGGAATCAATAGTGTACTTTGTCTCTTCATTTTTTCAATAGAGCATACCTTTTAGTGAGGTCGGAGGATACTTTTCAAATTAGGAAATTAAAAGAACCTTTGTGCAACAGGAGAGCAGAAACATCAGCTTTCTCTGGGATAAAGTTATCTACTGAATGAAATCAGTACCTAGTTAAACACTCCTTAGTCTCAAATATAAAAATTAGCATACAGCTTAATATGTGAAAATCGACGCGAAATAGGTTATCTCAAGGTTTTAATGTAGGAAAAAAGTGAGAGCTATCTCATTACTTCCGAAGTTAGCCGATTTTTCACGAGCAAAGCACTGCGATTCCTTCGAATTGATTTTCCTTCTTCACTTGACGAGTGGGCCATTTTGTGCAGGTAAAAGAGCCGTAGAGTGAACTATCCTTTAGGAAGTCTTGAAGACAACTTGAATTACGAAAGAAAACTTTGCTGGAAGCTTGAAAATTCGACTAACTAATTCTAAAAGAAGTGAACACATCGAACACTAAATAGCAAAACTAGAAAAAATAATGAGCGCTCGTAACTTATTTTTTTGGGTATGGTAAATCTTTTATTTACCCAAATACCCAAATAATTTTATTTCTATTTAACCATTTAAGTGCAGTGATGTGCATGAAATGCATATGCTATTTCTTGAGTTTCTCCTCGTGAAAACTTCGCTTCTGGCGTATCACCAAAATAATATGCTAATAATCAATAAGGCTTGTGAGATAAGGTTTCCAGGATTTGAATTATGACTGCCCTATGGAATTTCAAGCATGAACTAAGTTTGACCCCGATCTAGCAAGCGACCCGCTATCACGGCGCCGGAAAAATATAGAAGGGAAAAACATGGAAGCGAAGTAATGACGCATCCTGCTTGCTGTGCATGGGGCCTCGGTAGTAAAACCGTATAGCCTTCTGATACAAACTTTTCATGGACTATGGGCAACTGAGAGAACATATTGTTCGCTATTTGCAAACCCAGGGGTTCAAAAACAGCTTTTTTATGAGTACGCAAGAGAAATCCTGAGAAACTTAACGCAATGAATTCCTTCATAGACGCGGTCAGAAATACACTTAAGTGTTAATTTATCACCACAGGAAATGGGTATTTTACGTGTGAGATTGACCAATATTTCACTCAGTTAAATATGCGCTCTGTGCATGCTTGAACTTTTACTCTTAGCAAATCATAATTTTTGATTCTTCTAAAAGCTGTGGGGCATATATCGATGCGAACATGTTAATGTATAGTAATGTTATAGGCTGGTGTAAATTTCAAAAGCGTGATCATGGAATAAGAAGTAATTTCAAAAATTTCAATCAACTGATTCAGGAATATTGGAAGGTATCCAGAAACTGGCTGATCATATACGAGTATAAATTACAGTAATCTATGCCCACTGGGTTATATGGATAGGCGCCTTTAAAAGAAGCTTGAGTCGATCTATGGAGACTGATAAAAATCAACCATTACTTCTTTCATTGAATTTCACGCATTATCGACTCATAGGACAAAATCATTGATGATAGTCGGCACATTTTTCGGTGGAAGAGAGGTTTAAAGGATGTTAAATTGCTAATATAGTTTGGAACATTCGCATGGTTTCGTAGATCCTTTAACAACAAATAGACATAAGTTTTGTGTTAGCAGAAAATTGTGAGACGTGTAAAATATTTGGTACTTTCCGGTGTGTTTTTGAATTACAACGAACTGCATAGGTGCGCGTTTACAGTTTACTTGTATACAGTATTCTACCTTCATCTCCATTCCATAATACAACATTGGTCCTACAAGTACTACTATTAGGGGAGGCGACAGACAGCCTTCAAGTCATTTGCGATGTTAGGACTAGATTGATAGTGTGGTAGGGGAAGAATGCTCTGGGAATGAAGGGGGGGTGAAGAGAAACCCGGCGTCGGCATCAGCTTACTCGTAACGATAAGCGCCGAGGTGTCCACAGTTTAACGTCCCATCCGACGGACGGCATACTCACTTAGAGTGTCCTCCACAATACGCCCTAAGTAGGATTCGGGATACCACTGAAAAATCTTGCCATCTCCAGGATTTTTGACTCGGGCCTCCAGGGTGGGAAGCCAGAACATTAGCCACTGCACCATCACAATCCCCTCCTTAGCTACTGTATAGCTATGTAAGACGCTAAATTGTTTTTAGGGACCGCTTCTTAGACCTGTAAGAAATAGGACTGATTGTAATTCGACGGTTGAATGACTAATTAATGTTTGATTATCAACAAATCTAATTAACGTAATCATCATCCTCCAGCCTAAACTCATTCATTTCTAGAGGATTTAATTAAACCCTACTATTTTCTTGGAATATATATATATATATATATATATATATATTAAAATGTGGGTGATATCATACAATCCTATTACTGAAAATTTGGATTCCCTGTTTGCTATAATTTTAATACTATAGAATGAATAATGTACCGGTTTCAAATGAAGCGCCTCGAGTTCTGCCATAACAACATTGACTTTATCCACTCTATCTTGTCTTCTCGAATTCCATACAGCAGTCAATGAAAATCGTTGTATATTCCATTAAAATTCTCATCATTCCTACTATTTCACTGAGTAATTTTAATGCAACAAATTATATTTAATTTCCAGTATTGTACATATTTATATATATTAGTGGGTCGCGGTAGTCCCGGGGGTTGAGCGTTGGACTACTGACCGGAGGGCCCGGGTTCGATTCCCGGGCAAGCCACTCTGAGCACCTACAGCTCCACCCACACTATGTGATTTTTCGGGTACCAGATCTTCCTGGGAAGCCATAACCGGAACGGGGAAAGGAACTGACCCCCCTATTCTGCTTTATTTAATTACTTCCAAAATAATTCTAACAAATTCTCTTAGCTAAAAATGCATGCAATCGGAACTAAATATTGCGGTTACTTCAATGACAATGGCTCTTCGAGTGATGCCTGACATCTTAAGTACATTCCAGCTCAATGCCTATCCTGATGTGTGACTACCTCAACCGGTAGATTACCTAATAATAATAATGTATACACACATAGGAATATGTATAAGGAAAGGGGATAGGAAAACACATAAAAGACGAACACAGGAGGGGTGGGGAAGGCGGATTTGAGCAGATCGTAAACGTAAAAATATTTCCTTTCCTTCCTTTCCTTTTATGTATTTTCCTATCCCCTTTCCTTGTATCTATTTCTATGTGTAAATGAATATTTGTTCGCCATATGGCGGGATTTCGTGTTTGAATATTGTATATATATATACATATAGCATCCCACGAAACCCTTGCAGGGAAGAAATAACTGCAGCAGGACAGAAGACTCAGAAGAAGGCGAAAGTAGTTAGAATAGGAACCTGGAACGTCAGGGCAATGTTGAGGAGAGGCAAATTAGAAAATATTAAGTGAGAGATGGAAAGAGGTAATATAGATGTTTTAGGTCTCTGCGAGGTGAGATAGAAGGATAGCGGGGATTACTGGAGTGACAATTATAGAGTGATATACAGCGGCGGGGACGAGAGCCAACGAGGGGTTGCCGTAATTTTAAATAAAGGGGTAGGAAGAAGCGTAGTCAACATAGAGCAAGCGACAGATAGAATTTTACTCGTAGAGATTAAAGCAAAGCCGACGAACTTGGTCATTGTTCAGGTATACATGCCACCGAGCAACTACAAGGAGGAAGAAGTCGATAGGATGTATGATGAGTTAGAGGATATCATCGCGAGTGTTCCTGTAGGGACACATTTGATAGTGATGGGGGATTGGAATGCGACGGCAGGCGAAGGAAGAGATGGTGGTGAGGTGGGGGACTATGGGTTAGGCACGAGGAATGAACGCGGGGAGAAAGCAATTGAATTCTGCAGGAGACAGGGGTTAGTCATCACTAACACATGGTTTAGACACCACAAAAGGCGTAGGTATACGTGGAAAATGCACGGTGACTCAGAAAGGTATCAGTTAGATTATATTATGGTTAGGCACACGTTTAGGACCAGTGTGATAAATTCGCACAGTTTCCCAGGAGCGGATGCGGACTCTGACCACAATTTAGTTGTTATGAAATGTAATGTTCGTTTCAAGAAGATAAGGCAAGGGCGGCGGGTTAGGAAATGGAATTTAGAAGCAGTAAATGGATTAACGAGGAAGGAGTATCAGCAGGCTGTAGAGAAAATAATGGATGACGGTAAAGAATTGAGTACTATCGAAGAAAAATGGGAATGTATCAAGAAAGGGATATTGGAAGCCGCTAAAGACACTATAGGAACCGTTAACGGGAAAAGGATAAGGAAACCATGGGTAACGGATGAGATGATTGCAAAGATGGATGAGAGAAGAAGATGGAAAAATGTAAACACAGAGTTAGGCAAAATAAAGTACAAAGAGTTAAACAATAAATTGAGAAGGGCCACAAATAAAGCAAAAGAAGAATGGTGGAAAACGCAATGCGAGGATATGGAAAGTTTACAGAAGAAGGGTGAAATTGGTGTTCTATACAGCAAGGTTAAGTTATTATCAGGAAGTAAGAAGGCAAGATCTGTGCTAACAGTTAAAGATAAGTGGGGTAAGATAATAGTTGAACCAGGAAAAATCCAAGAGAGATGGAAGGAATATATAGAAACACTGTATGGTAAAGAACTTAGGCCGACAAGGTTAGATATAGAAAAGGAACATGACGTAGAAGAAGATAGCTTAGGTCCAGGCATATTCGACGATGAAATAGAAAGGGCATTAAAGGAGATGAAAGCAAATAAGGCTGTGGGGGTGGACAATATTCCTGTAGAAATGTTGAAATGGTTAGGGAAAGGTGGGAAGAAGGCCATATATGGACTGATTCGTAGTATCTATGAGGAAGGAATCTGGCCGGAAGATTTTGTGAGATCGGTGTTAGTTCCTATTCCAAAAAAGGCAAAGGCTTCGTCATGTGAGGATTACAGAACAATAAGTTTAATATCCCACCCAGCTTAAGTTATTCACAGGATGATCAACAAAAGGATAGAGAGTAAGGCAAATTATTACTTAGGGGATGATCAGTTTGGGTTCAGGAAAGGAAGAGGTACGCGTGATGCCATTACAGTAATGAGATCACTAGTCGAGAGGAATATAGAATACAATCAGGACGTTTTTGCCTGTTTTGTAGATTTCGAAAAAGCGTTTGATAGAGTGAATTGGGAAAAATTAATGCGTGTATTGCAGAAAATAGGAATGGATTGGAGGGACAGGAGACTGATCCGCAACCTGTACATGTCTCAGACTGCTCAGGTGCGAGTGGGGAACGGAGAGTCCCGATGGGCAGTGTTAGGAAGAGGTGTAAGGCAGGGTTGCCCATTGTCACCGGTACTGTTCAACGTATATGTAGAGGAAATGATTAAAGAGGCATGGGAAGAACTGGAGGTAGGAAGGAAAGTCGGAGGGGAATTCGTAAAATCGGTTAAGTTTGCTGATGACCAAGCATTAGTTGCTCAGTCAGCCAAGGGGTTGCAGGCATTGTTGAGTGAATTGGAGGTTCAGTGCGATAAATATGGGATGAGAATCAATATTAATAAAACAAAGGTTATGCGATTTTCCAGAAAGAAAAAGGCTAAGCTAAATATTAAAATAGGCGGGGAAAGAATAGAGCAGGTAGAGCAGTTTACATATTTCGGAAGTGTTTTGGACCAATACGGTCAAAGTGGTAGGGACGTAAGGAGAAGAATTGCGCTAGGCAAGGAGGCTTTCTCAAGGAGGAGGGAGTTGATGACGGGGACGTTGAGTAGAGATGTTAAGACAAGACTCGTAAAAACTCTGATATGGAGCGTAGCTATGTACGGCGCGGAAACGTGGTCGCTGAAGCAGGAGGATAGACGTAGATTGGAGGCTTTTGAAATGTGGGTGTGGAGAAGAATGGAGAAGGTGAAATGGACCGAAAAGAAAACAAATGAGGAAGTACTGGAGATGATGGGTGAGGAGAGGGGTTTGTTGAGAGAAATCCTATGGAGGCAGGAAAAATGGATGAAAGGCGTATTGAGCGGTAGTGGAATGTTGAAGAAGGTAATAGAGGGGAAAATGTTGGGCAAGCGAGGTAAGGGCAGGAACAGGATAGGGATGCTGGACGGGATGAAGGGAGGAAACAAGTACACCGAGATGAAGAGGGACCTGATATAGATTAGTTTGCTAGTTGGGGAGTCACAAAATGTTTAATTGATAGTTGTGTCCATCCAAAAACCTACCTTAACCGGTAGATTACCTTAAATATATATATATATATATATATATCGGAACTAAATATGCAATGCAATCGGAAATATTGCGGCCAATTCAATGGCAATGGCTCTTCGAGTGATGCCAGACACCTTAAATAAATTCCGCTCACAAGATTGGCAAATCAATTGAGGAGAGTAAGAGGAATTCTAGACGCAGGAGAAAAACTTTTGCGTGAACCACCTAAATAATTCAATCAAAAATGGAATTACAAAATGGGCTAAAACTTAGGAAAGTATTTATTCAGGCTCCATAAATTAAAGCGTTTCTCTTTCTGTCGAGGTTTCGGTACTTTCACCAATTTATTTAACTCCTCACTTCCTCTAATTCAGGTTTCCTCATATTCAGCTTTCGCGCGTTTTTCTTATTCGGGGATAAGCCCGAGAAAGCATTTCATAGTTGTGAATGAAGTTATGTAATATTACGGTTGCGCACCTTAAATTAAGTCCGCTAACAATTTAGGAAACTTCCGACAAACAAGCAGGGCCCCTTCCTACGCCGTTTCGATATTTATTTTTTTCCACTTGCGCAGCAATTTTTGAAGTGGTTTTTCCATTTGCAAGGGGTTTTTTGTAATTAAAGAGACCAATACAAACGAGGGATGTTTGTGGGATTACTTCTTAATGTGGGAACGTTCCCGTTCCGTTTTGACTCTCCAATTTATTCATTGCTTCTCACGAAACGAAACCTGACATATTAATGAAGTTCCAACAAGTACGCGGAGAAACATGAATTCTCTCATAGCGAAATTACAGTAATTAAAGGCTACAGACACTAACATCGCTAAATCTTCATCGATACAAAATGGATCCAAACTTGATGTCCGCAGACGGAAGATAGTGATTGGAGGTTGCGGAGGGCAGTGTCGAAAAATCATCATCTACATTGGTGTTTGCACAGGGCGTGTAAAATCGTTGGCGGAAAGGGTTGGGGGATGGGAAGTGGTTTCGGTGAAGGGTGTGAAGGTGAAAAGGGAACAGTAATTTGTTGCTACCACACACTGTTCGCGGAAAAATAATCCCTAAATATTTTATTTCCGATAACTACTTCTAAAATTTCCCACTCATGGTCCAATAAGATATTCAACTTAAACTACTTCAGATGTGAGCCCGCCTGCTCCAAGTTGGTTGGATAAACCATTACAGGGCAAATCCTTCTTCAATCTTGTCATTCTGCTCAATCACTCCAATCCAGGTCCAAAAGCATTACAGTGCCAAACGTATTTTATGCATTAAAGACTCTGTTGGACAAAAAAGACAAGGCAGTCTAGCGTTTACCTGCGTCACTTACACTAAATATACATATAAAAAACCAAGTTATTTAAATTGGGTTTCTACTGACAATACTCTACCCTTTACACTAATTGTGCGTCTGTAAATCCAAGGTTAATTATATATATATATTAATACATAATATTAATACATATATATATATATATATGTATATATATATATATATATATATATATATATATATCAACCATAAACACAGTAACCAACCCGAAGGTCAGTTTGGTAGGTGATAGTAGAGTTCACCCAGTACTAAGCCCGACGGCGTGCGAAATTCACACATCAGGGTAAGGGGGCCAGTTCCTTTCCCTGTGCCGGTTATGGTTTCCCAGGAAGATCTGCTACCCGAAAAATCAAATAGCTTGAGTGGAACTGCATGTGCCCAGAGAGGCTTGCCCGGGAATCGAGCCCGGGCCCTCCGGTCAGTAGTCGAATGCTCTGGACTACCGCGACCCACACACACATACTATATATATTATTATTAGTTAATCTACCGGCTAAGGTAGGTTTTTGGATGGACACAACTATCAAATAAATATTTTATGTGTAGGTAAAAATCTATTACTATCTATACTCAATGGCGATGATTATCACAAGACACTCAACCTGATATGCCAACTTTCCTGCCAGTAAACAAAATTCCTGTATGGACTCCTCATTAAAAAAAATAGCTCGCTCTCTTTGTTCTTCTTTCGCTGGAGTCCCAAAATCAAGGAGGAGCAACTATTTTAGCACCATAAATGGGAGATGATGCCGATTGCTAAAAGGGAAAGCGAGTGACTGAGCGCATATGAATAAGAGGAGGACAGTCCCGCGGAGATAAAACGGCTCCCACGCCACCTGGCCCTCCGAGGTGAAGCTACTAGCCCCAGCCCGCGGTGGCAATGGTAGTTCAGTACTGCCGCTCATAATTGCCGCCTTAATAATCGTCCGCTCGGTGATTTTCTATCTTTCACTCTCTCGCTGCGGCGAAGCGATTACCTATTTCCCACGTTCAAAAAAATGCACGCGGAAGCTCCGCTGAAGACGACGGCGAGAGCGACCACTTTTCTTTCTCTCTCTCCTTCCCACTCCGCTCCCTCGCTCGCGGGGCCGTCTTCTTGTTTCACGGCGGCGGGGAGCCCTCGGCGGGGGAGGATTGAAAATCTCGCTGACCTTATCGCCTGTCGGGGGTTATCGATCTATCTTTGGCTCGTATCGCGGTCGTGCCTCGTGAAACTCCGAGCTCGCCCGCATCGGCAGGGGCGTGGCCGCAATTCCGATATAAAATCTTTATTTATTGCTTTTCGTAAACAATTACGCTACGCTACCCATGGTGAAGCGCTATTGAAAGATGAAAACAGTTTATGCCAAACGCACACGCACGTTATACGTAATGTCATTATTTTATCCTCACCAGGGCAGGTGGGATACTTCCACAGAACTTATGGTTGGGCATATTACGGGACAACCAAGTCAACAGAGGAGTGGTTGACCATTTCGTTCGTAATATCTTTCTCAAAAGTTACTCCTTTATCACTGTGTATCCAAATATTAACACGAAATCACTGAAAAAAAAGTTGCGAAATAAAATACAACGTTATCTACACTCACATGATTATACGTAACTAGAGAGTGCATTATCGTATCGTAATCTAAGTACTGGGACGGCATGCTGACCCAGTGAGTAGAGCGTTTGATTATAACATTTTTTTTAAGATTATTCAATGCCTCTTTAAATGAAAAGTTAATAAGGGTTCCAAAACTGCAAAAACTTCAAGGTTAAAATTCGTCTTAGAAAACAGTTAACGGGAATACCGATGTGGCCCTCGATCGGAATTTTATTTATAACTACAAATGATTTTAGCCAACATAATGAAAGGGCTAGTAAAAGAAAATATATGTGTATGAAGAATAACAATTTTAATGTAATTGAGATAACGCAATGCAACTCATTTTTCCATAGGTAATGTAGTTAATCAATAATTTGAATTGACTTTGAACGTTCAATTTGAATATGCATATAGTTTAGACAAGAGCATATCTTGTTTTAATTGTAAAACTGTAATTCAATGTATATATTTAAATTCAGTCTAATAAAACGAGACAATCTGCACAGGAAGCGTGGATTTAATATCCGCATCTCAATCGGAGGTTATCCAGGAATTTCCTATGCAAAGATGACGAGACGTATTCGAAAGTTAAGGGCGATTTGGTCATAAAAATATATTCATTAGAAAAATTTATGTTGACGGTTTTAGTTTCCTACAAACCTAGCTCACTTTTCTACGTAAACTCCGTTCACTTCTAAGCACCTTCCGTAACGCTGCATTAGTGTTTTAAATTCCTTAGCATATAAATTCGCCGCCTGGGAATTGAACCAGTTTACAACGGCAGTTTTGATTGACTTGTCTTCAAACCATTGTCCACATATGCACTGTTTCAAGTGGAATAGGAGAAAAAGTCACTAGGTGCACGGTCAAGTTAGCTATGTTCATTATTTTTTATGCTTTAGCAGCCTGAAAGTTACCGTTAGGCTGTGTGGCAGGGGGTGAAAACACACCAGACTAATTTTGATCCGAGTATTTTTACCTCTACCGTATTCGGACAATGTTATTCTGATTCCTTACTGCTCGTGGATGAAGTGACAGCTTAAATCTATTTTTTCTATACTTTTTCTCTATAATTTTATTGACGTGATGTCGCCTACCGTAGTACGACAGTGTCAATAATAAATTTAAAAAATCATTGCTAAAGAGACATCCTTCCAATGCATGCAAGTGATTTAATCTGCAATTTAACCTTCAATCCGTGAGCGATTACCAGCCTAGCTCCTCTAACATTTTGGATACGCTACTAAGTTTATCATAACAACGTTTTACAAACCTAGCTCCTCGACGATGCACGCGATACAATTCGGTAATCAATCCAACTTTGTGAGAATCCCATATACTAGCAGCATATTCCAAATGAGGCCTCAACAGCAAAAGATAACATTTCTCTTTGACCTTTCCATCACATTAACCCAGTAATCTTCCAATAAATCCTAATTTTTTGTTAACTTGTCCACATACTCCCCCTTTGTGTTTCATCCAGGAGAGATCGTGAGTGAGGATAACGCCTAAGTATTCAATTGAGTCTACACAATGCATTTCGGAGTTTCCGATGCAGCAGACGTTCGGGAGGGAATTACTCTTTTTCCAAAAAGTCCTCACTACTTAATTAGAGATAAACTTAATTGCCAAATGTATATTATTATGTAGCGTTAAGGTCATCTGACAAAGCTGTCGCGTCCTCAGGATTACGGATATATCTGTAAACCACTTCATCGTCGGTAAGTAAACGTATTTTATTTTTTAATATCTAAAAAATAAATAAATAATTGGAAAGTGGGTACAGTGGGTAGATCCTTTTGCACAGAAAAATAGAAAAAAAGAATAAAAAAAAATAGAAACGCGCTTCGCAACTCCAGGGAGCAATGATTTTCGCGGACATTGTTATCTACATTCACCGACAGGCAAAAGACTACTGAATTTATTTATTTATTTTAGCACCCTGAAATCCACCGCGAGGGTTTGTGGCAGGGGGTGAATACACACCAGAGTAATTTTGACACGAATATGATGCTACGGCGGTCGGGAAATGTTGTTCTGAGCCCCTATCGTTCGTTGAAAAAATGATATCTTATCTCTTCTACACTTCATCTCTCTAATTTTATTGTGTAGGTGAATGAGTCCATCTATATCACATAATCGGCGAATTTGATGTCTTGGAAACTCCTTCATAATTATTGGAACCATTTTGGGTTGTAATAATTCAGCTATAGAAGTCTCCGTGGGAGTGTGATAAAGTAGATCACGGAAAAGAAGGCTGAATTGCGTAATCCCAAGTAAGCGATTTTGCATAGAGGTAATGTTTCCCTATTTGAAAGTCTCTTCCAGGTTTTTGTATAAAATAATGTGATAATACCATATTATACATAGGTAGAATAGGTACAACTAAACTATTAGGTCCACAGAAGTAAGAGAAATCAATTTATAATAAGCTGCTCATAGTCTCTAAGAAGTAGGTCGCATACAAGCTCCAGAAAATATTTAGAGCCAGGCAATGCAACAGTTGGAGTGCACACTTGTTAAAAGTTGTTCAAATTTTCAATAGTCTATCATCAAAAAGTTGAGTTATCAATTCAGAATACTAGGGGCAGTCAAATTAAAACCAAACACCCATCTCATCACAAAGTCTGCTGAAAGCTACAAAATTTTTAAGTATCGATGCTGTCATCGCTGTGGTAGAAAAATTGCATAGTGACAACTCACAGGCGCACGTTGTTGGATTATGTCCTAGTTGGTGCGGGGACTGGTTATTATGGCGGGTGTTCGGCTTTCATTTGATTGCTCCTCACACAAAATCTCAAAATATTTAACAGTTAATTGCGTTTTTTAAAACTGCTAACTGCTTGGCACTAATAGAATGCTGAAAAACAGAGATCACCTCTATGAAACAACAACATCCAAATTTACGGAAAAAATTGAGATAATTATAAATCTAATGGACAGAACTTTGCGTTCCGCTCGGACCCATGAGTCTGTCATTTTTCTATGATACTTGAGATAACTGATGTCTCCTCCGCCACTGCTGCAGGTCGTCGTGGCTCAACAACATCATCACTGAACACTTACGATAGGGCATCGCCTTAAATAGTATGCCTATATTATTGAGCAGTATGAACTAAAACAGTTTGCGTGCCATTTATTAAGCATCATTTCTGGGACAAGATGGAAGTCATCAGGGTTTTCCTTGCGTTACGGTCCCATTAAAATCTCTTGAACCTCCCTCATAAAAACAGAGATGAATAAAAACAAGAACTGATAAAGGCAAAAAGCGCGGAGGAGATTCATGAACGGAGCAGATGAACAATTCATTGCGAAGGTTGGGGGAGAGTATAAAACACTCAATTTAAGTGAGTAAGTAAACCGCAAGCCTCTGGGTACCCTCAGCTTCACTCAAGCTTTGTGATCTTTTCGGTATCTTATCTTTCTGGGAAACTATGGGCAACACAGGCCTGCCCTGCCCCCTTTATTACCATGATGTGTGAATTTCACACGGGCTTAGTATTGAGTGAACTACACCCTCACCTATCAAACAGACCTTCAAGTTGATAACTGTGTTTGTGTTTATATACGAGTATAGCACTTTCAAATGTAAAGCAACAAGATCTAATAAAAAAAGGGTTGAGAATTGATAACGTGTTTGATTACCATGGTACAATTCCACCACATGAGACGTGCTACTTAATCTTACGCTTCCTTCAAGTCTAAGCCGTCTGACCTGCATTAGCTCTTTTTTTGGTTCTTCATACCTTCCATCCCTCATAACGCCGCCCTCTTAACATCTTCTTCCACTTCCCCGACTACTCAGCATCTCCATGCAAATTATTATCTTTTTTATCCACTACTTTATATGTTCTCCGAATTTCTCTCTGCTTCATTACTTGACCCGCCTAACACTTCTCCGTCTTTCACATTTTGCGGCATATCTTTCCATATTCTCAAGCTCTCAAGCCTCTTATCTCCCCATGAAATATTTTTTCGAAGTAGTACAGGTGAAAAACTCTGAATTTATGAGGCTTAAATTATGTAAACGTTGATGAAACAGTAGAGGTTAATTAAGTGCTTCCCCACAGACGATAATTGTACCGATATATTTATATATCCTTCTTTAAAAAAATATGAATTTTGAGATAAGGGGCTAGTTAGATGTGACCATGGGAAAGAATTTAGCGGGTTGTATCAATACGCTCAATTTGAAAATCTTGTCTATATTTCGAATGCTAACTATCAATGCCTCGTTGTAAATTTATCTTTTGCAGAGCAATTATTCATCTGATCCCAATATTAATTTGCCCAATTTCCTTAAAAAAAACTCTCCTAATATTTGAACTCTTCCACCTATTCTAAACTCCGCTATCTCAGTTCTGTACTGACCTTATCCTTGCATTGTTATATTATGTAACTTAGGCGTTTCGATATCTGGAGTGGACGATGTTTTATTGCATTTTACACCATTTTTGGTGTTGTAGTCTTTCTCGTAGCCTGAAAGGGATGGAAATTATAAAGAATCATCGATTTGGCCATGAAAAATATGTGGAAATTTTTCTGGGTCGTCATTCATCACTGGCAGTCTTAGGCTTGCCATCTGATTTCAAGGGGTTAGAACCACTTCCGTTATTGGAATACCCATACCCGAGGTGACTCCGTGACATTGTTTCCGGATGTAAATGGAATTGAGACCACCAGACTAAAGTGGCCAACCTCGTAAAACGCATGAGTTACAAATTTAAAAAAAGTTTGGCCCTCAAAGCTATGTAGTGACGATCTTGTATGGTGATAGGGGTCAGAGAAATCTGTGAGGAACGAATGAACCATACTTAATGAACGTAATGCTCACCATAAATTATTAAGTCGTTTCAGAATTATTTAGTAGACAACTAATTTTCTTACTATGAGAAATTTTGGTGATTGGAAAGTGTACAAGTGTAAAGTTACCAGTGCATTTAACTTTTCTAAATGATTTTTACATCAATATACTACTCCCGAGGGAGTACGGGAACCTGTGGCCACGGATTTGCACATGTCAGTTTCCCACTGTTTTGAGACAGCGGAACTACTTAATGCTCTTTCTTCTGTTACCAGTTGAAAGCTAATTCTCATTGTGAGAAAGAGTTTTAACTTTCTAAATAAGTTCAGTTTGTTTAATATTATAACCTGAGGACGAATATTACCGCTTCAGTTTATAATATCGTAGATTTCGTCTGCTGTTTTCAAACGCAGAAATATTACAGTTTCACCATAAAATAGTCCATAAAAATATACTCGTATAGTTCAAAATTAAAGATATAAAATCAACTTGCCCCCATAGGTAACTAGGATACCAAATTGTATTAGTACATACACATTTGTATCGTTCTTTTTCCATTATTATTGTTAATTTATTAAATTTTTAAAATTATTTACTAAGCACATTGATAATTTTACCAAATATTATAAGGAAAGTAACTTCTAGTTACAAATCCCCAATTACATCCTTGAAATTTTATGTAGAAGTTTTGAATCCAATTTTTAGTACATTTAATTCTAAACGAAGTAATTGACATGTACCGTAACCAAAGTTACCAATTATACAAATATTTCTTACTTTGCAAAGCTAAGTAATTTCAAAATAAAATTCCCGTGTCGTGGCGTGCTGCAAGCGAACCATAACGACGCCAATGCATCCTACACGCATCTTTGCAATATTATTTCGAAGCGAATATGAGAGGATTGATCGGTCACGAGACATTTAGGTGTCACAGATTAACGACTGTGAAGTGTGACGTTTACGTTAAGCAATCTGTATCACTTAATAATTATATGATAAAAGTCTGCAAATTTTGAACTTGTAGGTGGGGAACAAGGAGTCTGTACTATTCGCTGTTAAATTAGTGTAATAGTCGATGTTTCTCTGCCTAAGTTCCTAATTATAGACTTTTTTCATGCTCTGCAAATGATCCTTTTCCTTTCCCTTCAAATAACATTTCCGTCGATGTTCAATACCGTTCCCAATTCCAGAAGTTTTATTTTTTGCCGTGAAGGATTCATCGTAAGGCAATAATCATTACTGTTATAGCATACGAGTCATCACATTAGCCTTTCAATACCAGGGTATTACTCTTCTGTGATCACTGCGATATATGTCGGCGATGAAAGTGGCACGTTTAATGAACGTAAATGGTCTTCGAGGAATGTGAATTCTGTAATAAAGATGTCTCTTACGAACGGATAACTATCACAATTTGATTTTGATGGCAGCACTTGGAAAATTTATAAATTATTTATTAGCAAAACAAAAACACATCCTTGGAACAAGTAGACGGCATTGGTTTGGACTTGAAAAGATAAGGATATTTTATTCATAAATAGGAAGCGATCTTAGTGCAATACTCTCTGGTCAATAAAATCTTTGCACGTCTTGAAACTACAAATACAAGAACAACGAAGAATAATTCTAGGTTCATGACGACATTTGTCCTGGGCACTCAAAATGTGTACGTATTAAATTAAATTAACATTCACACTGTCACGGAAAAATTTAATTAAATTCTTCACCCCCTTAATGATAATTACTTGGGCCAACGACTTACGGTACCCAAAAGCAATTAACTTCTTTCCTATGTATGTGATATTAATTGGACCAACAACGTACGTTATCCGAAGATTGCACAATTAAGGATTTGTCATTGCCAATCTTTAAACTTGGATATTGCAAAATAATATTTACATTATTGATGTAAAGGGAAATAGCAAGCTAAGAAACAAAACCAATATAGGCATGACAGACATGAGAACTTTTGCCACCCCTAGGAATCTGAGATTCTACAAACCTCAAAAAACGACTCTTACACTCAAGGGAAGAGGGGCAATCGTCATTCTTGGTGGAACAATGTACTATGTAACACCCCGAAGAACTATACGCGAAGTTATACTTAAAGGAACAGAAGAGACTGATCGCAGTACGTTCAATTTAATTGCTTAACTTGGGTAGACGCTCTTCCGTGTTCAGACAACCACCCCCTTTCCGTCTCTTCGAGATGTGACGACTGGAAAAGGGTAGCAGTGATGTCTAATTTCTCCATCATTATTCATGCGTCTTGTAGTTCTCCTTTCGAGAGAGACTCGCGCGTTGTGTATACTCCAGAAACAAATCGTAATTCATTAGTTTTTTAAAGGTTGATTTATGGTTGGCTTCGGCCTAACCAAGGTTGAGGCCGATTTTCGGGCAACTCTTACACATGTACGTTGAACTCTTTCGGTTCTTGAGAAAGTGATCATTTTTTTAAGTGGCCGACCGTGGTGCTTCTTGATTTGTAGACTGGAAGAAGGAGTCAATCCCGAAACTTTCTAATAAAATAAGTTCAAGCGTGTATGACCTAAAAGTTCAAAGAAGAGAACTAATTACAGGTCCATAGCTTTATCGTAGGAGTTGATTATACATTCCAAAGGAAACGCTCCAAATTGAACTGAACAGTGTTCCTACCACAGAGGGAAGAGTGCCCTCGGAAAGCCATGATCGGAATTAATTTAAAACAAACAAACGGGCTCAAGTAAACGAGGAAACCGAGCTCTAGCACTTAAACACCCGCTGGAGTGACTGACATGGAGAGACTGAAAATGACTTCATCTGCATCCGCATCATCATATCCAGCGAGGAACCACCTGGAAATGTGACAGGAGTGGATGGAGGGACTTTGTATTACATCTTAATCCACCGTTTGTCGAGTGCCATTAACATTCATAAAAATGAAACCCTGATCTGAATGTGAAATAATCACATTCTATAGAAAAATGAATTGGATTGTAAACTGAATGACTTTTATGTGCACGACATCCAATATTGACAATTTCACAGATGAAACACTTAAGACAATAGGGGGGGAAAGGTAAAAAATTATCCTTCTTGGAAATGTTTCCTCTGAAACGAGAATGTGTGCATGTGTGCATGAATGTGTGCATGACCATCTGATTGATTTTCTAAAACCTCGTTTTGTCACGTAACAAATCACTGCTTCATATTTTTGAATTACAACATGGTATTTATAACGTACCATCAATAGTAGTCAACCGCAGTCAAAAGCGTTCAAAAAACTTGAAATAGGGAATATATCCCCTTAGAGATTTCTGAACAAGTCACTGAATGATTTTCTAAAATCTCGTTTCGTCACCCCACAAATCACTGCTTCATGTTCTTGAAGTAAGACATGGTCTTTTTTACGTCCCATTAATAATTGTCAAATACTCTACCGTAGTAAATATATTTAAAAAATGTATCACAAATAAGTAAACATGCGCGCAGCTTTTCCGCCTAGGAAGGTTCCATAGATAGAATGCCCCTGGGGCTTACCTGAGGTGTCCAGAGCATTTTTATCTTTAAATGAACATATTTTGTACGCATGATTCAAAGGTCCCATATTTTCGAGTTTCCAGTGCCCGCCCCGTCAGTGTTGCTTGTTCTTCTGCTCGCCTTTTAGAAGCATCCCGTGGAGGAGTGACCTGATGTATTCAGTAGATTCAATATACTTTAAGTATTTCATCACAATTTAAACATGTCATTTCATTCTCTCTCAATAAAGCGTACTATCATGATTGTTTTGACTCGAAAATCCCGGAAATTTGAGAGAACAAAAGATGCTTGTTTCACTTGAAATTTGCGACGCTTTGAGGCGTTGCTGAGATGTGTTGAAATTGCTCCCGTCGCGAAGCCCTTAATCATTGACGTGAATTTCTCAAGCGTTGTAAAACAAAGAAATTTGCTAGACTCTCAGGTCAGGAACTCAGCCAACCTTGATTAGGTGGTAAAACGGGTTACTCCAGTCACTGGTCCCTCATGAGTATTCAGGTTGGCAACGCGCTATCCCCGCGCTATCCCTATTCGAGGTTCGAATTCCGCCTCCTATGGTGGGTGCTTGGCATTCATTAATATTTTTATTTAAAATAAATTAAGACGAAAAATTACATGTCCCTAAGACATAAGATAACAATAGCTTATCAGATTCTATCACTCTAGAAAGACAAGGATTTCTCTTATCAAGTACAAGATTCCTATATAATTACGAAAAACCCTTTTATAAAAATTAGTTTTAGTAGAATTAATTATAACGAATAGATATGCTGCAAATCAATGTACTTTGACAAAGTATCCATTGTTTTGTTCTGCATTTTTAAATGTATTCGTGACTCTGTGTTGAGTCGTGTCCATTTAAATTTTTGCGAATGGTATTTTCGCCGCCTCGTTAATGCTGATTCAGTTGTGATGGAGTTATAAATTATAACAAGGTCTTAATGATGTGTCCAAATGCGGGAAAACGTACATCAGAAGGAAGAGTTGGTAGGAACTACCACGCCTCTCAAAAGTTCAGAATCGCGCACGAAAAGAGAAAATATCGTTTCTTACGAAAAGAGACACGCTATAAGTTTTTAGTTGCCTCGGGGGACTTTCAATTCTGTTAGGTATTTGGTATCTTTAGCCTTCTACTTCCATGGCAAGCTAATAATGGGATAGCCCTCGAAATACAAGAAAAAAGTCCCAGAAATATAAATAATCCTCAGGCACCAAGTAGGCTTATGCTCACTTCTTACCCATTAAATGGTCCAAAAGAGTCAAGATTCTGGGGGTGTCGTTGTGAAACCTTGGGAGGGTCACGGTTGTCCAGCCCTCCACGTACTCCGCCGCGAGGGTCGCATCGCATTCCTCATTCTGACACAAGATTTCCTGGTATTTCACTGATTTTTACCGGGTCGAATGGATTTATTTTCAGCCTTTGGCATCCTTCTTTCTTTCTCGGTCAGGTGAAGGACCTCTCTCCCAGCCATTCTTCATCATTCCTTTTATAATCTCCCACTTACGCGCCCACTACCGACCTCTCCACAGATCAGTACGCCTTAATAAAAGAAAGGCGATGACGAACACGATGAGAAATTCAGCCATTATTGTTGGATTCTTCCTCGCAAGTGACAGCTCCAGTGTAAACCAGTGAAAACCTCTTATGCCATTCAGCTAATCGATCATTTTATAGCTAGCAAAATTACGATAAAATCAATGGGCATTTTATCAAGAGCTAGTCTTCTTTCAGGCTAACAACATCATCGCTATATTAATTTTGTTGGGGTAGCCAGTCCAGAATGATGAGGAAGAAAGGAAAAGTGGCAAAACAAAGTTTCTTTTGATAGTTTGTTTAGAAGGTCGTTTATCACAAAATTTCTTAATAATGAATGGAAATATTAAAAACCTTTTCCCTGGCAGTATATGTCCACAATTTAAACTTTTAAGATGGTTGTTTATCGTAAAATCATCGAAAAATGGTACAATAGTGGTATTCGCGTCTCTGCATGCTGCATATGAAAATGAAGGCGATTGATGGCATAATACTATTTCCACCGCAAATGAAGGAGATTTACTTGGATTATTGCTCTATAAGGCAAGAGCTGAGAAAAGAGTTGGGGCCGATTCCAAAAAACCATGGAAAACACTACGAAGAAGAATTTGCGAGATGTTGTGGTGCATCCCACTATGCTGTTACCTATGGGGTTGTCTTTTTTCGAACCATACGAGAACCGCAATTCAATTGAAAAGAATAGGAGTTCTCCATCCTCTCAAACTCTCATGAATTTTCGCCAGCCGGCCCACAAAAAATTCGTTGACCTGAGAAGCGTGGATCTATCTGAGGGTTACCGACCTACAATCCGAGCCCGCTCACGCACGTCCGCTCACTTCCTCCAGTGATAAGGAGAAAATGACGCGTAAACCCGTAGCGAAGTTTCTCACGTCCTCTCCGTATAATCTGTGACAAGGTGAAAATATTTGTTTCGTTTCGACACCTGGCACGAGGAGTCCAGGGTGGAGGATTTTTTTCTATCTATTTACATGGTACCCTGCAAGCCATCGATAGGGTTAACGGCAGGGGTTGATCATACACCAGGCATGCAACATCACAAATTAAGTTTTTCCTAATTTTTTAGCAGAATATAAAAATGTAATAAAATTCAAATAAAGTAAATGATGACAACTACACACTACGGTATCTACCTGTAAGTGAGACATAATTATCTATTCATACGAGAGGAGCTCATAGTAACAAAAAGGACAATGATTCAGGCTAGATGAGGTAATGATATTAATGTGTTAAGTACATCTACATCTACATAATACCCCGCAAGCCGCCGCAAGGGCGTGTGGCGGGGGGTGTTAGGTCACCAGCCAAAAAAGGAAAAAGAAATACCGCATTCAAAACCAACACACACATGCAAACCCCAATCCACAGTATGTTAATACTAAGATAGAATGGCAAAATTTAACTACTTTTTTTTCACTAGCGCAGTTGTATACAGTAAATATGATCCCTTGTCGTTCGTTGGAAAAATAGCATCTCAAGTCTACCTGATCTACACTTAATTTCTCTAATTTTATTGAAATGATCTCTCCTACGGTAGTAAGAAGGGGCTAATAATACGTACATTTTCAACGTCATCACTAAAGATACCTTCCAGTTTATGCTAGAGCTTCAATCTGTATTTTAACCTTCGCTCCGTGAGTGATTCCTAGTCTATCTCTAAGATTTTGGATACGCTACTAAGTTTACCACAACAACATTTTACAAATCTAGATCCTCTGCGCTGCACGCGATCCAATTCGGCAACCAATCCAACTTCGTGAGGATTCCACATGCTAGCACCATATTCTAAATGAAGCCTCACCGGCGAAAGATAACATTGCTCTTTAACCTTCTCGTCACATTTCCCCACTACTCTTTTAGTATGATCCTAATGTTTTGCAAGATTACCCACATATTGTAAGAGCAATGCCTAATTATTTATGACTCCATTAAAAGTTACTGTCGCGGCATCCCCCGCAGTTTCTTTGAGTTTGAGTCTACGTGTGTATTTCCTATTACGGTATTTCTGATACAGTAGGTGTTCGGGAGGGAACTGCTTTCGTTCCAAAAATGCATCACGACACTCTCTTAAATTCAATCATACCACGGTCTACCCAATTAGTAAAAAAAGATTTAAAACATGAAAGCTCAGGAAAATGATACATTATGTCAAGTAGAGGTCGAAAAACGCAATTTCAGCGGAAAAATGAAGATTGAAGTCAATAGAAAAGCGGGTTCTTAAAATATTGTAAGATTCGACAAATAAGAAAAGGAGGCAGGAAAAGTTAAGCTGGATAGAAATGGAATAGTGAAACAAACTGTGAAGGAATGAAGACTGGAAAATGCTAGTTAGATGGGAATGACAATCATTAAATAATCATATCTTAATCCGGAGATTGACCAATGAAGCCTTTAATTTTCTCATAATCCCTCCGGTGACAACTCTCAATTCTTCCGTATTTCAATTAACTTTTGATTATTTCGTGCTTCAAAATCCTGGTAGGCAGGTAAGCACTTTATCATCCAAAAAATGTATTATTCGTAATCTCCGCCCACATCGGTTGAAAGTCTTTCCCAGCTATTGTTCTTCGCCTAGTTCCAAAACTCTCCCGCATCATGGGTCTCAGGCCTCATCTCTACTGTCAGCAGCTTTCGTTTGAATGGAGGCTATCATTTACGCCTCATAAGAGTCGAGCTGCGAATGACTATGTTCTATGAGCACGAATTAGTGAATGGTGCAATGTGAAACTCGGGAAAACATCTAGGAACTCACATTCACACTTCCCACGCTTACTTAGAACTCCTCTTAATTGCTCTGAATTGACAAAATAAAATCTCGGATTAACAATCCAAACAAAATCTTTTGTAGTAACTAGTTTTGGACACTATCTATATTAAGTTGTATACCATTCTCTATTATATAATTCTTCATTGAATACACTATGTTTAGAAAAATAACTTAAAATGTTAATTAAAAATCCAGGTCAAAGTTAACTTTTAAATTGAAAAATGGTAACAATCATGAATAACAAAGATTTTTTGATATATTAATATCAATTCACAATTCTTCTTCTGCTTTTATTTTCAATTTTTATGCAAGCATTTCGTAAGTGATTTCAGCTTAGAGGGTATTTTCTCCAGCATAAAAACGTCTTTTAATGGCATGCAAAATGTGTACAGAATCTATTTGCCAGGAAGTCCGTTTTATAGGTCATTATTACAATTTACTTGACGGCTTAAGTTACACAAATACGAAACAGATACAACATTATGCGTAAGAGCGTCCTTCACAAAGTAGTGCTTAGTGTATCCTGAATAAAAATTCATCAGGCGAAATTCATGAAAATCGGTTAACATCAATGCAGGAAAATAATCAGCGAATGTTTTCGCGTGGGATTACCAAAGTTCAAATTGCCCCCTCTCAATCACTCATCAATATATATATATATATATATATATATATATATATAATGTAAATTCACTAATAGTCATAACAAACACAGAAACTAAAATATATAAAAGAGGTACTCACTGGTTCTCGAATTTTCGGTGGTGCAACCACCTTTTTTCAAGAGGAATTAGGAACAGAACTGAGCTCAACTGAACTATCTCTGAATATGTCTCAGTCGGTAATTGCAAATAGACACTCTGGCCCATCCATTGCAGATTCTCTTAAGATCTTCAATATACTTTTACCATGTTACAAAAAGAAATGTCACCTGAAATATACGTCATTGTATCTCAAGAAAATTGAAATGGGGGAAGAGAGAACGAAACGTAAATTGAGTTGAACAATTTGATAATGGAGATTTTTCGGCAGGGCACGCGTAAAGGAAATCGATTTAGTGAAACGGAAAGAGATGTGCTGGGGGCGGACGCGGATGAAAGGCTGCGGACACGCATCGGAGGTCGAGAGGTTAACTCGGAGAATTAGCCTCCCCGCATTCCGCTTGTGCCCCGATATCGCCTAGAGATCAGCGGCGAGGTGAGTAGAGGGGCCGGGTGTTCGGTCAATTCAACTGCTAACCTAACTGATTTTCCTTTCCCCAGCAAGGGATTAGCTTCGCGAAATGAATACAGAATAAACTTATCATGCAGAGGCAATGGTAGTACCGCCACAAATTTTGCTAGGAGGATCGAATTCCTCTTCCGTCAATTCTAATGAATTATGCGCACAGACTATTAATTTCAAACTATACTGAAGATTATATGTACGAGTAATGGGAATGATCCTATACGGAATCAAAGAAGGGTTTATTATAGTTTGAGGTCAGGTTTTCTTTTGGACGAGGTTAAGAAATGTATGGGTGTTTAGTTTGTGTCCATTCAAAACCTACCTTAAGCGATATACCACCAAATGTGTCGAAATTTACATCATATCACCCATGAAAGATAATTAAAACAGTGAAATATGAAACGATATCATCAAAACATGACATTTTATATTAATTCTCATCTAAATTTTTGAAAAATACCTCTTTAAGAATAATCTACCTAAGCAAGTTTCGAACGTACTGGTAACTCTTACCGAAATAGAAATCATACCCAATGCACTAAAATTTATGAATTGAAGCCTCGATCATTTTTATAATGAGTTCTTTTTTAATAGTATGATGTTCGGTCACGTAACTTTCATCTACAATATGCGACAGATCTTGCCCAGGCCCTTGGGTAAAAATAGCGCCTGTCGTCGGAGCAAGGCACTGAATGAATTGACGTGTCCTGGAACCGAAGCGAAAACGAGGCATGGGGAAAAACTGACGTGGCAAGGGACAAGTGGGAGTCGAAAATCGGCGAAAACAGAGAACAGACCACACGTGAACGCCCCAGTCTTCAAATGGGAATTTACGACGTCCAGATTATGAAACACGTCCTAAATGATTGCAAACATTATGAGACGACACTCCGCTTTTCTTTTCTCTCTCGAACAGGAATCAGGGACTCAATTTTCGCGATATAGCGTAGGAGTAGTCCAAAGTATTAAGATGTCATGGCTGTTCCCGAATGCGAAGCACCAAACTTTTCTTTTTTTAATCCCAGGTGGAACGGTTAAGCAACGAAAACCAATGGAAAAGGAAAAGTTCACTTATTCTTGAAAACGAACGCCAGAGAGACTGCAGAGAAATTTCCCGTCAATATCACTCGGATTCTTGACGAAAACAGACTGACCGGGATAATCCATTGTGCCTGAGATTGTTAAATGCCTGAAAAGATGGATACATCGATTCATTAGAAATCGTTCGCTAGATCAATAACTGAAGTGGAAAATGTGCGGATATTAGACAAAACAATGTACTTTAGGCTACAGTTTTTTTTAGCACCCTGTAAGCCACCTCTAGGGAGTGTAGCAGGGGGTAAATACACAGCAGACTAATTTTGACCCGAATATGATTACCCCTACCACAGTCGGAAAACGTTATTCTGAACCCTTATCGTTCGCGGAATGAATTTATCTGTTCTAAACTTATTCTCTCTAATTTTATTAACATGATCCCTCCTATTGTAGCACGTTGGGGGTTATAATACGTTCTCAACATCACTGGTCAAGGGACGCCCTTCCAGTTTACGCAAGAGATTTAATCTGTAACTTTACCTTCGCTCCGTGGGTGGTTCCCAACCTATTCCCTCCATTAATTTTTTTGGACGCGATTTTTCTAGATTTTAAGAAAATCATCGACAAAGTACCTCATAGTAAACTAATTGCAAAGCTAGAAAAATATGGTTTTGATAAAAATATTCGAGTTTGGATAAAAGACTTTTTGAATGATCGGGTACAAAGAGTAGTGATAGATTGAGTTAGCTCGAATGTAGCAGAAGTGACTTCGGGTGCTCTCCAAGGAAGTGTCCTCGGACCTCATTTATTCCTTATTTACGTGAGCGACATTGACTACGTATTCACTAGTAATTTTAGTTTATTTGCCGATGGTGTAGTGGTTTATCGTGATATCCGTGATCCTGAAGACGCAGCTGCTTAATCAGATGAACTTAATGCTCTACAACGCTGGTGCGACACTTATTATTAGATTTAAATTTATAAAAGGGCGTGGTCATAAAATTTTGGAAAAAGAGCAATTCCCACCCGATCGCCTGCTGCATTGGGAACACCGAACTGTGAAGTGTAGACTCCATTATATACTAGGGCGTTACCCTCACTCACGATATCTACTGGGTGAAACACATACGGGGAATATGTGGGCAAGCTAACAAAAGGTTAGGATTTATTAGAAGAGTACTTCATAATGGTGCTGAAAAGTCAAAGAGAAATGTTATCTTGTGCTGGTTAGGTCTCATTTAGAATATGCTGCAAGTACGAGGGTATGAAACGCGTGGCAGCAAAATTCGTTCCAAAATGGACCACGTTTGCACCACGATAATGCACCAGCTCACACTTCATTGCTTGTTCGTGACTTTTTGGCCAAAAACAATACTGTAACGATGCCGCAGCCTCCATATTCGCCAGATATGGCTCCGTGTGACTTTTCCCTATTTCCAAAAATTAAGAGAACCTTGAAGGGCCGTCGTTTTACAGCCGTAGATACATTAAAAGCGCATCGCTGAAAGAACTAAAGGCTATCTCAAAGATCGAGTTTGAGAAGAGTTTCGGGGATTGAAAGAAGCGCTGGCACAAGTGCATAATCTCCAATGGGGACTACTTTGAAGGTAACAACATCAATGTATGAGATTAAATAAATATTATTGTCCGAAAAATTAAAATTCCCGTTCATTTTTGAACACCCCTCGTATATGGGATTCTTATGAAGTTGAATTGATTGCCGCATTGGATCGCGTGCAGCGTAGATGAGCTAGATTTTTAAAACGTTGTTAAGAAAAACTTAGTTGCGAATCCAAAATATTAGAGGAGCTAGGTTGGGAATCACTCACAGAGAGAAGGTTAAATTACAGATTTCTTAATACAGATCTCCTGCATAAATTGGGTGTCTCCTTAGCAGTGATGTTGAAAATGTATAATTGTTCCTATCGTGCTTCGGTAGGAGAGATCATGTCAATAAAATTAGAGAGAATAAGTGTAGAACAGATAGATTTAAGATGCCATTTTTTCCACGAACGATATGGGATCAGAATAACACTGTCTGACCGCGGTAGGGGTAAAAATATTCGCATCAAAATTGGTCTAGTGTGCGTTCACCCCCTGCACACACACCCTAGAGATGGCTTGCAGTGTGCTAAAATAACTATCTAAAATAACTTTTGATTTATTTCCCGGAACCTCTCAGGCGTGTGACCAAAATGCTTTCGGATTCTCTTTCAAAATTTCCGGACAATATTTCCTTTTGAGTTTGCTTATCGCTTGCCCAAATTCCTTCTTTGAATTCGCGAGTGATATCATTCCTTTTGCCACTAGAGATATCATCCCTAATATATCCTCAGTATTTCGGTGATTATATCTTTCTTAAAGCTTCCAAATTAAATCTTTAGTACGCATTTTGGGGAATAATAATCCCCTTCTTTAAACAAGTAAATTTTCCTTTTAGGCTACTTATTTCTGACCCTATGTGGTGTGAACTTAGCTTTTACTGCCCTGTGGTCACTAAGTCCTTTTATAGTATCCATAGTTAAAGACTTTTGCGGGTATGTTCGTTGCTAAGAATCTAAGAGTATCGCCTCTAGTTGATGAAGTGACAGGTTGATGCAAGAAGTTTAACTTAAAGGAATTACATAGCAACTCGCAGGGAGCTTTGTCTTTACCCCCCAATTTTAAAACTATATGTGCTCTGATGGGGCATTGAAATCTCCACCGATCATATCGTCGTAATCGTTGTATTGGGATAAGAAACCTTTGGTATTCTCATCTAATTTTAGTATTGAATTATTTTCGTCGTTCAGCGACCTATCAAAGGCGCATATATAAATTCTTTTGGGCTCAGGACTTTTAATTGAGCACCAAACGCTTTCAAAACTCTGGAATTTTCAACAGCAATAAAGACACCGCTTCCGATTCTATTTTCTAAGTTATTTCTACAGTTACGGTTCTACAGTTGCTATCTACAGTTCTACAGAGTCTACACTACTACAGTTACCATTATCAGTTACGATTTCGTGAGAAGATTTAAAGTTGCTTTTCAGGACTTTGTAGAAATGATAAATAACTTGTATAAACAGAATACGAAGCCATAATGGCATTCTGGGGCTGAATAGCGCGAGTGAAAGTCAAATATGTCTTCACATACCTGTTTCAACTAACGCGCCAAAGCGATGCATTGTCGCGAAAAATCGAACTCATTTGTTTGACTTTCGCGGAGTACATGTGTTTTTAATGAAGGACACACATTTTCGTAGTTCCAACAGAGTATATACACTGACAGATGTAGCAGTTTAAGACACCCGCTCATAGGTTGGCATCTCATGACCTAATTCTGATGGCCGACTTTTGATGAACGGACAGGACGCGTCCACGGTATTTTACCATCTCCAAAGCTCATAACCAAACCTTCCAAATAAGTAACTTATATGTGACGGCGCATTTTAAATAATTCCTGATGGATAATCGAAAGCCGGTTTCGCATGATTTTCACACTTACCCACCTTATTAGCAAAACTACATTTCCGAAGGGGGGGGGGTTGAGTTAGGGAGGGATGGATTTGGATCCTCTTCAGGGCCGGCTGACTTATCGTTGCCCCATGGGGTTTCTCTTCGCTCCCCCATGTGAGCTATATGACATTCATTTAATTGTGCTAATATACTATATAGTATAAAATTGGTTCATATAAAATATTTACTATGATATGTCGTGTTTATGAGCATCGGATATACTGACTATTTAATCTAGATTGATATTAAATCTAAGTAGAAATGTATAAAAAAATCTCTATCATTCACAAATACTCTCGCTTTTTGACAAGAAATGTCGGGGAGGGTCTTATTTTTTTGTCACACAGAAAATATTTAAGTGTGTCTGTTTTCTGGTTAAAAATTTCTCATTCAGCTACTGTAGCATATAATTAAACTATGAATATTTTCACGTTGAAATCAATATTTAGGTTACATTTAATTGTTATTATCGGTATTATATACCGGCTAAGGAAAATTTTAGATTAACAAGCACGTGTACTATACAACGGTACAATGACAAATGTCCTTCTCTCTCCAAAGAAAACACACCCTGACATCCGATACTACAATAAACCCTTCTTCAATTCCACATTCTTCTTTCCTCTCTGTATTCCGTTCAACATGCCTAAGCCTTCTTCGCTTGTCTAACGTTCGCCAATCTACAAGTTTACTTGTATATCGTATATCACAGTCTTCAACATCCCATCGCCGATCAAAACGCTCTACTTACATTTGAAAAGCCTTCAATCTGAGCCTATCACCTAAATTCAACGGCTATGTTTCTGCACTGTACAAAAACAGGCTCCATAAAAGAGTTTTAACGAACATTTTCTTAACATCCTTACTCAAAATACCTGTCATTAATGCCTTATCCTTGTAAAAGCTTCTTTACCTAACGTAATTCTTCTCCCTTGGTCCCTTCTACTTTGATCATTTCAGTCCAAAACTACCCATAGATAAACTCTTCCACTTGCGTCGATTTTAGTGTTTAACTTAGCTTTCCTCTTTCTGGAAAACCTTATAACCTGTGTTTTTATATTTATTCTCACCCCATACCTATCACACTGACTTTCCAATGCGTTCAGCATAGCTTGAACCTCTTGACTGACAGTCTAATCAAAGCTTGATCATCCGCAAACCTAATTGATTTTATGGGCTCTCCACCGACTTCTATTCCTTGCTCCAGGTCTTTCCATTCCTCTGACCATTTCCTCCATATACTCGTAAAGGCTTAAAAGCGCAGGTGATAATGGACATCCCTGTTACACCTTCTTCCTAACATTACTCATCTCATTAATTAAAACCACAGGTATTGCAATTTTCCACAGTGGAAAATTGCAATACCTGTGGTTTTAATATGTTACGCTTCCACCACATCACGCCTGAGACCTCATCATTACTCATCTCGACTTTTCAGCCACCATTTGTACCTGAGCAGTCCAAAACATGAACATTTGCAAATAAGTCTCTTATTCCTCCATTCCATTAATATTATCTGAAACATATTCACTAATTGTACCAAATTTGTACTAATTTTTTTCTAAATCTAAAAAATAATGAAATGACTGATTTTAGTCTATGCTCCTCAGAAAGTAGCACTAGAGAAAGTTGCAAAGTAAAACTTATTTTCTATAGTCCTTATATATGACTGCCTTTCCCGATTTTGGAATTGGAATTAACAATGATCTGAAGAAATCTTCCGACCGAATTTCTCCTTCATAAATGTCATGAATTAATCCAAAAAAACTCTTGAAACATACGGGGAATATGTGGACAAGCTAACAACACATTAGGAATTTTTGGTAGATTACTGGGTGAATGTGATGCAAAGGTCAAAGAGAAAGGTTATCTTTTGCTGGTTAGGCCTCATTTAGAATGTGCTGATAGCATATGGGATACTTTTGAAATTCGATTGATTGCCGAATTGGATTGCGTGCAGTGTAGAGGAGCTAAATTTGTCAACCAAACGTTGTTATGATAAACTTAGTAGCATATCCAAAACATTAGAGGAGCTAGGCTAGGAATCACTCACGAGGCGAAGGTTAAATTACAGATTGAAGCTCTTGCATAAATTGGAAGGAAGTCTCTTTAGCAATGACGTTTAAAATGTATTACTATCCCCATCATACTACGGTAAGAGAGGTCACTCTAATAAAATTAAAGAGAATATGAGGTGAACAGATTGATTTAGGCTTAATTCGAAATCCTTCAAATTACATCTCTCGAGATGTCGACACACTTTTGTCAGCTGCTTTTCCACGACTCAAAGGCTTCCTGGTAGGCGGATTCAGGAAGGTCCTTAAGCGGGTACTCGTGCAGGCTTCTTTGACGGGACTTAGGGTCCCATGGTGGTGTCCTTTTAGGGAGGATTTCACTTATGGGAATAGGAAATAGTCTTATGTGTCAAGTCGGGACTGTGGGGGGACTGGGGAATTGTCGTAATGCTGCAAAGGTCTCCGCAAGCAGACATTCGATTTTGATTTTAGTCGTCCGTCAAGACCTTTGGGACGAGTTTAGCGCAGATCTTTCGCTTCGCCAAAAGTTCAGTGATAATGGTGTGTACTATCATCTTATGCCAATATGATCTGCGATCATGCTGATCGCTCTCAATTCAGCACTTCATAAACACGTCAGGAAAAATTTGTTACCGATACTTTTAAACAAACCTTGTATGCCCAAAAGTAGCCACTGGGAGCAGATAGCGTAAAGGTTCAGCGAAAGGAATTAAACGAGAAGGTTCCTGAAATAAAATACGGCAGAGTGAAGGAAATGTAGTGCCGATAAGGAAAGAGTTTGAGAAAGTGGAAATTAGAAAGTATATAAAATAATAATAGATTGAGGGAGCAATGAGAGGTAGAATGAGATAAGAATACGTGAGCATGGTTTAGGAGAAGTAATGAATGCGGCAAGAAAACAGTTAACTTTTTACAAAAGAAAGCGTTTAATAATTACTAACGCTTGATTCACAGATCGTAATCGGTGTAGATACACATGGAAATGGCGATACAGGAAGATTCCAATTAATTCATATGATGGGTAGCCATGTATTAGGGAACTGCGCCATCAATTCACTGGGAGCCGACGCGGATTTAGTTCGCAATTTCGTAGTTGTTAGATGCAATTTTAAATCTAAGAGGTTGTCAAAAGAAAGAGGTACGTGAAAGCAGTATTTAGAAGATTTAATATGATGAAGATCAATAAAAATTCAGAAAAGATAGATCTCAATAAAGGACCGACAGATTTAGTTGATAAAATTCTGAGTGACATTGAAGGAATACAAATCGTATAGTGGAGGAACGGCGGGAAGATACTACAGAAAGGATAACAGAAATTATAGGGGAAACAATACACAGGGTACGGCAGCATAATTTTCTGATTTAAAGAACAAATACTATGCAAATGCAAATCAGCAAGTTATGGTGCTGAACCCTGTAGAAGTTAAATATGAAAAGGATTAAGAACATTTATACAATAGGAGATATAATTGGGAAAATAGGAAAACACGAAAACGAAGTTTGAAGAAGAATATTCAGAGAAGTGATGAGAAGAGCAGAGCCATGATGTGGATAAATTATAGAGTTCGAGTAATGAGCTCCACATAAAAGTGTACAGAAGAATTGTCAAGAAATGAGCGAAAGATAAACAATATTAATTGTTAGCGATGATGCAGGGAATATATTAATCGAATCGAAATATATTCAGGCAAAATGAAAGAACTTGACTGTATAGACATTTCGGTATGATATTCGAAATGGGAAGGGAATACGATTGGAAAAGTTTGGAATCACAAATACTTAATAGAGAGATGGAAAAAGCAATAAAATAATTGAAGATGGTGAAGGCAGTTGGGAAATTTCCTCGCTGAAAGGGTTGGGATTAAATTAGAAATAAGAAATTTTCGCATGGCAAATTGATTTCATTTTTTTAAGGCCAAATAATTGAGGATTACTATTCGGCCTTTGAAAATTAAAGTCGAAGATAAACCTAAGGATGGTTGAACCTTGGTTGAATGTCATTTTGTGTTTAGGGAAGAGAGGAGAATGAATGATGTCGCAGTGAAAACTAAAAAAATTTGGAAAAAGTAATGAAAATAATCAAGATTTTTTGTATAAAGAGAAGGCGTTCGTTTGGGTAAATTGGAAACATTTTAATGACCGTATTTCAGGGGATAGCAGTGGACTGGGAATATACAGGCAGACATACCTGTAGATGTCCTCTTCCTCTAAGCTATAAATAGTTGGTGGATTGAGAATCAGGATGAGTGATACAAGGCATTTGAGGTTTATGTAAATATTTCCCGGAAACAAAACTAATTCGTCTGTATTGTATAGTGGCATTCGAAACTTTACACGTACACTTCGAACGTACCACGTTCTTTTTTCAGTAGTAGGCTACCGGGCTAGAGTAATGCACTCCCATGCCCTGGCTAGCATGGCACGAACATTACTATCACCTCGAAATACGTATTAAATAATAATTTTTTAGCCCTACATACTTTCTACCTCCCTTAGTTCTATCCTAAATGCCTATTATTTTCCTTCCTCTACCTCGCTATCGCAGCATTCTCCCCTCCTTAGCATCTCAACACATCTCAGTATCTCCTGAACACACCTGTCCTCCCTTCGAATTTCTCCCCAACTCTCTTCTCCCTCTTATCCTATCGTGAACATAACTTCGTGTATTCCTTTCGTCTATTTTATTTTTCCATTCTTCGCCACATCTCACAGGCTACCATATGCTCAACGATCTCAACGACCATTTTTCAGTATCATTTAAAACTATGCTCCATAGCATATTTTCAACTGTGCACAGTTTTCACAGGTCCTTTTTCTGTAGGAATTATAAAAACTATCCAGATTTCACTAAAGTTTTATTCCGATACTACCGGTTTGATAACATAGTTGACATCTTCAGGTACCAGGAGATGTCACATGTATGATGAAACCGGTCGTATCGCGATAAACTTTTGGTGAAATCTCCGAAGTTTTTCTAATTCCTCAAGACGCGATTTCACAAGGTTGAGCCTGACATCCCTCAATTTTCCCAGTATCTTTACTTAAGTTGCCTGTCAATGACTCTCGCTGGTTGCAAAAGCTTCTTCACTTAACTCAACCTTTCCTTTTATGTTCTTGCACTATAATTTACGTATTATGCACTGCTACTCTAACGTAGCTAACGAAACCTTTACTGAGTGTATTGGTGTGAAATGTGTTTTTGTCAATAGCCAAGTGGGGATCAATGGGGATCATGACTACATAAAGGCCTAAAGAAATAACATTTTTATTATTTATTTTATTATAACATTTTTTTATTGATTGAGAAGAGTATTGAACAAATAACCAGAGGATCCTAGTTTAAAATCCTGGGTAATACCTTCGGATAACTACATCTAAAATACAACCGATGCGATTTTCTTTAAACTAGAACTTCGTGGAAAACGATAGTAATGCAGGGAGAGGAACTGACTCCCTACTCTTAATCTGCATGATTTTACAACGAGTGAACTCTATCCTCAACTGCTATGCTACATATTCTATGCAGTGGTTCAAAGTAATTACAGCAAAATACGAGGGGTGAATGTTTGTATCATTAAAGGGACGGATTAAATAGCACCTAATTAAAAGGAAGCTGTCCGCTTTCAAACTCGCCATATCACGGTGAGGGTAAAAAAGAAAAACTTTACACTTCCACACACTTTTAATACAATACGACCATGGTTTCGATGCTGCGCATCATCATTAGGTCAAACCTGAAACTGTTAGCCTCGCCATATCACGTTTACCTTTCCAAGCTTTGCTATACAGAGTAATTTAAATTCTCTTGATGAACAACGAATGCTATCTTTATAAGCGAATGAAGAGATGCTTGAGTATCAATATTGTTCCATGCTGTACATTGTATGGTTTACCTTTGATTGAAAAATCCTCTTTGGAATGTGCTGAACAAATCGTTAAGCAAAGTATAGCTGTACCTAAGCTTTACAAATTTATGCTGCTACCAAATGATCTGGCAAAATCCTCTCAAAAGGGGTACATATTTTGCATTAATGGATTAATTGGTAAATCCATTCAATAATTCAAGTATTCTGTGCCCAAAGTAGTCTGGTGTGCAACCACCCTCTGCCACACACCCTAGGGGTAGCTTATAAGATACTATGAATGTAACTAGCCAAGGATTTTAAATATTTTGGGGAATCCTGTGGTAATCAGAAGTGCAGCAGTGTTACATAAATCCTCAAACTACTAAATAAATTGAAAATATTCGATAGATTTCCATAGGAGAAATTCAATTGTTCAATGATGCATGCCAAGACGGGAAAATAAAGCATTTCATTGTTCCCAAGTAATTAATCCAATTGAAAATAGAAAGTTGCGAAGTAATAATTGGTCCATAAGAATTGAATTCGCAGTTCAGTATTGCGATACACTGAATGTGGAATATGTTGAGATACTTCCATCTTCCCACTCTTGCAATATTTATTCCACTCGCATATCCGATTCTGCGAATATTTCAGTCATTATTCAAATCATTCGCGGGACCTCTGACGAAAAACAACGCCATTAAGCGCTTCCTGGAAATCTGCGCCTTGCAACATGGTCTTCCGTGCTTGATTTCCGAATCGCGAATTCATTCCATTCACTCTGACTCGAACTTTAAAAAATTCCATTTTTGCAGCCGTAAATGATTTTTATTCGTATGTATGCGTAGATATCTTCATGTGGTAAGACTAGAAGAATCCTAATTAGATGTAAAATATCTCAAAATGCATTCTAAGAAGGTGCTCTGATTTTCCTCGTCGAAGAGCTGACTTCGCGTTTAAGTGGTGGCGGTTCTTCCAGTGGTGTTTTGATCCCTATCTGAGTGTCAAGTGAGCATTTAAGGTGTAATAATTAACCCGACGAGTGGTAGACGCTTATTCGCCCCCTCCGTTTGAAGTCCGGTCTTCCACATCTCCCTGAAATTCCCAGACATTTATGAAAAGTTTAGCAAATTAACTCAACTGTTTTTCGCCAACTCCAATACTCTCCTACAACTAAGGCGCATTATGGCAGCAGTCGAATTGCTGCCCAAAATAAACATAATTTCTACGCCGGTTTGATTCAGAATAGTCGATTATGTAATACTCATCTGTATCCAAAACTATGAGGGATCGGCTCCTCACGCCCATAAATTTCTATTGTGTATGCCAATTTGCGTATTTCACTTGTGGGTACTTGTTCACTTCTCTGTTTACGTGGCCACTTCTTTTATATGTCCACCATCCTAGCTTTTTTTCTGGACTTCAACCTATGAGTAATGGATCATATTAATAAATTTATCCGCTATTCATTAATTAATTAAATTCCTGTAGTTTATTTTAATCATAATTTTCTTCTATTCATTAACTGAAATTTAAAAGTTTAAAAAGATGAACACACAAGTGGATCTAAAATTTTTTTCGAAGCGAAACAAAGACGAGTATATTGTTTCTTTTCGAAGAATGATTGTAAACAATCGTGGAAGAAAGGGTCATTATACCACCGGGAAGATCGCTGAGAAACTACTTCAGAATAATCTGAATGAAAAAATTGACGAAACTGGATCCAATGTGACGCGTCGTCTTCCTCGCTAAATCTTCAGACCGACCCGATTCAATATGTGGCGGACGGTCATCGCTCTGCCAAGGCAATTTTAGACGCGCGGGGCTCATGAATATTAATACAACTTTTGCGAGCCTCGGGAGCCCACGGTAAAAGCGTAAATAATGGAACGAAACGGATGCAGTTCTCGCGCAGTTCTTTTCGCTCGCCGTGGGAAAACTACGTTTACATAATTGATACATTTGCACCGCTCGCCTTATTTCCCCGTTCTATTCCCCTCAAACGGTCCCGCATCCGACCACTCTCTCACTACGAGTGTTTTTCTTTTCGATTTAAAGCGTTTCCGCTCTTTGTCAAGGCCTTGCGCCGTTTGCATAATAACTCGTCCGAATGCCTTTCGCACCGAAGCGGAATGACTCCTTCGACAGGACTTCCCACGTGACTAGAAGCGGGCTTTTTAATGAGGAGTATGTTTCCCATAACAACCGGACCCATCTCCTTTTTTCGGGTCAACTTAATTATCATGAAATTAAAAGCGTAACGGTGTCTCGTGAAAATTTTATGGAGATTGATTCCGTTTAAAGAAGGCATTACTCTATTGAAAAGAGATCCCTTCGCTTTGGGTCGGGTAACTTTGGAAATTGTCGAATGTATTGTCTTGACAAATGTTGACAGCGTTGGTGACTGGTGGAGAAACTTGTTCAATTTTCATTTGATGGTGAAAAAACATAAGAGTCATTCGAATTGACGAGTTTTGATCAATTCAAATTTAAATTTTATTCAACGTCATGAAGAAGCATGTCGAAACATTTAATTTTCAAAGCTTAGCCCAGTGTTGTCTTTAATACGATGAAAATTTGTAGCTCACAAATTTAGCTGGTTGGTATCCTGATTCATTTGATAATTTTATCGTCTAACATGAAAATATTCATGAAAAGTATCTCGTTGTGATTCCAATTTTAAGCTGTTTTGGATTCATGAATTACTCATATAAGAGAGAAAAGTTATCCTTCATATCAAATTGAACGGTTTTCAAACGAACATGATCATTGGACTAAAATAGAGACCCAAAATTAATATTATGCATTAAATGTTCGAAATGAACTATTTATCATAAAAAAACACAGTAATCAACCCGAAGGTCGGTTTAGTAGGTGATGGTAGAGCTCACCCATGTACCAAGCCCGACGTCGTGTGAATTTCTACACATTAGGGTAGGGGGGCCGGTTCCTTTCCCTGTGCCGGTTATGGTTTCCCAGGAAGATCTGGTACCCGAAAAATCAACTAGCTTGAGTGGAGCTGCAGGTGCCCAGAGTGCCTTGCCCGGGAATCGAACCCGGAATCCTCCGGTCAGTAGTACAACGCTCTACCCACTAGACCACCGCGACCCGCTCAAAATAGCAAATGTGGGTGACTGGCGGTTCGTACATAATTATAAGCTGCATAGAATTTTAAGGCGCCCTAATATGTTTTTACACGAGATGAAAACTCAGAGAGTAGTTCTTTTCCGTAGCTAGTCTCTTCTTTCACCCGGATCGTGTTCCCTTGGCGATGACCTAAAAATCGATCCAAGGCATCTGGGAGCGGCGGATAATCATCGTTTTAAATCACAATCAACGGAGGCAGCGAGGGGCGTGTCGGCTTTGAGTCAATTTTTTCCTGGCGATCCCGATATCCTTTAACCACCGAGTAACAGACATGCCCGTCTTACTGCGGAGGTGGAGAGAGGTTGGAGGTGGGCAGAAGGAGAGGGCAATGGGAGATTAGCCGTCGAAAATCACCGGTATAGAGTGGGAGGGGGAAAGAAAGCCAATTTTCTGAAAATCCGAAGAATTCGGGAATCACCGAACGTAAAGGCGTGATGATGATCAATCCCCTCAGCTCGCATCGCCAAAAGGAACGTGCCATTCACCGAAATAGGGGCGGGGGAGGGGTCAGTGAGCATGATGGGGCCGGAGGCGATAACGATCGAAATCAAAACTCACCTCTTGGCGATTATGCCGCACTGAAGGGGGGCTAAGCGTTCACATTAATTCAACGCTTTCTCTGTGTGCTCTCCGTAATGACCCTCCCAACGTTGCTGTTCCGTTACGTCTTCCACTTCCCAAACCCTCGGTCCCTCCGGTTTCTTGAAGAATCGGATGTATCAACGTTGTCGATTCCTCTTCAACCTAACTCAACAGTGCACCCTTCCTTATCCTTGCCCTTACGGGCATGCTTCTTGATTTTCCTCACCAATTACTTTCACTTTGAGCCCAGTCCAGGACCCAGGCTCCTAAGATGTTCCTCGAAATCGTCCGCGCTATCATCATTATCTTCATCCATACCACTCCTCGTGCCACCTCAGACTTTCTCCCCTTTTACTCTTTTCCTTGGAACGCCCTTAGCCCTCACGAACAATATTATGCATATTCAATTGAGTCTTTATCTTTTATCGGAGTGCAAAACGACGAAAATGGAACGGAAGTTGGAGGGATTGATGCAGTGCGATGGGATTGGCAACCATATGATTGGCACCACTTAAGAATAAAAAAAAATCATATCAGTTAAATATTCGAAGAGCAGTTAGAAAGAAAAAATAAGCATGCGCCAGGAGGGACGAGAAGAGTATTCGTGAGAATTAGTGGGGTTTTAACCCTGAAATATCTAACTACACGTTATCTATCTGTGTCCTAATAGAAGTAGTAGTTTGAATACGTAATTAAAAACCTAAATACGGTTATATAATAAAACTTATTTCTAAGAGTATCTTTTCATACATTTTGGCAAAGAATAGATCAGAGATATTAGAGAAATAGGGTTCCGTGAGTTGCTCCATATGTATGGACATTGAATCGGGATTTCGGTGGTTTGACGAAAGAGTTATGATCTTAATGAATTTAGACGAATTCCATAGAAAGCCTCCTTTTCTGAGGTCCATTGAAGGTGGGTCTCAAAACTTATTACATTATAATTAGTTTATATATATGAAAAAATATATAATATATTTATTTGTTTATATATATTTGCTTATATATGTATGTGTATATATACATTTGCTTATATATTTATGTGTGTGTGTATGTATATATATTCAAACACCATTCCTTTACCGGGGCTTGATATTTATTTGTGTATTTGGCCAATGTGGCTCATCTCTTTCTTCTGGCTATGCGTGTGACCAAACGCACTGTTCCTATCCTTTATGACGTTGTATGATTGCTTTCTCTACTATCCATTCCTCTTGCGTCCTCGTCTATTTATGCTTTGGTGGGTGAAATAGCTCCCGAACGCCATCTTCTACCCAAAGAATCGGGGCAATTGGTTGCATAAATCCCCCGCAGATTTCAACGTAGCTTACGTTCTCTCGACGCTCAAGTGATTTGAACATCGGCTCGTAAGTAAAAAAATACAGCGGTTCAAATCCCGGTCAGGGAAATATTTTTACGCTGGTAATCTGCTCGATTCCGCCTTCAACACCCCTACTGTGTTTGTCTTCTATGTTTTTTCAGATCACTTTGCCTTATATTTTTATCCATATATGAACATACTTTCAATACATGGCATGAATCTTGTTTGTTAAATGTATTGTCATTCAATTAAAGAGTCGACTAACGTCATTCCTCATTTAATTTAACTCGTTTCTCAATTAGAATGTCGATTTCAGTTTATTTTGAAATCATGACTGACTTATCGGTATTAATACCACTTTTCATTTCTAGTAACAAATGACAAAAAAACTCAAAGCGCCAAATCCTTTGACTAATAATGCGATCGACTTGGAGCTTCATTCACAAAACTCCGATTGGCAATGCCAATTATACGATGCAATGCCGTCCATTTTCCTCGTCTCAACTCTCTATCAACTTAATTTGAAATGGTATGCCTCGATATGGTACCTAGTTATCCTTTCGTTTCCTGGTGTGGGAATGATGGGATATCACGCTGTCAGTCATTATTCTGTGATGATATTCCCCTAACAGTGATCCATATCTATTCAGTGACCCTTCATTCTCCAACGCTAACGACCCCTGAACCTCGCCAACGTTTCCAAACCAGAAAAAAAATTAACAACAAGGAAGAGGAGAGAACTAAGAATACTCGTATGTTAGCTCTTTCAAAATTCGTTAACCTGGGGAGCCGAAAAGTTTGAATCCCACCTGTGACATGGAAAAGGCACGCCAGTTTATACGTTTCGTATGTGGTTCACTTTCGATGAAGAAGTCAGCTCCTTCATCATTAAGCAGTTATGGGAGAGAAAAAGGTGACGGTTATATTACGAACAGATATGGAGTGAGGACGATGATCAAATCCAGTTCCGTCGCGCCTTTTAGCTTTGGATCTACTCCTCCTGCAGCTTCAATTTCCTCCTTGCATTGCCCTCACTTCCATCACATCCCACACCGTGATTCTCGCGCCTCCAATTAAAAAATGATGATGATTACCCCTCCCATTTCGAGGACCCTCACCTGGATCTCCACCTCCACTCTCCCCTTCGGCCGCATTTCTCGCCTTGTGGGAAAGTTTCCGCCGTCATCAGGGCCCCTTCGTCGAAAGCCGTGAGAATCGTCGACGGACGGGCGGGGAAGTCTTCGAGGCGGAGTCAATCGGGACTGCAGAGAGGGAGGAAGATAGGAGAAATTGCCGCGGAGAGATACTACGGAAGGGAAATAAATGAGGCGTACAGGGAAAGGGGGGAGGGCCGAGGAAGCACGACGCGGTCGAAGCGCTCGTAGTAAAAGGACCCACCCCGGAAATCACGCGACCGGTCCATAGACTGGTAGGTTCCGATGATGCGCTGGTTTATAATTCTTAGGGTCTGGGTATGATTCCGGGAAACTAGGGATATTTCACTGGCAATCCCAGCAGCGATTTGTTTGCTATGCGCAAGTCATCGTTCGAAGTGAACTGGTAACTCGTAAATTTGGTTTGTTTTGGTGCCACAGTGGATATTAACGGTCCCTTACCCTACAGAACTACATCTACAGAAAACTGGGCGTCCTGCGACCTTAATTATTCTCCGAAATTCCTACGTCGCCAACCTTATAAGTCTGTCGAGTGAAATTACGCAAGTGACCTCCGCGCGGTCGTGCCCCACACTGAGGACAACTTTTGCAACGCTCCACTTTCGCCATAGGATTCCTTGACTCAATGAAGCTGTAAAAAGTGCTATAACTTTGATAATCAATGGCGATAATGATAAATAATTACAATGACAAGCGGAGTATGAAACTGAAGCGGCAATTACAAATACGGCATGTCACCCTGAAGTATCTTAATTACTAAATCGTACGGCTAAAACATTTAAGAACATTCTTTATGATATCGTCATAAAAAAACTCTTTGGTGTGAAAGTTTTCAAAAATTAATTTTTCAGAATTTTTTCTCTCGGCTAAGCACACTCATGACAGGTTTTATTGCAAAATGAATTGGTTAAAGATTTTTAAAAATCACTTTAATTAAAAAATTAATTATAATCAATATAATGTTACAAGTGTCGTGCAGGGTAAACAAATGGATCGAGAGATCTCTTAGGATAACGGTCTATGTTCATCATTTTAGAATCCTTCCATGAGCGTTTTCGTGAAAGTGCTGATGACAAAGTTTTGAGAACATATGCAAGAAACCACAATCATTACTCATTAATGAATAACGTCAACTTGAACGACTATATCAAAAATTCGAACACTCGAAGCGGTAATCAAACTGGCGCTGTAATCATTTATCTAGCCACACGCGAACGACCTCATATTTTCAGTGTTGACCTTTGAAGGTGGGAGAAAAAGAGGCAAGACGTGCCCAGATGATCTATCATTTTCTAAGGAAAACTAGCACAGGACTTCTCCGTCCTTTTCAGGGTGGTAAGATATGGGGTGAAGAAAGCGGAGAGAGAGAGAGATGAGTAAGATTTTGGGAGAGGCGAGAATGGAGGGGGGGAATGAGGGTCCACCAGGCGGGGGGGAGGTTAGAAAACATGAAGAGTGGTGGGGGTGGTGCAAGGCCGAGGGGTGAGTCCAAAGCGTACCTTAATCTTTCGAAACGGGATCCATGCTCACGACAGATTATGTTTCGTGATCCAGTGCCTCTTTACCTCGTACGACCCATGTCCAAATTCCATTATTTTCTCCCCAAGGCGTCATTAATTAGGAGCATATCGGTCTTCCTAGTGAGCCGGAAACTTCTCACGTCAAGTTAATTCTCAAGAAACAATGAAATAACTTTAATTAAATCAGTGCATTCTGCCGGAAATTTCCAAGTCCATCGTGTCGCTTGTCAGGTAATCAAAACGCAGCACGCCTTCCGTCGGTTTGAGCGTTAAATGTGGATCACTAAGTGCCGTTAGCTAAGATTAAACTCACGGGAACGGAGATTAAATCAATGGCGACACCAAGTTTTATCCTTACCTTTTGGCCTAATTAGCATATTAGGCGTAGATTGGAGGCTTTTGAGATGCGGGTGTGGAGAAGGATGAGAAAGATAAAATGGACGGATAAGAAATCAGACGAAGGCTAGGAATGGTGGGGAATGATACAGAGCGTTGTTGAGAGAAATCCAAAGGGGACAGGCAATTGGCGATTGAATGTTGAAGACTGTAACATATAGAGGGGAGAATTATTAGTCAATCGAGGAATGGGTAAGAAAAGGATAGGGAAGTTGGAGGAAATTAATGGAGGTAGAATGTATTCGAAATTGAAGAGGTATTATTATAGTCTGGGATGTCAGGTTTTGTCTTGTTAGGCGAAGCTAAGAAATGTGGGAATGCATAGTCTATGTCCTTCCAAAAACCTACATTAAAACAGTAGACTACCAAATAATAATTATCACATGACCTTCAATTATTTACCATTCTAAATTATGTTTACTGTCGCGCATTCAACAAACCACACCATAAGCTTAAATGTTTATGAAAGGAAAATTTCCATTTAAAAATGCTATATATATATTTAATAAACGAAGTACATATTATTCTCTCAATGTGTCGATTCAATATCATGTTTTCGGCATAGGCTTAGTAATGTCTCAAACAGACAGTATTGAATATTTTTTCCCTCGCGATAGTTTATTTAAAAGAGTTTTTGTTCCTGTGATCTCCCTGGACATTGCTGGAGCACAATAAACACACGTGATCACGAAGTTTGTCAATAAAGGTTAATCTTGATTTATCATTAATCCCACTTGATCACATTCTAATAGATGTTTTTCCAGCTGCTTGGTCCATCGTGCAGTTTAAGGCATCGAGGTCTTTTGTAGTTCCTAAGCATTTATCAAAAACTCTAACAAAATTCTGGAGGTAGTCACAGGGTTTCAAATTGGTGATTTTATCTAGAGTCTGCGCATTAAGGTACGATTTAATGTCTCGGCTCCTAGTAATCCCAAAGAATGTTGAGAGTTATAGTTATGATTATATAATCAATAACACTTCCGAAAGTATTCACGGATAACATGGTGAAGTCCTGGATGCGATACATATGTACATACCCACCACAAATCGCGAATCCTACAAAGTGTTTTCTTACTCACTGATAAGATCTG
The DNA here is from genome assembly GCA_037158775.1 of Hetaerina titia. Taxonomy (NCBI): domain Eukaryota; kingdom Metazoa; phylum Arthropoda; class Insecta; order Odonata; family Calopterygidae; genus Hetaerina; species Hetaerina titia. The sequence goes on from CM073773.1 coordinate 18,535,113, forward strand.
GATACTCACTAATAGGACACAGTAAGAAATTTATCCGATATCGTGCGAACTAGAATTTGAACGTCACAACTGATTAAACGAGTTAATGTACTAATAAAAAGCTATGGGTCTAAATATCTCGATGATTTAAGCGAATATTGTCACTTTGTTTTTATTTACAAAGTGTTTCGTTCATATATATTTTGGAAATTAATTTATTCCTATATTTTTTACCCACGTTTTCAATATTTTTGGACTTTTTTGACTTATGGACAATAAATGTGTGTTTTTTATATTGTTTTACTTTTTTATTCTGATCCAAAACGACTTAATATTTGCAAAAAACATATTTTTGTTCTTAAAAGGAAACTTTTCCTTGAGGAAAGGTATCATATGCCTGGCACAGAAAGTAGAAAATATATAGGTTAATACGTATAGCGTATTAAAACATAGAAAAACCATGGTACCGAACGGGATCCAAAAAATAATTTTCACAATAGATTTGGAATATAAAATACACCACCTTCCGTTGTGACAAGCCCACATGTCAGCGATAAGGATCTTGAACATAAATTGTGAAAATAACTGTGGAAGAATGAGAGGAGACGTGCAGTAAGTAAGGATCCAGGAGAGAGATTTGAGAAGTGAAAGGGAAGATGGGGTGAAGGACGAGGTCTCGCCCATTTCTCCTTCATCGGCGGAGACCAGAGGGAGAGGAAGGGAGGGAAGGGTAGTTGGCCTGGGCGAGGGGCAGGAAAAGCTAAGATGGGCGGTCGCCTTTCTTTCATCACGGTCCCCGACCCTCTTCCTTTTTGCGATTTTTTTTACGCCTGTCGAGCAGCGGAAGAAAAGAAAATATCAGGGGAACATTGATCGCCTGTGTCCCGATGCCGTCGGTGAAAGGGCAATTTTATATCCGCGTGCAGTGATGATGACCCTATTTATGTTTCCATTTCACTTTCGGGTTGAGGATAATCGGTCGGCGAAGAGGTCATTAAATCCATTTTTGTTATTTTTGAAACTCTTACCCTCCATCAACGGATTAAATGAAGAGAATTTTTACAAATTTAATTCGTCTCGTCCTTTGAAATGTCCTTAATGTCACCACCTAAGTTTTGTCGCAGTCAGACCATATGTATTATTACCCTTTACATTCATCGTTCGACCCTTCGCGGATCACGATTTCCTATCCTTTTGCCCTCGGCCAGAGGAGGAATTGAGGATCAGATTGCAGAGATGGAGAGTCTAGACCCCGGGATATATAGTATTCGCGGAAGAGGAATGGATTTCCGCTTGCGTTTCTGTCTCTACCAGGATGTCGAGTGGAGAACGTATGTTGCTCCATTTATCGGATAGAACCTTAGCATGGGCAGGCTTCAAGGCACCTCTCGCGGAGATGAGACTAATGACAACGCCGAGGATCTTCCCATCCTCCCTCCTCTTCTTTCGGGTCCCTCAGCCATTCTAATTATCCATTTGCCCTTGTTCAAGCATTGGCGTGGGAAGTTTGCGCTCCGACCGTTGTATCGATCTACGCGCCAGCAGCAATTACGCTTGAAATTGGAATGGGATATTTCAATTATCTAGGGAACCTTTTACAACCTTCACTTGGCAAACGAGCCTTTAAACGATAGAAAAGAGCTTGAGAATCCACGAAGCTGCTTTTTTAAGATAAAAAATTGAATCAACAGTGATATTAGGAAGTGTCATGAAATTGACATCTTATTTAGTTTCCAATTCTTATTAATTTTTTTGTTTAAAAGACTTATTAATTTGTTTGCCCTACAAATTTTCGTCAGAATTTGTTTACGTAATATGTATTTAAATATTGACCAGGCACAACGCGAAGGTGCCCTTAACCGGTCATGTAGAGCTCTTCTATCCTGAAGAGGTCTCCAATCCTGAAGTTAATTTTCTCTCGGAACGACTACTTTCTCTTCTTGGGACCCTAGAAATGGTTGACACCTCATTTGGAAAACACAAATATGGACGATAATTTATGGGAGAGGCTATATAAGGTCTTTGGGATCGGAAATTAAGACTTGATTTATGTTGCAACCATACTGTTCTAACATTGACTGGAGTCCTCTTTGTAGAATTGCTTAATAACCCAAACTGTTTTGGTGCATGTAATAAGAGATATGAAGTTTTAAAGAAACAGGTAAAAGTGGTTAATGGTAGAGGTAAAATGGGTGCATTTAGATTAGAGCAGTTAAAACTATTCACGTACGTGGGTATGTAAAGAGAAGGGTGAAAAGGATATCAGGAAAAACTTGTAAAGGAAACTGCTATAAAGTAGAAAAGAAAAAGATACTGGGTAGAAAGATAGAGAAAATGTTAGAGTATTTGTTAATAGTGGAACTTAAAACGTCTGAGATTTTTAAGATATATTCATAAACATAAGAATATTGAGTTTAGAATTGGCTTAAAGAGAACTGGTAGATTTAAATAAGGGAGTAGTAGAAGTATTGGAATTGGTGCGGGAGGAAAGAAGTTCGGGAGCTTAAATGATGGGACGGTACTTGAGGCGGTTGAATGAATACTATCAAAGGAAGCCGAAAATGTAGGAAGCGAATGGGTATTTTAGCTTACAGAAAGGGGCCTAGAAAGCGCCAAGGAATTAAAATAATAAAGAGAGGCAATTGGGAATAAGCAAAAGTAACTGCTTTTAGTAATGATTTTTTTATTTACCTCGTATTTTCTAGGGAGTACAATAAAACTTTGATTCGTCCTATATCTGTTGAATTGAACGAAAATAATTACTGATTGACAAGACGTAATTTTTCCCAACTTACAAATGGAACTATCTCAAATATTGTGCTTGATATTGCTCTAAATATTACAATATTGCCAGCGCAATGAGCATAGCCATGATGTGTTCTTTTCAACCAATATGTCTTCTTGCGAATGTAAAGCAGCCTCATCGTACTGCCTAAGATTAAGATACGCTTATGGATCTTGTTGTATGCAGTGGAGGATGCAACCTTTGAAAACTCACATAGAATATGTAACACCTCAGGCACTTACGCCTTGGGACCTTCCTCCTCAGATCGGAAAAATTTCGTCCTTTGCGGCTAACCTCAGGTTGTGGCTTCCTGAGGTGATATTCTCAAGGTACGTAGCAATCGGCTTGCATAAAAAAAATCGATTTCGTACCCGCGACGAATGTTCACTGAAAAAGTTATCCCTCGGCGAAATTCACCGCACCTCTTTCTTTTTTATCTGTGGAGAAACGTTCTCAAAGAATTCACAGAAACTTGATTAAAAATGTGCTGTAGGAAGTTAATGGGATCCCCCGTCGCCGGGAAATGTTTTCATTCTCGAATTTCTCCGTTCGTCGCGATGGCTCGCACAAACATCGCACCGTTTGATTTTTCCGTGGGTCGGGTGGCTTCGCTTTTCCTCCGGCCGGGATGGAAAGCGGTCTCCCCTGAGCCACTTTTGTTTCTGAGTGAGCCCAGAGGACGAGCTTTTACAGAGGAGGGGCAGATTCGTTTCGGAGAAGACGTCTTCCTCGTTTTTAAGAGGGGAGGGGATATTTTGAAAGCGAAGGTACGGAATCAATGCTCCGAGGAACGCGAATTACGAGGACGCATAAAGAACACACTCTGCGAGGGCACACTCAAGTACTCTGTGAGGGTACAGACTTCAAATGAGTCGTGGAACGATTTGTCGTGTGAATTTATTTTGTTTTTGCTCCGTCGCCCCAGTGAACGAACGGGTTGCGTGGGCATGCGACAAATTAGAATCATTAATGAAAACTTCGTTGCAATTTTCCACAGTTAAAACTTTATTGCCGACCATGGTTTCGATACACTGTATCATCTCCAGGTGAGGGAGAGTACAAGGAGAAAGGATATATATACCAAGAAGGGGTGGCAGGGGAGGAGGGAGCGGGTGGGAAGGGGGGGTGGGGTTTTGTCATACAAAGAAAGGCAGGAAAAACCAATGTAACCCCCGAAGTATCGACTACTTCGGGGGTTACATTGGTTTTTCCTGCCTTTCTTTGTATGACAAAACCCCACCCCCCCTTCCCACCCGCTCCCTCCTCCCCTGCCACCCCTTCTTGGTATATATATCCTTTCTCCTTGTACTCTCCCTCACCTGGAGATGATACAGTGTATCGAAACCATGGTCGGCAATAAAGTTTTAACTGTGGAAAATTGCAACGAAGTTTTCATTATGTCTCGATTCCACAATATCACGCCTGATTCTTCACTTTTCGTAGAATCATTAATTTTCACATTCCGTTTTCTACCAAGTCATCGATGGTCCTGGGTTAATTGAAGTTATTCATTACTTCCTGATGGATTTAAGAAAAAATGTTAGTACTCGATAATCAAATGTTGATTCTCTCCTAAACTTTTCTACCTTAATTCCTAGTATTTTATGCCATACTCCATGTTTTGAGCCGAAAAGATCTATTATCTTCCTCGCTTTTATTAGAGTAGCTTACCTCCATTCCTCAATTAATTCACCACGGTCTCACATTTCAACATCCCCAATCATCCTTCTGTGTTGCTTCCTTATTATACTAATTGTGATCCTTTTGTCCAATTTACCAGAACAAACAACTCATTACAATTTTCTCCTTTCCGTCCAACTCTAACTCCTCCAGACTCAGATATCTAATGACTCCTCTTATAACATATTCATTGCTTATAATCAAGGTTGACAAGCGGTAAAATGGCAAATGGATACGTGCATTACTCCTAGTAGTAGTTTTATTACCGCAAGCACATACCTTTCCTTAATCAACGAGGACGTATTTTTGGTAATTTGACTCTTCAATTTAGATAAGTGTATTTTTCGAACAGGGGTTTGTGCTAATTGGTGAGAACTCTAGATCTCAATCACTTCTGGAACTATGTACGTCGTAGAATCTCATTTTTGTTAATATTATTTCTAAATAAAAAAAGAGCTACTAAGTTGAACTGAATGCATGTTAGTTCATGCATAACCGATGGTTGGTGTAATTTGGTTGTTAGCGTGATCGTCATGTGACCCAGAGGCCACGAGACTTCGAACTTGGTGGTGGTGTCAACAGTAGTGGTCCGCCCTCTGACACGTGTATTATCTAGCAAAAGCTTACGGTGCTCCCAAGAGTTCAGGTAATGCACTAATGACAAAACTAAAAGAGGTAACAAATCCACAAATATTAAAAAACTCACGTGTGCTATTTCTTCACTTTTCGGATGCATCAAAGTATTTTGCTATGCAGTTTTTGAAACAAAACTTGTAATTCCAATTGCTACAATGAATTATATCGGTATTCAGAACACGTCAATTTCAGGGGCAATACTGCGTATCGCCGAAAAGTGAAGAAACATAAATTATAAATTGGGTAGTCAATCATTCTCAAAAGCTTTCCAAAAACGTGGAATACAGTTTTTATGAAGGATAGGGCATTGCTCAGGACAAGAACCCCTGAAGAAGTTTGGCAAAAATAAATTGTTAACTTCTAAATAAAACAGGTTTAGAGGGCAGGTAACCTAAGGGCATACATATTTTATCTGCGAAATAAGCAACCTCTGCGGTAACTGGTTCATGTGCAGAAGAGACCGAGTCTACTTTCAAAGTGTTGCTATGACTTTCAAATAATCGAGTGATGTAGCAATACACAAAACGAAATGCGAACGTACCGCTCGATTGCTAGCCGACACGATAACCTATCCCCTTTGCACTTAGTGACTTCAATCTCCGTTCAACTTTGCATTACATTGCAATTTTTATTTTCAGGTCACGCCGCTTGACGTTTCTACCCATATCCAGTGCAATGTCAATGAATTTAGTACGCAATTAATCAAGACAATAGGAGGCTGTGTTCTCCACGCTTAGCATGATGCATTGTGACGCGTAGGTTCATCTTTCAACCTGGACACGGAAATACATTCTGTAATTAATTAACACCCGTTGGACCCAAGTGACTGTAAAATGAGGAATTATATCCACTGACAAATTAATACGAGTTTTCATTTCGACATTCGATATGTATTTCACGCGGCTCCTAAAACTTGCTAACCAACGATTCTTTTCACTTACTCATTTTTATTGTATTAAATAACTGTGAGTCGTTAACTAATATTTATTATGGTATATATGACAAATTGAATTGGTGGATGATGGATGCAAGAGTCAGATTTCATTGCTCCTTATGCAATACACTTGTACGCATGCTCACGTGTTATGTACAGTGCTAAGCACCCGACGACTCTTATCATTAGAGTTGACGCCATGTATTTTAGGCTGGGAGATCCTTGGCTCCTGTATAATGCAGCTTAAACGTTCTATTTTATCTAATAAGCAGAAAAAAATCCGTCCATATTTAAGGGTAAAAAAACTTGTGTTGGAGTGAATTCACTTGGAGTGAATTGCACTTAATCCGAATCTCTTGTGTCAGTCAACCATACTAAATTGGCGGTGCTGGACGTTTCATCTTCTCAGGGGAGAGAAAGCGAAAAACATTGCAGCCTGGAAATGTGCATCAACACGCAAGGAAGTTCGTCCTTATGCAATTACAAGACACTCATTTTTCCTTGAGAAGCCTTAGCGATTACTTAATTTCCCTGCGATCCATTGCAAGAACGCGCTTATCCCTCGCCAGTGAAAGTATTCACACTCTCAGCTGATATTTGCTGCATATTTAAACACAATAAATCAACCCAAGCGCTAAGAACGTATTTAAATAACGGCATTCAATTACGTGGTAACATGAATTATATCTCATATAAGATACAATTTGCTTTCATCTGCATGTACATCCATAATACGTACTACTATATATATATATATATATATATATATATATATATATATATATATATATATATATATATATATATATATATATATATATAAGTGCAACGTAAAAACTCTGATATGGAGCGTAGCTATGTACGGCGCGGAAACGTGGTCGCTGAAGCAGGAGGATAGACGTAGATTGGAGGCTTTTGAAATGTGGGTGTGGAGAAGAATGGAGAAGGTGAAATGGACAGAAAGGAAAACAAATGAGGAAGTACTAGAAATGGTGGGGGAGGAGAGGGGTTTGTTGAGAGAAATCCTATGGAGGCAGGAAAAATGGATGAAAGGCGTATTGAGCGGTAGTGGAATGTTGAAGAGAGTAATAGAGGGGAGAATGTTGGGCAAACGAGGTAAGGGCAGGAACAGGATAGGGATGTTGGACGGGATGAAGGGAGGAAGGAAGTACACCGAGATGAAGAGGGACCTGATATAGATTAGTTTGCTAGGTGGGGAGTCACAAAATGTTTACTTGATAGTTGTGTCCATCCAAAAACCTACCTTAACCGGTAGATTACCTAATAATAATAATATAAGTGCAACGTTGCACGACCGCACACCTAAATAAAGATAACCTGGAGTCCGAAGTTCCCTTGTAACTCAATTCGTTCGCCACTGCGTGAAGTCTGTTATCCAAAAAGTACTATCATTTCCGAGTCCTAAAGATACAGTTTTTAGATTTATCTCTTCATTCAGTTGCAAGAAAAAGATATTTCATCGCAAATAATTTCATCCATTTTGTTCATTGTATTGTCCAGTATAAATTTTTGTAATTAATTCTAATGAAGCGCAAATACGAAATGCATTTCGTCACAGAAATATTTTCAAATTGAATTGCATCCATTAAAAATATTCCCTTTTGAATAATTTCTCATGAAAAAGGTTAAAATAATATATTTAATTCCGCCATGTATTATTATTTATAAAAATAAATCAATGATACATGATTTTTTTTAGAAAAATATCCTCAGAAACGCCGCATTTATCAAAACTTGAACTTGTTCTTTCAAGTTTGTAAATATAATATTTCCATTGTGATAACAATGTTCATTTGTTGTTTGGATGACTGTGAACGCTTTGTGATGTGCCTAAATGCTTTTAAGTCTTTTTATATGGCTTAATATAATTGTATTTCGTTACATATTTGCTAACAAATATAAAATTTGTCATCAATCATAATATTTTATTCCAATAAAGGAAACATTAATTTAATTTAGATTAACCAGATGTGACCAAAGTTTCTAGTGATATGGCTACGAAAGCGCCACTATCATTCGAGTAGCCTTAAAAATACTTTAAAATAATGCCCATATTTACGTTAGACAACTTACATAGATGACCTGTAGCTAGTTTTACATATTTTCAATCCTAATGAATATCACTACGTTCTCCTCAAGTATGGCAGAGAGATATTTTTATTAATGAAACATTTACCTTTTGTTTCCTCCATTAGAGCAGAATACGAAATTGATTTCTCTCTACAAGAAATATTTGAAAACTGAAGACGCAAAGGAAAGTTCTTCTAAATATCATGCCATAGAATATTGTTTCAACTTCCTTTAATAGAGGTACTACGTTTGGAGAATAAAATAACGGACGAGCCTTAATCCTCCGTTGCCATGGCCATTTTTATCATTTATATTTTGGGCATATGAAATGACTTCTGGGGGATGATCTCTTGTTACAGATATCTTTTTCTATTTTATATCAATTTTTGATTATCATTTTTATTATTACATATTGTTAGGGTGTACCGACCCGCTAATTTATGGTTGGGAGGTACAAACCTTTACTACATACCTTAAAAGGGATTGATAAGCCTTTCTCGTTGAATTCAAAGATCAGTGAGAGATGCCGCGACAGTTACTTAAACGGAATTATCCACTGATATGTATCGAAATGCAGCAATTTTACAGTGTTAAGCGAATGATTTGGTGACGATGAATTTAAAAATTTGAAATTTCTGCCTATTTTTGTTGGTTGGAATTCATTTCATAAATAAATATTTTACAAATATAACATAGAGCACGCATCAAGTTTCCACACATAATGATCTCTTGAGTCCAATTCGATTACAAATAGTAGAAGCCTTAATTCCAGATTATTTCGGTCAAGTTTAGAGCAAACAAATTACAGCCCAGGCAAATGAGGAGGCAGCGCAAATGGCGCCTTGGTTTCTAACAGGGAATTAATCATCATTTATCACGCCCTGGAAATATTAATGTGATCATTCTAATGAGGCCGATGCTGAAACCCGTGTCAAAGAGAATTATTAGCTCCGGGATAATCTATTTTTCTTTGTCGATTGATTTGCGGTGATTGAATACCCCTTGATACTAAATAACATTTTCTGGATTCTAAATTTTTTGCTGAAAGTTCCATTTCCGTGGGATTGAGCTACATTTTACGTCTACAAATACTTATTAAACTGTTAATGCAATGGAACATTTACCTATTTCGGTAATTTCATACCCACCACTTTCCCTTCTCTAACATATCTGTCCAAGATAATATTAAAGAACTAAATATTGAGAAACCCAAACGCGGAACTAATTGTTGGCTCTGGGTGTTGCGAGCGCTTCAAAGCCTATATGGCCACAACTAAGAAATAATAGTGTTCCATGGTAATAATACGAGATAAGGCACACAATCAAAGATGATTTTATATATATATATATATATATATATATATATATATATATATATATATATATATATCCCCTCGCTGGCGGAACTGGCAGATTTAATGAACAAAAAGTAGAAAATAAATTTGTTTTATGGTATTCTGAAAGGTTTAAAGACTCACAGCCTCACCGGGACAATGAATTATATGATCATCACACTTCAAGGAATTGTAACTTCCGGTGAATTTTCAAGATAATGGATGATATTAGAGAAAATTTTAGAGTAAAAACAACAGAGAAACGAGAAATGCCTATAAAATTATATGTTCCCGGCTGGAATCATGCTGACGCCCGACATCATATTCTGTTGCCAGATATGCACGTAACTTGTAATATAGAAAATTGCATTTTCAACGTAGGTTAATGGGTTTCAAAGCAGGAGAGACTAAAATTATGGAAAAGAGAGAAAGGACAAGAGAAATAATAGCTGATGAAACCGAAGACGGGGTTGAAAGGTGAGGAAGATGGGGTTGAAAGAAATCTGTATTTGAAAGGCAGCACTTAAAATAGAAGACGATATTCGGCATAATATTCTGAGAAGGGATAGATAAAATAAACTGAAATAACCGCATCTAGGAATCTGAAGGGAAGAATTAAGTCTGACAGAATCATAAGGGAGAATGGAAAGATTGTTTTTGCTTCAATATTTGTTTGAATTGACAATAAAGAATAGTGCTGTTAAAGTTTGACTTTTTCTATAAAAAATCAGATTTTAAAACTAGATTTAAGACAAGTTATGTTTAAACTTGTTTAGTTTTTATCAATTTAATTATTATTATCATATGTATGATTATATTTCTTTTCCACATTTGTACTGAACGAATTATTTAGTAAAATTGAAGAAATAATATACTATTTAGTACTACCTTCTTAAAGAAGCTAAGCGTTGATTACTACATATCTCTTGCTGTTTGTGTACTTGTAACCGTAAGAAAATCAGTTCCATCAATAAAAGTTATCACCTGTTATTTTGTTTTGCAGCCGGAGCAGAGTTGCATTGAGAGCTACAAATTAATTAGAGGTGTAATTGGGGCAGCGGGTATTTTTAAACACCTCCGACTTCATCCCTCTATAACTAACAAAATATTTTTTCCTTAGAAATTTGTCTATAAAATTTTGTAATTGAGACACCAGCCCGACTCTGCGAAGATTAGCTTATTCGAAATTCCAAATGTCGCAACTTCCCTCTTATATTTATTTATTAGTTTACAACAGTTTTGCGTTTTCCTACTTTAACTTTAAAATCGAAAATAAGCTTATGTGAGGTCTCTACGCCCTCTAAAGTTTAAAGCTACAGTTTTAGCAGATTTTGCCGACGAGGAATATGCTGCCCAAGCAGAAATTTGTAATTTCTTAACTGGGTCGTTTGAGATACAAAGAAAGCATTATTTCCAGTGACAAAGGCTAATCAAAGAAATAATTTGTGCTGAGGACTCCACGTCCCTCTCACATTGAACGCGATTGTATTTTTCTCTATAAGGTACCTGGGAAACGACCAATTGCCGTTCACGTATCTGTATTTCGACGGTGGGAGAGATATTTCGATACCAAATTGCTCAAATATATGGAATATGGGCAGAATACAGATTTCCCTACAAATCATCGGCAATCTATATTATTGGATGGAAGTCATTCGAAAAAATCACACCGTATGTGACCTCATAGCGGCCTCCATGAACGCTAATGTGCAAAAAGCACGGTGAAACTTTCAAGCCAGCATCATCCCGAAGTCGTTCTCACTTTCCAGATGGAAATGGGGTCGTTATAACATTTTGTTAATATATGCATCAATATGAAAGATTGTGATTTTATGAGTATTCATTCGTGTCACTTTCTCCCTTGAATGCTATTGCTCGGTAAACGTTGGTTCACTGAAACAGATTCTTATCATCGGAATTTGAACGCTGCGAAACGAGATCCACGAAGTTCGGCGAAGGTAACCATGTAAGAGTGACATTTACACAATGATCTTTACACCGCACTCGCTCGGAGAGCACTGATTTTGATATGTATCTTACAGGCTTGATACATGAGTATTAACATACATTTGAATCGATCATCTGCTACAGAATCAATTCAGAAGGCCGTTTGAGAAGAGCTGATACCGGACTAAACGTTTGTGGCTGATGATTATCTGACTCTCCTGTGGATTGGAGTTTTATTTGGAACCGCTCATGGAAAATAAATTAAAAGCTTTTATTATCAATGTTGTCTAAAGGTTTAAGTGGGTTTTGGATGAACACACTGACTAACCTCTGCTACATAATTTTAGGTCAGCTTACGCGTGAATTTAAACATTATTATCGATTTACACTAATACAATTACTAACATTAAAGCCTTTTAGTACGATAGCCCGAATTTTCAATTAATAGTATAAAAAGAACATGAACTTTTTTTTCGACATAACATAAGCACTTTTTTCCTAAAAATTTGAGTTGAAATTCTACCTACACGTTAAACGTGTGTACCATTTTTTAATTTAAACTAAATAAATTAAATAGGGAATTACTAATTTTACTTCAAAAATGATTAATTAAAATTAGGATGTGTGTTATACGACGATAAGTACGATTATTTAAATTGTAATGAGAATGTTGATAATTTTCCTTCACGGTATATTTTCAGACAGTTAAAGAAGAGTATTATCATAGAAATTAATCATAAGAAAATGCTACGACAAATTTCCTCGTGAATTTCCCGGGTTAAAAAAAATAGTAGGGTCTAGTAGAGACTGTTAGAATATAATGGCCACATAGTCGAACATAAGGGGTAATCCTTTGATTGAGAAGGTGCACATCTCTGACAATACAACTCGAAAGGGATCTTAAAGTTGTAGCGATCGTAGCTTGAAAATATTTTAACGCAGATTGGGCTTCTGATAATTCGAGGTAATCTCCATCTTCCATTATTCCTGTCACTAACCGGTGTAAACATTGTATCTATAATCCAGATTTGTCCAAAAATTCAACGTTTAAAGTTTCTCAAAATAATTTTGTCACAATACTCGTACGAAATTACCATGCAATGGTACAGACTGCACATCTGAAGCGATTTATTTTGAGCTAGAGATGCATGGGGTAGTGAAAGAAGGGAAACTCGCATGGATCCCGGCGTAATAATCTACTTGATTCGTACAAAAAAAGTCATCCAACAAGTTGGGGGAGATGGAATACTGCCGAAAACTCAATCCGACGTCGTGAGGCTGGGATTGTGGTTATGGAAGCCAGAGTGGTGCAGTTGCGAGTATCACCTTTCGTCGAGGGCATCATAACACGACGACGGTGAAATCACTTCGGGTGTACGTGAGACTCGGCAACGTGAGGGAAGCTTCATCGCGGGGACGGGAGCAACTCCTTCCTGTTCCCTTCGTGAGACTGACACGGTGACCCGCGCGTGAAGAGCGGGGGCGAGGGGGAACCACAGCGAGGAGCGGCGCGTCCTCGGCCTTCAGACAACTGGTCCCTCGCCATCGAGTCCACCGCATGCATTTCACTTTCTGTTGTTCCCCGTCCTCCCACGTGCGTCACAGTCCCCTTCTCTCGATCGAGGGGAAGAAGACGCCACAGGGTGCTAAGCGGAGACGGGGGAGAGGGCTGTAACGACGGATTGCGTGAAAATGGTATCTGGCCGTCTTGCGGAGGATGCACGGACTCCTTGGGTGCACGAGGCGGAAAAATTGTGGATGAAGCCTGATCAAACATTTGAGGGACATGCGTGGTTACCTAAATACACGAGTGAAACCGTGAACTTCGGTTGAGTAACTTGAATTTAGTGTGAAAATGGGAGAAAAAAATTAAATTTATAATTTTTACTTTTATAGATTCGTATAACGCTAAAAATTTAGATTTTAAAATTTCATTATGATAAACGTGTTAGAATATAGATCATTAGAGGAAAAAGCTGGAACTCAATCACGGTTAGCATGCAGGTTTTAATCTCTTGCATAAATTGGACGCGAGTCTCTTATGCGACGATGTTGACAATATATTATTAACCTCATCGTACTCAGCTATGAGAGATCGTGAAAATAAGATTAGAGACATCAAGTGTAGAACTCACAGATTTAATGTGTCAACATCCCCACGAAAGGTAAGGGATAAAAATGACTGCAAACGGCCACACGAGGACACAAATATTGCAAGTAGCCTAGCACGTGGTCATAATATAAACCTTAGTATACTATTGTCTTATTGTTAGCAGCTCACCTCGAGATACAACATTGCATGTAGCTGCTCTTAAAATGTTTTCATTATTTGATTTTGGTAACTAAAAAGAAAAACTTAATTTTGACTGAGCATCTCTACATCTACATCTACTTAATATCCCGCAAGCCTCCGTAAGGGCGTTTGGCGGTGGCGTGGTTTGGGCACCACCCGTAATGAAGAAAAAAACCGCATGCAAAAGCCACACATTTATACAGTCCACAAACAAAATATGGTATGCATTTATGTACAAACCCTTACACCCCACACACATGCAAACAGACAAATTACCAACTAACACACACATGGACCTACAGATATACCTGATGTCTTTGCCATGTTTAATCTGTTTTCGACTTGTAAATTAAACGTTTTTAATGTTTCTTAAATGACTTAGATTTCTTACTATGATGATTCCTGATTTTTCGGGTAAAGAATGAGTATCTGTATATATCTGTGCTGGAATTTATTTTCCTTATCTTATCTTTATGTTCTGATCTACCTAAGTCGTGTGGGGCCATTATAATTCCTTTAGTGTCATCGTTAAACCCGTTTGTTCTGAACCTTTCTTAAAGTCTAAGTCTCGCTTGTTCTCTTCGCATTTCAAGTGACTCCCAGCCTAAATCCCCTAAGAGACCTCTCACACTTGTGTTCTTATTATAACAATTTTTAACGAATCTGGCAGATTTTCTCTGGACTTTACCTAATTCTTTCTCTAATGTGCAATCACCCCATGCCACACACTCTGGTAGTGGATTGCAGATACTATGGGGATAATTATATGCCGATATTAGTAAATGGTGAATTTACATTTATAATGTTCCATTCTCTCCACATTTCATAACTCCAATGTCTCTCAACGACTTACATAACACCATATAATAATTACGGTAGGTGTGGTAGGCCGAGCGAGTGAAGTTTTCATCCATTAAAATGAAGTTTGGTGAAAGAAAAAATTGAATACTACAAAGTTCAGTTGGAGCAATAAAAATGAATATGTGATTAAATTTTGGGGATGAAAATTTTCTACAGAAAAGCCAATGAGAAATTTTTAGTTTTCCTTTTTATGTTCAATGTTTTGCTGGAAACAGTATCGATTTTCTATATTCTGACTATCGTGATATTATCATCACTCCATGGTTTTACATAATTTCTTTAAAGTATCTTATTTCTGCGTTTTAAGAATTAGAGGAAATTCTAAATGGAAAGGGCATTCTAAATGGGGTTCTCCAAATAGAATTTGATCACAAAGAAGAGGACAAAGGCAACGGTGCTTCATTAGGTCACGATCCTAATTTTTCTTATGAACTTGAGAATTTTATTGCCAAAGTGTGAGCGTTTCTAAACGACTGTAGGTAGTACCCCCATGAAAGGGCCGTAGGCAGCCACCAAGTGGCGAAGCAGCGCTAATTTGAGAAAAAAAACATTTTCGGACTCGGAGAAAAAGAAGGCGTAAGAAAAAGGCAGAGCCCTCGAGAAAATGTGTTTTTTTCTCTCTCTCTCCCGGTCGCTTGGGAGGGCTGGGAAATGTCGGTGTTTCGTCATTGATGGGTCGTCGTTTCGCTAAGTCTTTTCTTCGAGATCGCCTTTCACCTCATCCGACTTCTATCCCCTCAAGCCGTCCAGTTCTTTCCCAAACTTACGCGAGGCATAGGATGGGAACAGGGATAATGCGTCGCGTGGGACAACCAGCCGCTCCAAAACGACGGTATTTCACGACAGCGCGCCCAAAGGATTGTCTCTGACCAGGATCAATGAACGGAAGCTGTTTTACAGGCAGTGGTAGAATTTATATCTGTAATTTTATAACAAGTAGAGTTAGATTTTACACGGTACATGAGGCTTCAATGTATACCTCAACGAGCGACGACAGTATGTTATGTATCGAGAACCTCGCTCGATTGCATTCGACTCATTTGATTCTTTCATTTTGTTTCAGGTAGTTTAAATAACATCTTAGAGTTCCTTTTCAATTATATCGTTAACCTGTTTGGCGCTAATGATATATTTAATCCGCACTTGAATTAGTACATGCAATCGCATTTAAACACATTAATGCATACATATTAAGAGCTAGGATAGGGATGTTGCATGGAATGAAGGGAGGAAGGAAGTATACGGAGATGAAGAGGGGCTTGTTGTAGAATAGGATGTTGGGTTGTGCTTTGTTAGTGGAGAAAGTTTACTTATTTGGTTGTTGCGTATATCCAAAACCTACCTTAGCGGGTTGATTACCTCTAATAAATAATAATATTAAGAAAAGAACGCGAAGCCAAATAGTAATCAGACTTAGTCTTGCTTGAATGCAACCTTTTTACTATGTTATTTATTAAAAATTTGCCCTAACATACTCGAATTTTTATTTCCATGATTTTTCATTGCTTTACACACTGCCGCAGTTCCTCAATAAGACTTTGTTTAGCATTCGCTGTCATTAAATGCTAATACGTAACTAGACATATAATTTAAGGAAGGACCTTAATTTCTTTCACCGATCAAATAAAAGTCTAAACAAGTGATAACATGTGCCCTCTCGCAATGTTTATGAATATGAATGTGTATGAATAAGAAATTAGGAGAAGTGTTTGCAAGTGAGGTCTTTTTTTGAAGTAACTACTATATTGATTACCAGACATTTTGCCCAACAGTTCATTTTTTTACAACGTGTGACCCTATCTACCTGTGATATATTTTTAGACCTGTTCATTATAAAGAAAATAATAATGTACAAATTCGCATTTCCTGGCATAAAATTACCATCCACACGTGTCCTGTGCTCCTACATTAAAGAACGTGTTCCTCAATAGATTCACTCAGTTGCTTGCTATCCTGCTAAATAATCCTGCCTGCAAATCAATTTATTCGCTAAATATTTAGAATCAAGAAAGTATTATCAACGTGCCAGTGGGGTGATTTTCGAGTTTACGGAATCGAAAACGCTGCCAGATAGTCACCAATGTTTCCAAGAGGGGTTAGAATGAAGACTTTTTCAAAGTCATGTTCTGGTTAAAACCGAATCATCTAAGACCAACGACAAAACTTCCATTTCACAGACACGACACGTGTGTTGGCCAACTTTATAGTTCTGGACCGGTTCCATCGTTAAAAGACCACAAACCCACCCTCTTTTCGACACAAAGTGGGAGCGGAGGATTTTTATTACCAAGGCGATCAAATGTGTAGTAGAAAATCCACCAACTGGATGTGACGTGAAGCAGATCACACGAAATCGGAATATCCATATTTCGTACGCTTGACCGGAAATAAAAAACCTAAGGGTCTGCTATGGAACTTTCCCATCAATAAATTTGGAATGAATCGGCGTTCAATGCCCCCTCATTTGTCCTTCCCGAGGAGGGATAAAATTACACGGTGCTATCTGTCTATCCTGGCTAAACACGGCGTCCGTTTTGATGCATTTATTACTTCAGCTGCCAACGAATTGCCTTCCGTTGAATTCACGTTTCACTCTTCACCAGTTCAAGAAGTGCCTGGTTTCTCATTAGGTGATGTGGGATTAATATATAATTAATTAATTAAAATTCCACTTTCGAACAACAAATAAATTGGATATATCAAGAAATATCGATGAAATCGTCGTTTTGGGTCATATTGTCGACTGAGCATATATTCCTGTATTACAAGTGTGGCATGTCCATTTTCGTGACCTGAAGTGCCATCGTAACTTGCCCTTCCAATAGTACATCCAGAATATCATCAATACTGACTTCACAAAAGTGTAACACAAATAATTACTAATACATGTCAATTCTATCGTAATAACGAGAATAATGATTGATCTTCCATAGATATATTCCCTGGTAGATACAAAAATAAGCATCGAAATAGCGCTGATAAATCATTATTTCGCGCAGACCAAATTTCTTCTGTGAATTGGTACATTATCATAGACTAAGACTTGCTTCAATCTATGACACTCGAAGATTGAGGCTTCTGTAGTTGGTATTTATTTAGTTTTTCTGGTTGATAGAGTAAAGCCTATTAAGCATGAGAAGCAAAAACAAATTAAAAGGTTGACCAGTTGGTATATGAAATATAGTGGAAGATCGGAGACATGATTAGTACGTGGTGATGAAATAACATTGAGGTAAGAGTGGAATCATTCTCATGCCGTCCCGACAGCCACCAAAACTGCCGTGGACATCCGGTTGTGACATCAACTGCGGGCAATGTGTTAGAACATGAGGCTCAGCGAGAAGGCGCCTCTATTTGTTCGACGTTCGAAGCATTTCTACCGTAAACTCAGGTCAGCTCCTCGGGGCAAAGGTCATAAAGTGCGAAATTTAACAGCAAAATTGTCTTTTCACTCGAAACGCATGGTTCGAAAAGTATCCTAAAAGACACCAGGACAGTTTAATGTCTTACCAAAAGAAAAACTCATATTTAGAGAATAACAACCTCCATTTAACAGGAGTTTCCTCATGTTCCGTAACCAAGAAATATGTGGCTTGCTTTGAATGACCTATTATTTGAGTTACGAAATTTTCTGCCACCTTGCAGGCAAATCATTGTTGGTCAATGCCTTTCCCGTTTGGCTTTGCAAACGAAAACACCCTCGCGGTCTGGAAGAATGAGTACATATGGGTCTTTATTTGCTTCCAAATTAACGCCCCTGAGTGTTCAAGAAACTTCCACTAAAGTTAATGTAAGGGATTTATGGTCACTAAAGAGCCTCTAGTGACAGTAAAAGCTGTTCTCTATAATAACGAAAGATTAAGGATACTGCAAATATTGAGCTACAGGATCCCCAAAGAGTACCTCATTCATTTTTTGAAGTATTGAATACGGAGAATACAAAAAAATGCTAAACTTGATAATATTGAAGGAGGAAGGCTCATGACACATTTTTGATCACGTTCCCATAAATGAAAACATTTATCAAACCATCAAAACATAAGATTCGATACAGATTTTTATTCATTGGATTCCTATTTCTGATCAAATAATGTCGGATGATCAAGATTGTCGGATGTGCCAGAATGCATAATTCAAGAAAACAACAATAAAATACATACAACATTAGCTTTTCTCTCGGTAAAGTCTAGAGAATCTGTGTGAAGCTGTGTAACATTATTCTTTTTCATTCATCAAAAATATATTAAATAATTTACTAATTGAATTTGTATAAAATTTTGAATTGATTGTTCATCCATGAAATATCTCCGAATATACGTTTCGCCTGTAATACATAACAGATAATTATCCGAAGTTGGCCTTAATATGGTTACACCTTCAACACTACCTAAAATTACTAGCAAACTGTTGAATCCTATCAGTGTATGGACAATTAATTTATGCTTTGTTGTAGCAATGATAAACATTTATTATATAAATACACATATATATGGGTCGCGGTAGTCCAGGGGGTAGAGCGTTGTACTGACCGGAGGGCTCCGGGTTCAATTCCCGGGCGAGGCACTCTGAACAGCTCCCCCCAAGCTATGTGATTTTTCGGGTACCAGATCTTCCTGGTAAACCATAACCGGCACAGGGAAAGGAGCTGATGCCAATGAGGGTGGAGGACCCTGTTTCTTCTCCTATGCCACTTGCGTATCCCAGACAGATCTAGTACCCGAAAGAAATCTCCCCCCTACCCAGATATGTGAATTTCACACGCCGTCGGGATTAGTACTGGGTGAACCGTCTACCGTCACCTACTAAACCGACCTTCGACACTTATAACAATGAAAACAGCATCATGCAATGTCTGTGAAGTATTACTGATTTTTTCTCCTATTTATAATGAAATAACTGCATTGTTATATCATTTTTTAGCTATGTCTAATTTTTTAGCTAGATTAGTCACGAACGGGAATGCCTCTTGGTGCACCGAGCGCATGCGGAGACCGGATAATCGTGTGCCATTCCCTTTCATTTCAAAGCGACAGCAGCACGGTTTTGCGGCGATCCGCGAACATCAGGTGAAATTGAAAAGGAGGAAGCGCCGCAGCTCTGCCTTAAAACACGATCCGAATTATCATCAAGCTCGGGTCAATAATCATCGCGGCGATCTCGTATTCCGATGGTTAATCCCAGCGGAGTGGGGGGAGGGGAATGGACGGGGGCCACTCCTAGAGATGGCGGCAAGGAGCGGGTCGACTGAGAGGCAACACAGCGGGGAAGGGAGGGTGACGGCGGCGGTGGGTGAGGTGCGGCGGACGGGTCGACCTCGGGACGACCGGGGGGTCCGCGGGGATGCGTCCGTGAAGGCGAGAGAGCGTCGAGGGAGGAGGGGGTGGGGGGAAGGTGTGGGTGAGAGGGAGAACGGGGGTGGGGGGGGTGGAGGAGGGTCGACCGGGCACGTAGCTCACAGGAGATCCCGGAGGAGTTTAAAATGGGGGAATGAAAGTTTGCCCCGCGGCACACTTTCGTCGTGAATTTTATTTATTCCGTAAAAGTAGGCGAGGCAGTTAGATGGGGGAGAGGAGGAAAACAAGTAAGTCTCCGTCTGTCCGCGCCGATGGAGAAAAGGGGAGGGGGTCGGGGATTGGGAATGTTTCTTGGTTTCACTCGAGGCAGGTGAGATACGCCTGCTGGAGAGGAAGACACATTGGGATTCGGGAGGAGAGAGAGAGTGTGAGAGAGAGAGAGATATGGATGGTAGAGGATAAGCAGTTGATACTATTCGGAAGGAGGAAATTACCATATTAAAGTTGACCCTCATAATGCGATCAGTAATGACTTATTGACAGACAAATATAAAAAAATTAACCTAAGAAACAGATACAAGAAACATAATGAACATAACTAATAGCTATGAAATGCTTAATCCTTATGGTCTGAGGCCATCCAGCCTAGAAAAACACACAGTAAGGGAGGAGGATTGAAAAAAATACTGAAAGGCTCATTTTTCGGCAGAAAAAAGAAACTATAATTGAGGGAATTAACAGTGAGCGCAGATAATAATTAAAATGAATAGCCTACCTTCACTAGTTGGCACACATATAAAAGATGCAAATAGTTGGAACGCATTAAAAAATGTACATTGAAATAAATATTTATTATATATTTCCAAATTAATTTAAGGTTAGTTTGATTGGCGAGGGATATTATTGGGTGCCACTTAAAAGCCCCGACCACCAATGAGGGTGGAGGACCCTGTTTCTTCTCCTATGCCACTTGCGTATCCCAGACAGATCTAGTACCCGAAAGAAATCTCACAGCCTTGGTCTAGCTGATTTTTGGAGGCATCATAGGGATAGTGCCCTTCACTCGGCAGTCGAACGGTCTGCCCACTAGGCTATCACGCCATCATTTATTGTACGTGAAAGTTTTCCAGAGATAATGGAGCTCCTAACAAATTACCGCAGTAGTTCCTCGGAAAAGGGAAAGGAATTGGAGAGGGAATTGGGCTGTTGCGGTAGTTATCGCAATTGTGGATCCCATTGTGATGATCCCGGTTGGATTCCCTGACGTTTAAATAAGTCATCATTTACAGAGAGTACTCGGTAAGTACGCCGTCCGTGGGATGAGGCGTTGAACTATGACCCGTAGGCATCCTTCAATCTGATCAAGATTGAGTCGAAATTTCTACAAGCTCATCACAGTACAGGCTCGAACTAATGCGCTTTTATGCTCGTACTAATGCGCCTGTGGTCAGTCACTGAATGACTCCAAATACTAATTCAAGAGTGTTGGGATCTTTTAGGAAAATGAAAAGAGATGAAAAAGATACAAAAGAAACGTAAAAGTTTTGAATGCATAATATATCATTCGAACCTCTCGTACTACCTTCCACGCGCGAATTTAAAACACGAGAAGTTAGATTCAATAATTAAATGTGACTCGAAATATAAATGCAAAGGTGGACCTTATCTCAGGGCCATTGTTTTTATATTCCCTATTATAGAATCTTTAGATGCATTCCCTATCGCGATGATGTGGCAAAAGACATCAAAAGGAAAGGCCTTAAAAAATACTATACATGGAGACATTCTCCATATATTAAGGGATGAAATAATTGGTTACAAATGGGATAGCTTGGATGGTTGCTAAAAATCAATCCTCGGATGGCGCAATCCGAATGTTGGAGTTAGGAATAATTCATGAAATGCACATGCAAACTAAAGTTCGCTGAATTTTCCCAGTAGCATCAACTAACTACTAGTTAGACGTTATATTGAAATGAATAATAACAAATATGTTTTCTCTGGCATTATTTTTTATTTCTATCGATAGCAATTTCTACGCTTAAATACGCGTCACCATCGAGACAAAGAGTTGCTGAAAGCTCGATCGGAAAGAGGAATTATAACAAGAATGAGAAAACTTAGCATGCTCGCGAATATAAAAGGATAATGATTTCTTTACTAAAATATGTGTCAAATTATCTGCTATTGAGAGGTGAAATTATGGGGAATACTGATGATTTGATACTAAGAGAACGGCACTCATTCCAGCAGTTCGCGTCTTAAGCCCACGCAAGGATTTGGATCGGGATTAATTAATTCCAACTAATTTGAAATTCACATCTCGCGACTAATGAGTTCTGAAAGAGAAATATTCCCAAGAAAACTCGGTTTTTAAAATTAGGAGTCAGAGAAACAATAGAATTGCGGGATCCATTAAGCAGACTCCTGACGAAAGCGGAAATACCAATCTAGACGGCCTCTATTTCCGGTTGGAGTTCGGAACGCTTTTTGCGTGGATTTTTAATTTTATAAATAAAATAACGTTCTCAGCTTGTGGACCTAAAGGGATAAACGAGTTTTTACTCGGAACAGAGGTCAATGAATATCGAGCGAAGTCATCATAGAGCCCTTCCCCATTCGCGATAACTTCTCTTGATGAGAGTAGAGGCCTATTGAAATCTCAAATTAAATTTCACACTGGCCACGGAGAAAGCAAAGTCAGTCAAAGTCTTATAAAAGTAAAACGCAAAAAAAATTCGAAAGAAAGGTTACGAATGGGATCAAGAACTGTGGGAAAGCCTAGGAAAATAGCTCGGTCAATATATAGAGAAAAAAATCTACAGCCGGAAAACACACCCACCGGAGTAAGTTAAGAGATGGAACTTGAAAGAGAAACGTTTGAGCACGAAGAGGCAGGTTAGATAAATACCTTGAAGAAAGAGGTTCCCCCGGAACCTCTTTCTTCAAAGAAGGGGGCAGGAGAGAAATGATGGAACCCATTTCTCAAAGAAGTCCCTGAAACTTCCTTATACAAAACTTTCTATAACAAAGTTATTAAAAACATTATCCTATCATTTACAGGTTAAGATATATATAGGAGATAGGGTAGAAGGTGGTAAAATACCATTATGTTACAGTAGTAGATAAGGTAACATAATAAGGTGTCAGTATTTTCCTTTTCTTTTGTTTCTGTACTTAGTTCGTCTTTATTTCATTCTTCCTCAATATATTAGTTTTTTTAAGCCATAGAAATATCTTTCTTTGTTTGCGTGGTCTTTTAAATAATTTGGCTGGTCTTTTATACACGATTTGAGACACGTAAATTTCCTATTCTTAATATGAGGAAACTCCTGTTATTAATATCAGTTTACTTATTATGCATGGAAAGTGACAGCAACCGTCCAGGTAGAGTGCAACCCTGGTATGGCTACACCCTCTAGCATACCTTACGGGTGAATTGAAAGATAAAGAAGATGGATTCAAGGGACTTAAAATTTGCACCATCCCAGGTATCGTAACATTTAGGATATTAAGAGTTGGTGCATTCAAAAATGCATTGTCAAAAATTTTGCACACTCAACATTCAGGGGATATTGTAGAGTTAAATAATTATTTATGAATGAAACATCTCCTATAATGCGTGATAAACCGGAAGGTTATGCATGGTGGGCGGAGAATCGGATCATATCGCACGGAGGAGAGGAGGAAAGACAAAGGGTGCCAGGGGGCACGGTCGAGACTACCAGGATGGAGGAGATAGAAGGGATTCTACCTTGGGGGTTGAGATAGATGGAAAAGAACGAAAGTGATTGCGGGGGCCGATGGAGCAGGCGTACTCATTTTTATCAGGTAGGAAGGCGCTCATCATTGCGAGAGACGAAGAAAAATTTAGTGGGATTAAGGGGCGTGTTCCGCCATACAAAGAAATCGCCGACTGACGAACACTCAAATTACGAAAACTTCTCGGTTAAGGAAAGGTACTGTTAGGAAATCAATGGAGACTTCCTTGTAAACTGGCAACATGAGGGAATACTGATTTTCGTAAATATTTAATGGGAGAAGGAAAAGGCAATGGAACGGTCAAGAATCTTATTTACCGCATAGATCAACAAACTCACTAATAAAACACAAATTCACAAATGTTGCAATTAAAAATATAATGACAAGAGTGTCTCATATATTTTATTAATATGCCGAAATCATTCACGAAATAATTAATTATGTGATCTGCTGAATTTAATCAGACAGGAAAATGGTTTCGTCAAAGAAATAATATACCGAAAACAGAAAACAAATATCGTTTCTTGGTTACACACAAAGGGATGGACACTCCCAATTGAATGAAAACCAGAATAAATACTCGCAAAACTTTTAGACAGAAGTCTTGAGAGCGACTAACTACCACTATATTTTATAAATTATGCACGCGATAACATACAATTAGGAATTCTACTTGATAAACTATAGTTTAGCTGCTTCAGTTTTATTTGGAGTAGTCTACCACGTTAGGATAAGGTTTTGATGGACTATGGCACTGCACACTGCTGTACCCTTCAGCTCTAACTGATTTGACAAACTTATCCTTTAATCTCATAGTTCGTCAATAATCCCTTGCTTCCCAGTATTTCCTGTAACCAGTTTTCGGTAAAGGCCAGTAACTTGAAAATGTAGATATCTATGTTAAACGGGTTCACATTTATTTTGTGGAAAATTAATAAACAATAGAGAATGTTAAATGTTACTACATATTATTTTTGATGCAATGGAGAAATCTTGAAGTCATTTAACGGCAGCTAGTGAATACACCGAACTGCGAATGATATTTCGACCTATAGATTTAGATGTTAGCCGTGAAATAACCTATTCAAGCCAATTGTGAACAATAATCGGCGGTACACATAGAGTTCAGTGAGTCTACCTTTTAGTAATATGGAGTAATAATGCCACAAAATTGCATGCAGGTGCCGTTGCTTCGCGAATGACTCCACTTACTGTGAGGTTGTCGATTAAGCTGAAAGGAACTTTCTTCGTGTGAAAGGTCAACATTCATGGGGTCTGTAAAACCACGCTCAAATACAAATGTAATTCAAATCAATTTAACGTCTGCAGTACTGCCATATGGAAGATGCGCGTAAAATGGGAAACCAACGCATTATTATCCCGAGGGGTTGAAACAGGGGGATCGGGATGGTGCGGTGGCTAACGAACATGCTTCCCACCGAGAGGGCCCGGGTTCAAATCCTGGAGACAACAAATATTTTCAGTGGTATCCCTACTTGATGTGCTTTGTGGAGAGCACTTTGAGTAAGTACGACGTCCGTCGAATGGGACGTTAAATTGCAGACCCTTTGGCGCCTTTTGTTAAGAGTAAGCTAGTGCCGACGCCGGGTTTCTCTCCACACTTCCTTTCCCATTCATCCCCAATGGCGCAAATGACCTTAGCTGTCGGTCGCCTCCCATACAGAACTGGGTCGAAACACACCACTTCATTCCTGCTAAAATGATTAATTTATGCAAACTTGAATTAACCCCCTCCATTTAAACATTCTGGGAATAAATTAGTCTCCCATTTGAAAATCCGAACGGAGACAACTTCAGATAGCACGTACATAATTTAAATGCGTTAAAAATAATCTGCGACCTATACACAGAATGCCCTCTCACAGACTACAACCTTGACATGGTGGTGGGCTTGGGCGTTCCGATAACCTACAGAGCTCTAAAAACAGGGGTAAATATGAGTATGGCTGGTAAGACCGCCCATCCCAGATATATCGAAGAGTATGAGCCAGTCGAATGGTAGTTCACTCAGGTTCTGTTACCCAGTGGGAGAATGGAATGACAGTTGACCCTGGCCATTTCAGTAATGGCGTCACTTTAAAACACTATTGAGGTAAGCAAGGTAACGCCGCCGCAAATATTTTCCTAGGTCGCAAAAGCAGGCAGGGTAAGATGGATCCTAGAAATCATGGGACTCGGCCCACTGGACCGGGTGTAGTGCTAAGTGGCGGGGTAGACAAGGACGTCGCAGTCGATAATAAACGAACTGTAGCGTAATCTAGTTGACAACAGTGGAAAGGAAAATACAAAGGATGACTGCCACCGTTAGAGTAAGGGTCTGAAATTTTAGGGCAGTACTCAGGTCAGGGGAGTACGAAAACAAAGAGGGAAGCAGAGAAAGGAAATTTAGACATTGCAAGACGTAGAGAAACAGAGGGAATTATCGGAGTGTTATTTACAAAGTAATTTATTTTGGGAGAAAGAGAGTCAACATGGAGAAGTAAAGTACTTTACAGGAAAATGGGCAAAGAGTAGTGTATATAGAGCACGTGAGTGATAGAATTTAATTGGCAGATATTTAAGAAGACTCGATCAATATATCGGTTATCCAGGTGTACATGCCGACAAGTAACCACCGGGAGGAAGAAGTAAATGATAATCAAATGTGAAAAATATCTGGGATATTACCTAGCAGAAAACTCTTATTAGTGATGGGGAATGTAGGGGTAGAAGAAAGGAGAGATGGTAGAAATGTTGGAGAGTACCGAATAGGGATATGACATGACCGCGGAGGGAAATCGATTGAGTTTAGTCAGAGAAATAATTTAATAAAAAACATCTGGTTCAAACACCATCACAGACATATGCGAATGAAAATGCGGTGTTAAACAGCATAGACCACCACTAAGATTATATGTGTTTACATATAGATTTAGGAACAGCGTCATCAACTCGCGTAGCCTCCAGGTGCCGGATGCAGATTAAGGCCTCCATTTAGTTATTATGAAATCCAGATTAAAATTCATAATGACTAGAATGGGCAGGGGAGTACAAATGTGGAATGTTGAGGCTTTGATGGGAATAAAAGGGAAGGAATACCAAGAACAATGAAGGGAAGATGCAGGGATGGGAACTGCTCCAGAGAGGGGGAAGACCTAGGAAACGGGATATCAAGAACTATAGAGGAAACAATAGGAGCGGTAACTGGGAAAAGAATAAGAGCCCGGTGGATGCCAAGAGAGATGTTTAAGAAGATAAATGATTAAAGGAAATGGAAGAATTTTAACACAGAATTGGGATCATTAATGCGTAGAGGTCTAAATTATGAACTTAGTGGAGACACCAATGATACCAAGGAAATGCGGTAGAAAGAGCAATGCGGGAATACGGAGACATTTTAGAGAAAGCGAAAGTACGCAGTGGCGCTATATGAGAAGATAATAAAATCGTCAGGATGCAATTAAAGAAAAAGCTGTATCGAGGAGTTCATAGAGAAGAATTATCAACGAAAGAGATTCAGGGAAAGTGGAAAGAGCATGTACAGGAACATTATGTTAAAAAGGATTTGAGAATAAGGCCTCCTGGTTTAGACATAAAAAGGGAAAATGTGCAACGAAATGCTAATGTGGACAAGGAAGACTTAACTTGGATCCTGGTGTAATGGAAAGTTTGTAACGAAAAGCACCCCGGGAAGTGAATTCAAGCAAGGCAGTAGGGATAGGTGACATCACAACACAATTACTAAAGAATTCAGGGGAAAATAGAATGAGGAGGTAATTTGGACTTAAATTTAGAGAATAGAATTCATGGTGAAGGAAAGTGACCATCAGATAAGACCGGCCAGAAGGTGAATTATGATTCATCTACATCTACATACATGATACCCTTCAAGTAAATTCTAAGGCGTGTGGCAGGGGGTGACTCCCGAATGAGTGTAAAGCGGAAGGATGTGAAACTATAACACCATTGATAAGTAGCAGTGAGAATTATAAATTAAAGCTTACATAAGGACTAGAGGAGAAGGAAATTAAGTAGTAAAAAGGAGAAGGGAAGGATCGTTTGTGCTTATGAAGGGCAGAAGAAAAAATGAGGCCACTCTTGTAATGAGGAAATTAATAGAAATGAATGTAAAATATCATCATGACATCTTTAAAAGCTTCATAGAGTTAGAGATAGGAGTAGAGTAGACGAAACTATGGAAGTATTGTGGAATATAAGTAAACAGGAGGAAGACTGCTTACTCGAAACATGGATGTGAATTTGGTGGCAAAAATAAGGATGGTTTAGGGAGAATCGGGAAGGGCAGTGATAAAAAGGGGTGTGAGGTAGGGTTGTATGTTATCCCCAGTACTTTTTGAATTATATACTGAAGAAATATGTCAAGGGAAGGGTTTGAGTGGGTAACACCTGTAATTGGGTAGAGAGATATGCATAGGCTGAAGACTCATCCAACAGGCAATTCAATTCTTATTGAATGCTCCACTTGACCGCTTCGATAAATATGGCATGAAGATTAATCAGATAAAGACCAAATCAGTGACATTAATAGAAGTAAGAGGCCTAAGTTAAACATTTCAGCAGGAGGAAATAGACTATAGCCGGTGGAAGAGTTCATATTATTTAGTAAACTCATGGTAGGCATGACATGCCGTACAGAAATTAGGAGGCCCTATACTATATATTATGAATTGAATTGGCAAGAGAAGTATTCCCTAGAAGGAAATTGATGTCAATTCGGCTACGAAGAGAAATGATGAAAATATCGGTAAATGCTTTATTATGAAGCGTAGCGCTGTATGGACCGGATACTAAGTCTTAGAGGCAAGGATATAGGATACTATAAGTGGATTTTGAAATGTTGATATAGAGAAGAATGAAAAAAATAAGCTCGAAAAAGAGGAAGACTAAAATCAACTTTTTAAATACGGTGAGAGAAGGGAGAAGGTATTAGGTGAATTTTGAAGAGGGAAGAAACAACGGGTTGAGGAGATATAGACTGGTACTGGGGTGCTGAATTCCGAATTAGAAGGAATAATGCTGGGCAATCTACTTGAAGTACATGCAAAATGTCATAGATAATATTTATTAGGGACTGCACAAGGTGTACTTCTAGTGCGTTCAGCGATAATGATAATGAATGCCAGATCACAGGGAAACTGCATATGATTGGGGAATCTGAATGTAAAAATGAACTTGGATGTTTCACCTAGAAGGAAAATACAAATTAAACTCACACAAATAAGGATTTTTAGGAGCGATAAATTCATGATTATTCAAAATGGATCTATAAATAAAAATCAATTCGTTGTTGTCTCGTTTAAATAGAGAGTTCCATTGTAATGAGGTCCATGATAACACTTTTCCACCAGATTGAAATTTTATCCCTTTTTTGAATTTTAAAGCAATTCATTATGGCTGGATTGACACTAAATTGCAACTTTGTTGAGTGTAGGTGTTTATACCGGATTATGACGAAGAAAGAGTGTAGGATGTCTAAAACTGAATGGTAGTTTTAACAAATGTAATCACTAAGTAATATCATGTAACAAACCTAACTTGTCAGTTTTAGCTCCAAAACAGATATATTTAGTTGTCTTTGGAAGCTTAGAAGCTGATGTTTTGTGGAAAAGTTAACTATTGTGGGACTGAGCGGCAGTCAACTAAAAGCGGGGAGTATTGATTGACATGTAACATCAAGTCAAGGTGTGATACGAATGGAGAAGATTGATGTAGTGGAATGTTGACTTGGGACCTGGTGACTGATGAGGTATCACGTTTTGCCTTTCGAGTGCTCAAGTGAGGCGCGTTGGCTAAGTCCAACATTCTAAAGCCATTAGCATACGTGGGTTTCAAAATAATTTAAAATCAATCCATAATTTAATATTTTTTTGGATTAATTGTTTGAAGAAGTTTGATATCGTGCCTTTTAATAAATACTAGCATATTTTATATTCGGCGGTCGAAAGATGCTCTGCTCTTCTTCTATGAACGTTACTTTTTTACGTCCAAGAATATTTATTTATCCCCGGCAAACATTGAATTTTATCTTCTTAACATAAAATTCTAGAAAATTGAAGCGATAGAAATGAACAAGGTGATAGATTTTCAAATGAAAAGCATAAAAAAACCTCCACATGTACTCAAAATGAAGTAAGTTTTTTCATGAGATGAATTCAGAGAGAGAAAGTTCCTAGATGGCTGACACTACGGTCTCAATATTCCGCAGGCTGACAAATCATTAATTTGCCCTTATAATTAAACTATAGTGTGGGCCTCTAATACAGTTGGTGATTGAACTTTATATAAAAATCTCTACGAATTCCATTGCGTGAAAAATTACGAACATTCGATAATTGACTTTACAAATGAAAATCGTTGGTTAACGGATCTCAGGAATATTTCACGGTGATAGATTGTTGAGGATATGAGGAAACGAGGCAAAAAACACGACGTAATAGTACATATTTTTATAAAAAAAGTAGTCGCAATTATCTATGCGACTAGAACATGAATTTCCAAGATTTATTAATTTCTAAATGTCATCTAAATGACATGCCGAATATATATGGTCTTTGATTTCACTTCAGTGCTTCCTACCAATCCAGAATGGAATGAATGTTTGGTAATGAGGGAATAAATTCCTAAGAATATGCCTACTCAAGTTGACCCAAGTGAAAAATTAGCACATAAACGAGAAAAATTTCATGCAGCTATAACAAGTGCTTGTAGGTAGAAAACGAAAGAAGAAAACAAGGAAAAAGTGCTGGAAAACATCCCATCCTACCCAACTAACATATTTGGATTTAGAATCGTTTTTTGGGAATAAATTCCTTAATTGTGGCCCCTGGGCAATCGATCACGTGCTCCGTACCATTTGGGAACTTTTCCACTTGAACGAGGCGAAGATTTAATGGTGGTGAAAGTGGGATTGATGACACGGCTTCGGGATGAGTTGGATTTCCTGAGTTCCTCCAAACACTCCCTGCGTTCCCTCCTTCACTCCTCCCGGGGGCTCAAGCGGTGTAATTATGCGCATGCGCAATTAGGCCCTTGTTTTTTTCAATAGGCGCCTCTTTCTCTCCCGTCGCGCCGTCCATGCATTACCGTGGTCGTTCTTTGGATAAATACAAGATTTCTCTCCAATCTCGAGAATGACGGGACTATTTAGGAATGCGAGAACGAAAATACGAGATTTGATTATCTAGGAATGAAACTACCATGGAAAGTGTTATAGTGAATGATAAGATAAATATTCACGGTTTCGTCATTAGGTTTGGAGATTTCGCAGCTACTTTGAAAACTAATAGATCTCATGCGCACCAAATGGCAATATGGGTGTAATAAATATTGAAATTTTAAAGTTGGTTTCTTTCAATAAAAAAGAAAAATAAAAGGAGGAAAATTTACGTAATAAAATATTGGGGACTTCGATATCAAAATGTTGTCATACTAACCATACTTTTGAAAATAACATCATCTTGCAAATGCTAATGTAACACTCCCGCTGGGAACTACAACGGATAAATAACAACATATTTTAGCTTCGAATTTCAAAATCATTATCAGATGCTGCGTAAATAAGATTTAAAAATTTAATAACTACGATTAAAGATAAAAATCAGGAAACCATGTCCTGTAGTTCTACATTTGGTACAGCAAACATTTTGTCTTGCATCCACCGAATAATGTCTTTTGACTCTCCCTCAGTGGGAAGCCATATCGGTCTAAGATATGTTTTACAAATGGTACATGTTATAAATTAGCAAGCCCGTTAGTTCCATCGGAGAACTTAGGAAAATCAATGCCAGGAGTGTGATTTAGTTGAGTTTACATAAAACTGTGCTTTAATTGCGAGAAAGCTTAATTTTATCTGTTGAGTTCAACCACAGATGTAATTTATTTATTAAAGTGAATCAAGTTTTGCGGTGCAGTATAACTTATTTACTATCTAGGTAATTTCAAGGAAAATAAAACCGAATTCCTATTTTAGAAAATCCGAGGAAACGCGCAATAGCAATTAATGAGTGTCCTCTATCGATCGATTATAGTATAAACTGATGGAGATGGATTGCGATAAACTAGGACTGAGATATTGTTCAAATGTGCGTACATTTTCGTTCGAAAATTCAATCATAATGATTAACTGTGCGGTTTGGTTTGAAAACTTGAAAAAAGATCCAGGTGGATGATTATTTAAGATTAACTTCTGATATACACGATGTAGATTTCATTCCACCAGAGAAAAACGTATGCGCAAGTTTCGAAAGATAAACAGGCTTTAAAAAGGAAATCTTAGGAAATTTTCAAATTTAAATTTTATGTTTGTACGACCAGTAAGTAGCGTCCGAAGGGATAGACGATAAAGCTAAACCGGCCGGAGGAGGCTCATCTAAACTCGAATACGAGGACAGACGCGATCGTTTGAGCGGAACCGATAGGAGATAGCGTCTTCAGATGGTCGCGCGTTGGATGCCGAGGACGATAAACCGAGACGGAAGAGTACCAACTAGTGTCCGGCTTTCGATCGTTCCCATCCCCTTCATAATGATGCGAGCCGATCACGGCGCGGGAAACATGAGCACGTGGCAATGCAGCCAACCCATTGCCATTCACACGAGCACTCGACACGACTAAGCTTCCCCGCTGCATTTTATACCGCCTACCGACTCTCCAAGGGTTTTTCCTCCCCCACGCTCCGCGGAATAGTTACCGCCACCTTCCCCTCCCCTTCCTCTTTCTCCCTTCCCCAATCACCCTCGACCTCTTTGTCCACTTCACTCCCCCCTGGGGCACTTTATCCACAAGCCCACTCGCGGGAGGGGGTCAGGCCGAGACTGACATGCACCACGCGTAAGAGCGCTTTTATTTTACCTTTTCATTTACCTGCGGCGCGGGGAGAAAGCGAGAGTCGCTAGGGGCGAGAGATGGACAGATTGGCCGAGGGACTCTTGGCAAACACCCCGAGTTGGTGCACAAATAGAAACGAAAGGGAAAGGACGCCATGCGATTACGGATGGACAGGTGAATGGGGATCCATAATGGACAGATAGGGTAGGGAGGAAAAAGGAGAGAGGGAGGTTAGGGTTTAGAGGTTGAATTTTAAAAGCACGAGGTAGGGAATGTGGGGAAGAATACGACGAGGGCGAGGACCTAGACCTCACATCATTCCATCCTTGGTAAATATAACATTGACGTAAATACTAGATATTGACTGAATGCTTTATTGTCAAAAACTGACCTAGGCTTGAATTATTACATCGCTGGCTGGTCGTCAAATGACACTTTCGACACTATTGTCTACTTCAGTTTAAAAGAAAGCCCAAGTTTAATTTTATTGCTGTTGCCATCAGACCGGAAATATGTTGACTTTAACTTAATTGAGAGCTGGGAATGATGAAGCATTACTAATCTTACAAAGTTTCCTGGACTCAGCTATAAAATTAGGCAACAAAATATCAGTTGAAACTCAGCAACATTAAACTTGAATCAACTACATCTATAGCAACCAGGGTCGTCATCAGGAAAATGGATTTGCTTCATCCCTGCTTCTTTGCATTTGGGTGTGTCGGGTTTACACACAGCGGACGAGAATTTTCCTGGATTCTATCAGTGGCCACGTGATGGCAGGCATGTTTCGGAAGGAAACAATTTCGGATAAGATGAAGAAAGTTTAAAGGGTAGATTCGCGGGTGGTAAAAACGCTGACAAAAAACGAGCGAAATGTTTGCGTGAGAGTGAGTTTGTTTGCGAGTTCGGGAGGAAAGCAAAGTGATATCCATGGACTGGTTGATTTATTTATCGTCCGAAATTGCTCAACGATTAAGGTATGGTATTAACCTGAATGGCTAAAGCACCGCCTCCTACACTTATTGATTTCTCAATTGTTTTTTTTTCTGTTGTAGGTTGATGTCAGGATATGATGATATCCGAGCACCTCGTTCGTATCTGCCTCAACCAGGTCTGACATCCGCATTCAGACTTGGAGGAAGTGAGGAAAAAAAATAATCTGGCATTAATTTGAACTCATATTTATGACTGCGATTTCTCAAACTACTTTGATCTCGCTTGGTGCAGGAGAAAAAAATCGGAACAGCCCTGACATGCTGAATAACTCTCGACAACATTCAACCTCATGGGAATTACGGAAGGCTCGCTAAGACGCCGACTAACCCGCTGCGATGCTCCCGTGCCTAATACACATTAATAATCTAAATGTTGAAGAAATTTACAACAAAATTCTACGTGGAAGTTTAATTCAGATTATGTATGAAATAAAGAAAGAGAATAAAATGGCTGAGTGTTCATTTTATTAAGACGACAATAAAGTATTTCTAATTTTTTGTCAACGGTTTTTTCCTTTCCAGTAACCTCTTTTGGCGAAGACCATTCGAGTGTGAGTGGGCAGAATAATAATTAGCGTGGATTAGAGCCTTAATAATACCACTTGCCAGAGCCAAGTAAGGCGAACAATAGTAGAAGCGGCGTAGTATCTGGAAAAGCAGTTCGTGTGAAAGTTACCTCATTTAGACATCATTAAACTTGAATTAACTACATCTATAGTCGCCAACGTTGTCGCCATTACGTCCCGGTACGATAACAATGTTTAAAATTAGCACTTTGAAGAAAGAAATTCGTATGTTTTTCTTATGTTCTTGCGTCCCATCAGTTCTCATTTTTCGTCTTCAAAACAGACACCATAAAGGAGACCTTGTTTCCTGGAGAATTATTGCTTAGAACATTATATATATATATAATATTAAAATATATATATATAAATAAATATATATATAATATTAAAATATATATATAAATAAATATATATATATATAATATTAAAATATATGTATAAATATATATATTTTCTTGACGGAAAGTACTATTACGTTGTCAGTTTGAAAACATGCTGTACTCGTAATTCATAATGACTTCCCATTGTTTACCATATTTGGATGCAATAAAAATATCGAAGTAAGAGCGTAAATAAACCCTTACCAATAGAATCTAATTGAAGAACACAGCTGATTTTATGTGTACATTAATGTCTTATAAGACGTTCAAATGTGGTCGAGTTTTTGACTCATAACTTGCTAATATTAGTGATGAGATAACTGATAAAATTACGTTTTAGGAGTGCTGCCCATACATGCAGCACTCGTAAGGAGGATGTAAACCCAGAGAGTGAAACTATGTCGATTGCGAGATGCTAAACCGATTGCAAGCAGGCTGCGAAATATGTGGTATAACAAACAAGGAGGCTTCGTCTCAACACGTTTCTCTCCTGAAAATCTCGTCTCGCGCGTCCTCTGTTGTATAAACAAACAAATGGATCGTTAATGAATGAGACACGAGTGCCTTCACTCCGAACGGGTGACTGACGGTGTGGGCAACGATCGCTATTGTTATTGGAACAAATAACATGATTGTAGCAAATGAAAAATCATCCCACACACCTGACCACCACGCTGACCATCCACCTGAGTCTTGAGAAAGCATTGGGGTTGAGGGAGGACGAGTGGTGATTCTCGAGCGAGAGTGGAGGGGTCACTGGGGAAGAGATACGGGAATGAGACTAGGAGAGGTCAGAGAGGTGAAGAGAGAATGTACGTGTACTATTTGATATATTACCCTACTAGTGCACTCACCACTGCAATGTGAAAAGGACTATAAAAGTTAACGTATTTTCAACTTCAAGAAAGAACATCGAATGAAATAACAAGTGGTATCTTTTAACCACACGGGGACGTAAGATCACTAACATAAAATTTTATGGAAAAATCCCCAAAATCAACATTAAGACGTGAAAGATATGATATAAGGCTATTGTAGCAAAAAAGAAATTTGTTTATGGAATTTCATGTCAGTGTAAGTACTGTTCTATGCGAATGTCGCTTCAAGATTTTAATACTAAGCATAGGAATAAGACGCGAAGCGAAAAATATATTAGGAGGTTTTTTTATTTTGAAACAGATGAATACAGAGTAGAAAAAGCATTGATTTGAAATTGAAATCTTTGAGGCTTCAAGGTCAATGCTTCTCATTTCGACAAGGCGGACCAAGAGGTTTTCTAGCAATCAAAAATGCTTTGGGTTTTTCCCGATTTCAACAGACAATGAACCTACAGTGAGTATTGTAACCTGTATTACCTACACATGGAATAAGCATCACCACCACTGTTCGACTATTAAAAACCAGTATTCATTTTTAAAGAGTTCATCTATACAGAGGAAGCAAAGAGGGGAGCATAAATTTCCTTAAAGTTGGATGGAAACTTAAAAATCAACCTGATAATGTAATCTTGAGATTTTAAACCACACGCATGACCATTGTACATGTCTGCATATGCTGTACAACATGCGAGTGGTATCACGACGCAATATCATCGAAAAATATTCACGATTTTTGCACCCACTGCGTCCACATTGATAAACCTGCTAGGAGCTCATTTTTAAAGGGAAGAGGAAATTGGAGGGAAAGGAAATTAACGAAAAAACTGCCGTATGATTTTGAGGAGGGAAGCGAGTTGGACCCGCGAGCCATGATAGCGGTCACGCATGATCTCCACCCAATGCGGGGATATCATCACCTCCCCCACACCCCGCCCTAATGTCTGCGCTTCCCCGTCTTATTTATCACGAATCTTTTGGTGAATGAAATTGGAAGGGGGGGATGACGTGGTGGTGGGAAGGTGGTTGACATGTCTGTCCGGCAGCGTTCTCCCTGCTTTCTTTTAAGCCCCCCCTCCCAGTCGCTTTATTAAGAACAAAGGGAGGCGTCCAATAGACACTGCCCCGTCCTCTCTCCCACCCTTATCGGACTACCCCAGAAACTTTCTTTTTCAATATCCGACCGATCCCATCTGTTAGGCATGCCCGTTGGCGCCCCATCCTTCCGTGGATCGCTGGCCCGCCGGAGAGAGTGAGGAGAGGGGGGCAAAGTTCCACCCTTATCAACGGAGCGCGTCTATTGCTCTTTTATTCAATTGCTAAGCCACGATCGACAAGCCTCCACGTCTTGCTCTGCCCTCCCTATGCAAATTGAACTATTGATTGCTGACGCCGTGCCACGATTTGGGCGAGGGGGGAGTCAAATAGCACATCGTTACCCGAAGGTTACGGAAGGGAAGGTGTGCAAGGAAGTTTGAATGGGGGAGTATAAATGATGCCTAAGTTGAGATAACTCATGAGGTATCCATTTGGGTGGGAAAGGCATTGTGGGCATACTTAAGTTTCGTAAGGGGTTTGGCATTTGTTTAGTGGTGGCACATACGTGCTCTCAACTAGTGCGCTGCACTTTACGCATGCAGGTATGTGGGACTATTCATTCATTGCTTCAATCGCTCCCGACTATTTCTCTTCACACCTTCATATCCTCATTCCCTCAACTATAAGTTCCCACTTGAGTCATGTAATGAATGCCATTTTTTCTTTGGGTCTCGTAACATCTATTGTGTGAATATCACCGACTGCAATCACCCAAGCTTTCTGCACCTGTCATTTGAATCTCCATTGGAGATGCAAATTTTCGCTCACCTTTGGCATAGTTGACACGGTTGAACTATTCATTTGAGCTGCTCATCATTGTCGTTTTGGGTATTTGGTGGGTGAGGATTAAAAAAATATCGAGAAAATCGTGAAAAGATACGTCTAAATGGTCTACTTAGTGCCTAAAGTTAATTTGATGACTTCGGAGTCTATAGGAAAAAAAATTATGTGCATTTTTTATTTTGTAGTTCATCATGTTCATTCGATTGAATTGAGAGAGCATGAAATTAAAAAAAAGTAAATATCTTTTTTACGGAAATACAAGTATTCATTCATAAAATTGGACTTAAAAATAAAGAAAGAAATCACAGCTGACTCCCGTATATTGCAGCATAGTATTCCTTTCCTACCCATCAGTCATTGATATGATCAGCAAGAAAATCCCTACGCATCATATTATTAACCAAACCGCCAGTCAACTGGAATTTAGAGGTCGCAATAGTATGATTCGTTGTTAGGCATTCATTTCCGTTACTTTATATTACGAGACGAGCTTGTTGTTTTCTAACACTAATAGTTTTCCACATTGAACTCAGTTTAACCGCTATGCCATCAGCACCCCAGCAATGCTCTTGTTGTTTTGGCCATCAAAGTTGTTTCCAGCTCCATGATTCAATTACGTTTAACTCCAACTTCCATCCATCC
Organism: Hetaerina titia; assembly: GCA_037158775.1. Taxonomy (NCBI): domain Eukaryota; kingdom Metazoa; phylum Arthropoda; class Insecta; order Odonata; family Calopterygidae; genus Hetaerina; species Hetaerina titia. Next base: position 18,572,895 of record CM073773.1, read on the forward strand.
CAAAATCCCCCTTCCATTTTCTTCCATTGATTCTTTTTTCACCGTCAATTGAGCAAAAAATAGAAATTAACAATTTACGGTTTCATGTATTAGGAAATTTTGAAGCTAGTGTTTCTGTTTATTTTAGATTCAAACAGTTTCTAATGAAAATTATTCGGCAGATACCCATGCTCAATGGACTAACTTTTGCAAGTGGCAGATTACACATATTAAAAAACTTAGTCACCCTTTTTTTCATACCTCAATATTTCAGCGACCGCCAAGGGACACCTTGTTACATAATCTGCATTTAGCAGAAACAAGTCAATGAAGTGTCTTCCATAATTGTGATGATGGCATTACCCAGATTTAAAGTAAAATAAAACATGGTTTATCAAAACATTGAATACGCAGCTAAGGAAATGCCAAAGTCCTGGAAAAGTATATGGAAGAATCGTCCGCGAATGATCGTTTTATCATCTTCATCATTACCATCTAGACAATTCGCATACAAGTTTACCATCGGAGAAGTATTATTCGTTGTACATATTTCCAAGAGTAGTAAAGCGGGTATAGTGATAAGATTATGTCCGGAGAGCTCTATTCCCGAGGAAGCCTCTGGGTTTCACCCAAGCTGTGAGATTTTTTGGATAACAGATCTTTCTGGGAAAGTATAAGCGGCACAAAAAAGAATGATGTGTGAATTTAACGCATCATAAAGGGCTAATTAATAAGTGAACTCTTCCCTCACCTATCAAACCAATCTCAGAGTTGTTGACCACAGAAAAATCGTCAAGTTGTAATGCAAATTGGGAGCTATTACTTGAGTTTGATATTTCAGCCATTTGCCTAAATTTTAATTTAAAAAATCGGAATAGAACCAGAAATTAGGAATTAAAAATCAATTTTATCGCAATAAAAAGCTAAACTTTCACACTGCGAGATCACTGGAAATTATTGCGGTAATTGTATAGTTCAAATTCCATCCTTCGTGAGTGCCGTTGTCACTTTTTCCCAACGTTCGAATGCTCGAGGAGAAATTCAGATGCAGCAAAGGAGAAAGTGTCGAGTAATTGTCACCTTGGTGACCGACTGATTTTCCGCCGCCACTCAGGAACAAGGAATGCAAAAGAAGACGGCTACAGGTTGGAAAAGAATTTTTTTTGCAAGAGACCGCCATTTTGTTGACTCACGGGATTAGCTGTCCTTCTTCACAAGTGATGAATGTCGAAGGCCGTCGTCTCTTACCGACATAAATGACGCATTCGAGAATGAACCATTCAAGGAGAGGCTTAACTTTCCCTTTCGTTTTGTCTCACCCCCAGGGGAAGGGGATTAGGATTTTATGTGAAAAGTAAAGGACCACTATTAAAATTAGGTTCCATTCCCCCAAAAGACAATGACTGAGAGGATATACGAATCACTCGTACAACCAATTTTCCTCTAACGGATTTCCATTGTTCAGTTCAGGAAATTTAAAGCGAGTTAAAATTCCTGTGAACAGATGCGAAAAAGCGTAGCATTAATGTTTAAATTAATAATCATTGATAATATATACTGTTTTTATGCTCATTTTGCCAGCGGTTAGCAAACGTTTAGTGCAAAGTCTATCCACAATGAAAATTATTATATAGCTATAGAAATTGAGCTAAAGTGATTGAAACACAAATGTAATCACTCTTGAATAAATAAAAACATCATATTCTTGGAACATACAGGTTGTAGGGTAGTTAACGAGCGTACCTGGATCGCCTAATTTTGCGCTGCTAATGTATTGTGGGAAATTTCTGTTTTATGGGAGTTTATGTGAATATTCCCGCCGCTTTTCTCCAGTTTCCCAAATAGCGACGTGAGAAAGTTCTACACAAGGCTTCGAGATGAAACAAACTGAAGACTCAGCATGGAAATATAGAATTTCATTTTTCTAGCTTAAGATTTAGAGGAGGGGTATATTTTTAATGAACTAAGACGGAGATGAACTGGCTCCGCTGTTAAATAAACATGGATGTCGGTTTGAGAAGGTTCCGACACATTTTTAGAATGGGAGCCATGAATATGTGGATGAATGATTTGTTAAATAAATGGATATGATATATTTAAATAACTTTGAGTGATTAAAAACGTACTTACCGGTAGCGCGTGGATGCGGTTAATGCTGAATCTTCCAATATCGACCGTATGGGAGACAAGACGCAGATTCAACCTAGATTTCGATGAAATAAAAGTCATTTTTACAAAGGTGAATTGGCGTAAGGAGCTAAAGTGGCTTTCGCTTGTGGTTGCGTGTGAGGCATAATGTGCACTCCCGTTTCACTCTTGCGTTAAAGCTAGCGTCTTCAATGGAATCTCCACTTTGCTCTTAATGACTTTTGCTGCTACGGGAGAGGGACACTTTGCCACGTAATGCTCCAAATGCAATCACACTCGCAAGCCAACACAGCGTCATATAACTTTTGTGAATTTTTATGACTTGAGTGATTTGATTTAAGTCAGTATCACATGGATGCGAGATTTTACCAATAATTCTCCAATGAAACTTACTACAATCTAAGAGTAATACATCTGACTCTAAAGATTCTGCATCCTTCCTCACTTGTGCTAGATATTTAGGCCTTGCCCTCCTCCCCTCTTATCATGCCCCTTCAGCAATCTCTAACACATTTTTTACAAGGCTTTCATACCTCCATACTAAAAGCCCTGAAAGCTCAGCTCTTTTGTTCGCTGTGGTTTTCAATAATCCCTCTCCTCCCCTATTACTCCTTCGAACACCTTTTTGTTCTGTGACTCTGCTCCACCTTACTTCCAACATGAGTCTCCGTCTTTCTTCCTTCTTCATGGTCCAGGTTTCACAGCCATATATGACAATGCTCCACCCAAAAACTTTGGTTAATAAATTTTATAATTCTATATAATATATATATCAAGTGCTTCTTTATCTAGCTGAAAGGTATTTTGCCACTGACAAACGTTATAAATCAGCATTCTTAGGGGCTGTTTCGTTAAAACTCATCACATTAAATCTGGAAACGAACAATCCCCATTTTCACTCACTGATTTGATTTATCATTATAATTAATTAAATTTATGAATACGATTTTTAAAATGCAGTATATTTGATGAATTAATATAACTTTTTCTCATAAAAAATACCATACGTTGTTGACAATATCTTCAAGCCACCTACATACTTATTGTAGCTGCATCACTTCTTTTAGAATCTTTTGCAACAGTCGTAATACAGAAGTTCCGCGAGAAACTTGATTTTTCGGGATTCTTCAACATGTTGGCTACCCACATGACAACGAATTGATTTTCGACCGCTCCTGGTTTAAAATCATGTCTATTTGTCAATATATCTTCGTTGGCAATATATGCCCATGATTCAGGTTCATAAGAATTTTTACCGATACTTTTAATCGAAAAGTATGCTGAAAGTATTTTGAAGCATTTTATAAATGACACAGGAATTTCTTCCCACTGCTATCTAAATTGTTAACACTACCTCTTTGCTTGTCTTGATCTCTGAAAATTTCGTTTGGTCACTAATTGCAAACATAGCGCAATGCACAACGCATATCCGCTTAATGCTCACGAAAATTTTAATATCAAATTAAGACAAAGCACCCGGGAATAAAGCATACCAAAAAGAATCAATTGGACATGGAATGTTAATAATTAAATGGCATAAATTAAATGAATGACAGCCGATACTGTTTTTTTGATTGTTTAAAGTTTATCGGAGGAGTATGTACAAATTCGAATGGTGAGCACTTCCTAAAATTTTATTACACCCAAAAGAGCTATCCTTCGTTTTAATGGTGTTGACTTCTCATGACCTACATGTATCATTAAATGAAGAACAGAATGTATTTTCACACTGTTCTTTATATTGGTACGTGCTACTAGTTTCAACGTTTAGGCGTCATCATCAGGCACTTGTATTCTTCTTAGCCGTCATCATCATTGTACTCTTCATTTAATGAACATGGACTCCCACAAAGTTGAACCAGAAACCATCCTACATGTACATCTATATGTGCATATACATCCTAGAATACCTACATGCATATTGATATTAATAGTAAATGCGTGCGTTAAATAATAGTACCCTTTTGAAAAAGTGTGCTAGAGAAGACAAAGAGTTGCCAATACCCAGGTTACCTAAACTTATGTTGCTAAGAGAACAACCTGATGAATTATGCATACAACCATGTATTATGTATTATGAACAAAAGCAAAGTAACAGCGCTAACGATCCAAACTGCCAATTAGGCTACGTAGTTGTAGCTATAATGCTCGCGAACCGAATACTATGGGCAGTTGAAGTTGTAAATAGAATTATACCGTGTGAAGCACTGGTGTAATGCTTTCCAAACTTTATATTTAGGAGTTCCGCAGCCAGAAGGTACAATAACATGTCAAAAATGTTTCACAATTAATTACTCAATAATAAAAGTTTTAGATCATCATTCGTAGGAGAACCATCCCAGGACAAGGAATGCATTTCCGGTTCTTGTTGAATACGATATAATGAGCGTTAAATTCACTTTTAGATCGCTGTACGAACACCTGCAAGTGGGTAAGTCTTCGTGCGTGTTCTCGCGTGCTCATGTTTTATCAATGGATTCACTCTAAACAAAAAGACAAAAAGCCTGAAGAAAAATTTAAAAAAGAGATGAGCAGATGAAAACGAGCATTCACAGGTTTAGATTTAACGAAGCGAGGATTTTATCGTCATGGAAATATTACTCAAGTCGCAGTTGTACGTAGCTCGAGATGATTGAACTCGTTGATCAAACCACGTTAATCACATCAAGTTACACCAACGAACGCATTTAAAATTGAAATATATTCTGGTAAGGTAATGAGTTGAGTACCAATGGTGAATGAGTAAAAATTCCGAACGCTGAACGTATTACCATTCTATTGGGCATACACCTTTTAACGTTAATTTACTCGGTAGCTCAACAGAACTGAGTAAGCGCTTGCACGCTAAACTATTCTTCAGTTAACCAGGAATGTTTCACATCAACCTATTGACCCTATTTAAGAACAACATAATAATACATTTGAATACGTCAATGTACTCCACTTTACACTATTCTACACATTTTTTATGGTCTTCATTTTGATTATGCATGCGTTTTGTATCAAATGTTATAATTGATTACCCTAATATAATTCTTTATGCATTGAAATATCTTTCTGTCTTTTGTATTTTCTGGTTTATTTACGTTTTTTCAAATTTCATTTTTGCATCACTTTATAAAATTGGAATTTTTTGATGATAAATCTTAACATTACACTTTCTTCGGCCCTACTGATGCACCGAAACTCTAAGTTTCTTTATTTGGCGAGCTTTGACACCCGAATTCTTGGATACACCGCGTCCATTGACCATTCTCATGGGCCAATGGGCTGGCACACTGACCTTCTTTCCTTCCCCTCCCTCATATTTCACATGTTTGAACTGACGGCGAAAGAGAGGAGTCCCACTCGTCAACTTGAAAAGAGGAAAAAAAATTGAGCGAGCAAACAAGGAAAAAGGAACAGACGCTTGCTTTTGTAGTTAAAGGAGCATCACTATGTTGGACGAGAGGGATCGCCTATGCTCTTTTTTCGCACTTTTCGCCTCGAATCGGGAAAAGAATCGCTCGATTGACGGAGGCTTGGGAATCCCCAGCCCAGTTCGAGGACCGACATGTGTGGAGGAGGATGGGAAGTGGGGCGAGGAGAAGGGAAAATATGTGAGCGGGGGTGTGTTGGGAGGTTGAGGGGGAGACGATGGGAAGGTCACGTACCACACGGCCGTTGACAATAGAAACAAGAAATCGGGGCACAATTAAGTCCGACCATGCTTCCATTATCGTGTTAATAAGTCATCAGGTGCAATGCATTCAAATTTCCTACGGTAAAGCGAAAACTTGATGCAAGTCTTAATGAGATGCCCTATCAAGTTGTGCGTGCGAAAACTTTATTGGAATATGCATGATTATCACTGAAAATCAGAAAAAATGTCAGAAGATACAACTTTGATGCAAGCAGTATCTTGAAAACAAGTTATTGAGGAAAAAGTTATAATTATCCAGGGCGGATAATGCAGTAGTTTCGAAGTTTTTTCAGCGTCCTTATTATTTACAAAAGTTTCACCCGGTGACTCTAGAAAATTATAATTCACCTGCAACTTAGAAATATTCATAAATTGTCAATTACTACTTACGGCTATAAAACTTTACCTCATATATGCAAGCGTTCAGTTTATCATTAAATGTTTGCAGACTACGAAATTCCTTTTGCATCTGAATAAAATGAGGCTCTAAATGCATTCCTACAACCTCCGCGAAATTTTATAGTTACATCTACTTCATAACACAAATGATGGAGGAAAAAATATTTTATTGGGAGATATAACGCTGAGAGTTTATTTTGTTTTGTCTTCCACTTGGAGAGCAAGTGATAAATAATCGAATCAGTGTGGACTTATTTCAGTTGCTAGGTGATTTTATTTTCTAGTGCTTCCATTTATAAATGATAAAAATACGGCAACGCATCGGAAATACCAAAATATTGGACTGCGTTTCTTTCTTCCTCTAACGTGGCCCAGTAATTTAATATTTTTTCTTAGTTTATCGTCATAAATATATGTTTTTTTAATAACATACTGTTTATCGTGTCAATTTTTTCAACAGGACAAAGGGCAAGGAGTAAAAAAACAGAGCATTGGGAGTAAAAAACATTTCTTCAAGTTTACATGAAGTTAACTTCAAAAATGGTGATTTATCATCTCTCATATGTAGTGATATTAGGTTTAAAATGGATAGCTATTAACGAGAACCTATAAATGCCAACATTAATTGGATACCGTTTAACTGGTATTAAATAATCTTTTCGCGAAAGACGTGAAATCTAACAACGCCGTGTCAAACTCTTTTCAGGGAGAACTTGCCAACCGGACTCTCCGGGACCCCCTACTTCGTGGTGCAGCAATTTGGGGCGGCGGGATCTTCACCCGGTGGGAAAGTGACGGGGAAACACCGTGGGGAAATGATCGGGGGAAGGCCTGGCGAGAGACGATTTTGGAGAATGGCCCGGTTGGGGAGGGCATAAGGCTCCAGAAGAGTTATTGGATGTGTGTGCTTTGACAAATGAGGCTGCCATAAATCAAATCTGGGTCAACAGAATGCGTCTTTCCTGCGATCAACATCAAAGATAAACTATGACTTGAAGTCATCATTCCACGGCGAGACGGGAAAGATTTTTCACGATTAGACTATTCGCACGAGAAGATTGATCACTTTTTCGAAGTAAAAGTTATCCATTTTTCCGAACGAGGCGAGAAAATTCAAGCGACTGCAACTCCTTTGCAACAAAGGAAAAATTCACTTTTTCCTTTTGTTGTTGAGGATTTCCTTTCCTTGGATGATATTTTGCACTTGGTTCATGTAATACTAAAAATGTTACACTCCATGTACAATATGGCATCACCCTCCTCAATTAAGTTTAATTATGCTTGACGCAAGGCGACATTTTACTTGATTTGAATGACCCTTTTTCCATTTTCATTCCAAGTTTTACGAATACACTCCAGGGTTTAATATTTATTTTTCCTTTTGAAGGAAAACACCGACGAGAAAAAATTCACTGCTTTTAGACTCTTACTTTAATTTCATTGCTCTCTTTACACCTAATTATATATTAGTTTCTTCTAACATTCTAACTTCTATTGCTTAAACACTGTTAACCAATCAGTCTCTCCTCCTCCGCTTACATGTATACTTGCTTCACTCACCATTTCTCCGCTTGTATCTGTAATCCCATCATTTCATTTGATTTTCATTCTTTCCGAATCTCTCCGCACAACCTCTTCCCCACCTTACAATGAGGGTTTTCCTATATTAGGGGAACGAGGTTGGGAACTACTAACGGAGCGAACATTTAATTAAAGATTGAATCTCTTGCATTAATTTGGTAGCATGTTTCTTTAGCGATGGTGTTTAACATGCATATTAATAGCATAATCACAAGGCAGTAGGCAAATAATGGCAATAAAATTAGAAATATCAAGATTTACATTATCAGACCTGTCATTTTCCCCGCGAATTTTAAGGGAGCAAAATAATTGTATCCGACCGCGCTATCAGGGAATTCATCTTTATTTTGTCCTTCTAAGTAGTCCAGTACATTGCCATAATCTCATCTAACCTTAGTTAGTGCCCTTCTTATTATTAACTGCTTCTATGAGAAGTATGAGAGAAGAGAAGTATGGTTTACTTAGATACCATAGTACATGTAGTTATCATGTTGCTTGCCTGGTATTGAATCACCCCTTGCCACACATCCTAGCGATGGCTTGCAGGGTAACATGTATGAGTAGAAATGTTCTGGAATACTTTCTGCTTAAGTCTCTCTTATGTAAAACTACATATAATCACTCTGATTAGTATATCTCCTATAAGTCACACTTTTGAACTCGTTTCTTTGTTGTTTCCCCGCTTCTACTAACGGGGTTCATTCCCATATTTTTTAAGGTAATCTACCGGTTAAGGTAGGTTTTTGGATGGACCCAACTATCAAATAAACATTTTGTGACTCCCCACCTAGCAAACTAATCTATATCAGGTCCCTCTTCATCTCGATGTACTTCTTTCCTCCCTTCATCTCGTCCAACATCCCTATCCTGCATTCCCATATACCCTTCGGGAATTTGAAGTCTTCCTGCATGAAAATTCTCTAGTGTGAAAAAGGTTATTCCTGCCCTAATTTTTCCTGTTCTACTCTAGACATCATTTGCATCGTAAGATACTACTGTTCCTTCCCAGGCTAATTTGAAACGTTACCTTCTGTCAGGTGTTATTACTGAGCTCATCCTTCCGAGGACAAGGAATACTCTCGTATTAATTAAACTTATTCTTAAATAATTTTCATTGAGTAATAAAATTATCAAAACTCATAAAAATTAAGTGCTCAAACATTGCATGGCGAAAAAAATAACGTAAGAACGCAGAGGAAGCTGTGAAGAATACCATTTAGGGCGCAAATGGACCAGCAGACAGACATTAATGCTCGGACAGTCACGATTACTTTATCTTCTTTAAAAATAACTGAATGTAACGCCACCTCTTGTCTTCCTGGGACCACCTTTCACGCGGTCAGCGGCAACCAAGGGTTACGGCAATGCCCGACCGAGATCACGCACGCCATGTGTTGCGATTGTATCGCGGTCGACCGGCTATAAAACTCGACAGGGCTGCGTTGAAGATCCAATTTATTTTAAGACGATACCTCACCGTCATGGTTCTACTTTAACTAGATATCACGATTCTACCAGTTTGTGTGTTTACGTCAGCCTGGGCATTTGATTTGTAATGGTGCAGTAATGAATCTAGCTTGATACTCATTAGTAGGAGTAACTGAGAAGACGGGAGCTCTGTAGCACTTTCATGATCAGGTTAATGCCATGGGAACGGACAATTGACTCCTTGGAGAACGGATGGCGAAAAAATGCAAGGAGGAAGAACGGATAGGCAAAGCTGTTCCACGCTTATTTAAGAGCTAAATGTGTTAATCATAAAAACATAATACAAAAATTATTATCAACACAAAAATGCCGATGCTTCTAAAAACACGAGAAAGTTGAAAAACTACAAAGGGTTCAACTCTATTGCGAGCGACTATGACATTTCATTGAAAAGATAAAGAAAATTTTTCAAACCAGATTCTCTCTTCCCTAATGTCCTGGTTCTTGCGTTATTCTTAATATGTTGGCAAACTCAAATAATCGTGCGCCCTTATCGTAGCATGGTGTAACACAATCCATTACAAAATGGCTAATAAAAAGAAAATCTTTCAAGAGGGCGTTCCTCGTCAATTCGGAGTGCTTTTTACGGCCGTACAAATCATATTCTTCGGAGAGTAACTTCGCGTGTTTAATGATTTCCACTCTGTCCTCTAATTTGGCAGAGTGGTATTATTTCTGCACTAATGGTGTGAAATAATTCCTTAAATACTCAGTTATTAACCCGTAGAGGACATTTGACGTTGAAAGAGTTTCTCGAAACTATTTTAGCTAGTAAAAAGTGTGGGAACGAGGGAGAATCATTGTGGCCAAAGAATGAAAGGGGGAGATAGAAAGAGAGAGAGAGAGAGTAGAGCAGGATTGAGATGGTAAATCGTGACTCATGAATTGGGCTCCATCTGGGATTTAGATAGTAGGAGAGAGCGTGTTTGGGGCGGGGTTGAAAGCTTTGCTTGGTCGCAAGTCAAGTTTCATAGGAGAGATGCGAATCGTATACGGACATTTAGAACAACTACAGGAAATTCAATTCTCTCCCCAGCTATTAATTGAGTGCTAAGGTAAATGCCACAGAGAAAATACCTCGGTGTGGTGGTGCGTGTGAAGCTTTTTAGCGCTCGTAACTCTTCTTCGAAGTCAACCACTCCTGATGCGGCGTAGCAAAACCCTCTTGTGGACAAAGAGTTTGATATTCCTCAGGCGTGAGAATAGCGTTTCCTTATTCGAATTCCAGATTGTTAGTATTTATTTTTTAAATGCAAGATGATTTTTGACAGTATTGATTAGCGGTGTTAGGAGCTGCTGACGTCAGCTTAAAGCTGTTAACATTCCCAAAACAATTTAGAGGCTTGGGAATGCGAATAAAGTCATCAGTGGAATTTTAAGGAACATTATTCCTTAAAAATTCCGTTTGTGTGAGGACAATTGTGTGCTAAAGAAGTCAGTACTCTTGAAGGATAGCAATATATATATATATTAATAATTTGACTGTGGAATTTAAGGCGAATGAATTTCACACTCTGAAATTATTGCATTGAAATGCATATTAGCGGATGACTCCGTTGAAATTTATTGTTGCGGCACCTCCCCCAGTTTCTTGAAATTTGGAATTTAAGTGTTTAAAGTAGAAACTAGGTAATGTATATAAATTTTATTGCAAAACTGAGGATTTTCAATATTTTCCATGAACGGCGATGAGAACACGGCCATATAAATATACTAAAAATATGATACTTGAGAGGACTTAGCAAACTCTGCCATATACTTTTGAAGAAATTTAATTTTTATGCGATTCAAAGTTTCAACGTTGTACATTCATTATTTTGCTTTATGTTATTCACATCTATAGAAAGAATAATTGATTTAGCTAATACTATTATTATTATCATAATTATCATAAACCACTGACTGAATTCACTGCTAAACGTAAACGCGGACAACAGACGCGGGTACCAACAAATTACCTCTTTTTGCTCGTGTAATGAAATGTAAACTTGAAGGACAGCGTGGCAGTGGTTGCTTGCCAAAGACCAATATACCATACACACCACTTGGTAAAGACAATGATGGTTAAGCAAACCCTTAGAATGCTTTAACTCTTGCATCATAACGCGGAAGTGTCGTGGAGCTGGGGTTGAATTTCGCATTTTGCCTCCTTTCCAGTTATGAGGAGATAATAATTTGCCAAAGTGTGTAGTTCAGCGGGAAAAATTATGCAACATTATGAACAGGTTTCCTTTCATTGAGGAAAGTTTTCCGTTTGGAAAAATACCGAATGATTTATCAGCTGTGAGGAAGTCAGCAATTGTACAAGCTCCCTTTGAGACCTACCTTATCATCTACAGGTGATAGACTGTATAGCTATAGACAGCAGCGCTCGCCACTTTTATCTGACCTTCCTAAATTTAGAATGTAAAATAGAGATGATAACGCACTACGGATTAAAGGTATTACGTTAATTTTGAAGTGTAAATCAACCCCAATTTTCATCAATCTTCCCAAGCTGCGTTACTCACTGATCGTAATTTGCGTTAATGCGCGCATTTCTTTTGAAGAGTGATGTTCTTTAAGAGCTCAAATAATAAAAGACGATGAGATGTAAATTTTATTATCACCCCGCAGTAATCTGCGACCATTGGACAAGAATGACTTCAATTGATTCTTGAGTCTTCTTTGCTCATATCACGGCAGTATGTATTGATTCGTTCGGTTACTCTAAAAAACAACCACTCCATTACCAAGTAAATATCATGATGAAGGGGATTTTAAGGAAGGCTCACTGAATTTCGATTGCGTAAACATAAGTTTGCCTAAAATATTTTTTACCCCTCAAAGCCATAAAAAACAGACAATAATAGTACTTTAAATTACTAGATACAAAAGTTACCGTCGAACTGAGAGGGTATTTTTTCGAAAAAAATGTATCATCCTCTCCTTAGGTTGGGGTAGTATACTAATAAATCAGTTCGATTGCAATAGCTTAAAGTGATCACGATATGCAAATAAATACAGAGGAGCTTACAGTTTGAAAATAGAAGGGGACCTACAAGTATGCATACGAGTATGCTCGCATATTGTTGAAAATTCGTTCTCTCCCGCCAACGCATCTCACCACTTACCATATAATAAACACAGGGAAGGTAGGAATTCCATTAGTCAAGAAATATAATGATAATTGATTCAATAAGATTGGGATTTTATTAAATATAAATAATTTTTAATCTAAATTGGTAAAATCCTCCTGCCATTTTAAGTCGAGTATGCGTGAGGAATTCTTCGAAAAAGGGTAAATCACTGGTTTTTGAGTTGCAACAAGCAAAGATACACCTTATTTAAGGTAAAAGGAGTTACATTTGCATGCTTTAACGTAAGTAGATTATTTTTCTAAATAAAACAATGTTTGATATTTCAAATGCTGTATTAATTTAAACTAAGCGTTCTAACGCGAACCTGATTATCTTTCACTTAATGATATCGCTGTTCTGAGTTTGATGACGATGGGATACATGTTGGAAGCATGACATTCGATTTCGACTAATTATATTGGCAATGAGAAGTAAATGTTATTGATATGAAAACACACATGCCCTTGACGGCATACCGTTCCCTTTAGGGGTTAGGAAAGACAGAAAAGTCTCGTTTTAAGTTACCTCAGAATAATTAACCTATTGTACTCATTTCTGCCATATCTACCTGTCCTAAACACTATTTTCGCCACGGTCACTTTCATTCATTGCTGAACACATATTTCCCTGCCCTTGACCTATAATATTTATGATCTCCAGTTCTTTCGATCGCATTAACCCCTTGACTTACTTGAGTACCATTTCTTCTCCAACTAGTTACCCTTTCTCATAAATATGAGACAATTTTTTCGGAAAAAATATTTTCTTCCTCTTCTTTGGCCAGAGTAAAACAAGATATTCTTCCCCCATCCTTGAAAATCATGCTCATGCCAAATTTCCCGCCTGCGTATTTCTAATGGCATAGTGTACCTTGGGAGCCTCCCTCGATGGTTAATGGAATCAAGTAAATTCACGGATTAAAAAATTAGGACAGCGAATTTGACAATTTTAGCATTTTAACTATAATGATGTTCATCTCAAATATCATAGGTTTTATTTCGGCTGGAGATGCAGATTTGACGTTGACACTTTTATGATATCTATAATGGTTATTTTTGATAACTAATTTATAGTGCTTTATCTGAGTTTCACCGATGTAATCTTGGTATTTCCTTAGGAAATTAAAACCATTACGTACTGTAAACTGGCAAGGAAATAAATGAAAAGTACGTCATGAACCAAACTAATGACAGTATTTACATGTAAAAGGAAATGTATTGTTTCAGGAATCAGTTATTCTACAGCTATAAAATTTAACGATAGGGATGATAAAACAGGCATTAACAGTAATGTGAAGAAAATAAGGCACTTTCGCGAATTCCCAGTGATGTCATCTTCGGCTAAAGAGAACGGATGCTCTGCCGGTAATATCAGGTCATGTCATCTCCTCCCTGTTCTCTTTGTTCCACTGATTTGACCGTGGGATATGGAAATGTGATTCAAGGCACGCACTCTACCACAGACTTATGGAACAATTCTGGTGAGGCAATTTCTCACAAGTAAGTCACGAGACCAAAATTCTTAAGTGCCGACGCGTTAGTATCTGGTTCAAATCCTAACCGCTGCGATCTTCACTTATACCTTAGTCGGATGGGTGAGTTTAGAGTCGCCAACAGGGGAGATTACTCTTAATCATGGTTTGATGAATCATCGATGACGACAGAATAATATGCCAATTGTACCATACGGAGGGGAAGCGATGAAAATTGTCATTCAGCTGAATTACTGGCTGAAGAACATTACTATGAATATAAAAAACGAAAAAACACACAATGAAACGACGTATTATCCTATGTAACCAAAAAATGAAAAATTAGTATTTTTAACTAACTTAAAAAATAAAGAAACATACGATGTACTAAACCCACGAAAGTGAAGGACACAATTGATTCTTACATCAGTAATGTGGTGAAAAACCTAAAAACAAGCTCTATTTTTTTCGTGGTACCTCATGCTCCAAAATTGTCATCAACAGTCGGTGGTTTAGTGTCAGTTAGTAAAAAGTGTTAATTTGTGGGTGAAACATATGGAAAAAACACTAGAGACTGTTCATCGTAAGACTGAACGCGAAGAAGCCTCCATTTACACTTAAAGGAAAAAACACAGTAACTTAAGAAACTAAGCCATTAACCGCGAGTAGGGGAGAGTTTCACACATTCAAGAAACGGTAATATTGAACAAAAACGTGTAACCTATACATAACGAGTATGCATAATATGAATTGCAGCGTAAAATTCAGCTGGTTGAGAGCAGGTTTATTCAGTAGATAGGAGAGTAAAGGCTGGGAGTAATGGAAAAAGAATCATAATTGTCGGGTTAATATAATTCAAATTAATTTTTAAAATCGTCTTGAGCCGTAAAAATATCTAGGCATACTTCACGTACAGTCTTAACGGATGTGGTTCTAAATATTTTTTGCTTGCTCGACAAATGGGCGAACTCTGCCTCCTCATTAGATTTGCCAAGGGTCATGAGTAATAATTACGCACATCCATCCAGTTGGAACTCTAACTCGTGGTCTTTGGAATCAAGCACGGAAAGAAGGTTTACCAGCCTCACTAAACCGGTCGGCTTTGGGGATTCGGATGTTTTTCTGAAATTATCCTTCGCCAAATTAAACTTATGTTGTAAATTAGGTGGAGAATACCCATCGTGCATTGAATCGGCATTAAAATATATGCTCATACAGAGAAGCTTTGAAACTTTGCGGGAAAATATACAATTGTAAATCATTTAATATTCACGCTGGGGACAAAATTATCGAGTTGCAAACAAAGATGACTTAAGTGAGTAGAGACACCGTTTTACTTTCTTCCTTTTTAACTTTCACTGAAATGAAATTTTTATAATAACAGCGGTACAATTTCGCGAAACCACAGGGTAGCGATTTGCCGAGTCAGGTCTGTAGGGAGATTTGCTAGGCGACCACTCCTTGTAAAGCGGAAACCAAGGAACGCGGCGAGAGCGCGGAATCAGCTAGAGACCCAATCAAGTGCGAAATGTCAATTTCCGAGAGGGCTTTCGGTAACAAATGCCCCGGCCATTAAAGTCGATGGCTTTAAAGAGCTCCTATGCTCTCCCGTCGTCAATCAATCACACGGCGCGGCAGCAGCAGGGTGAGAGCGAGATGTCCGAGATACCCGAAGGCGGCTGTGAGATTCCTCGTGCAAGGGGGCAGACCCGGGGTGTCCGCGTTCCCCCTAGGGTCAGTCTCACTTCGCGTCCGACTCCACGCGATTGTCCACCTTTGACCCTTCTGACCTGTATCAAAATTTCTCCATTGTGATGATACACACATTTCGATTCGCTAACCACGCGATCGGTCATACAGGTCTGGCAAAAAGTCGAGGTATGATACGCATTCGGGCGGTCGGAATTTTAATGGCTCTGCTGGGTTTTCAAAACACGTTTTAAACCCGCGTGTTGTGTTTCAATGACTTTCGACTGCATATTCGAACCTATTCCTCTTGTATTAATATATATTTATTTATAAATACGCATATTTAAACCGATTACGGGAAATTTTGCTTTATGCAGTGCTAGTAGAAGTTCAACATTCAAAGACAGGTTTCTAATGAACCCTGAAAATGATTACCTACCCAATTCGACTTTTTTGAGAAGTACTGTTTCATATAAACATCAATTTCCATTTCACTAAGTTATTCTTCAGGTCTACATGCGTCTCCATTCAATCCTAAATTGTTCAATCTTCTTTTCTCGCTACATTGCTAACAAATATTATCCGTTCTATCCCAGTCTTCTGCGTGCCAATATCTCTCAGTGTCATCTAACCACCACTCCTGCCTAAGTGAGATTTCTCATAACACCATTATCTCAGCCTCTACAACCCCTAGAACTTCTTTAGCCTACTTTTTGGTCCGTTTTAATTTTTTTATGTCCAGGTCTCATAAACCTCGCTCATATTTCCTCCTCTACACAGTGAAGTTTCAGATTCATACGTAAGCTCAATAAAAACGATTCCATTATTCCTTTCTTTACTCCAGGTTCTCGCTGTCAAATTTCTCCTTTTTGTAATAAGTTCTTGGACCTATATCATTCTTCGCCTAATACCCTTATTACTGTGGCCATTTATACAAAATTTCTTTCCTATTATATGTAATGTTTTATACATGCATTCCTGATTTCTTGACTATATAACAATCTTTGTTTTCCTAAGATTGAGTTTTATCCTCTCAAACTAGTCAATGCCGTCATCAATGACTTTGATGCCTAAAATACCGAGTAAAATTTTATTTTTTATTTATTTTGAGTCCAGAAATCAAATTAAGATAAGAAGTGAATGTAGGCTCGGCTACATTTCGGACTGTTCCGGTTTCACATCTCCATTGATGTCTTTGAATGTCCCGCCCAAAATAACATAACCGATGCGAATTTCTGGTAATTCGTGAGAAACCGAATAACGGAATGGTTAAAGGAATTGGTTCTTTTAAACTGAGCACTTTTAGCTGAGCTGAGCTGAGCTGTCTTTTACTCGCCTTAACTCGGAGTGAACCCTAACTTTACCTATCAAAACTAACTTCTGGATTGATTGCTGTTGTGGGTACGAAAGAAATTCAACACGGAGAATATGTAATGGAACATGCAAGCGGGACACAACAAAGATTACATGCACACGACATTCAAAGAAGTAATATCAATAATTGGTTAATCACTGGAGGATAGAGCAATCAACCCAGTTAATGAGTTTTAGCAGTCTTTCTCTCTTGCGCTAGGGTCAACGGAGGGCAATTTCTCAACGCTACAAGTCAGGTCGAGTCCTTGCATTTGAACATGCGGCGTCCGCAAATAAAAATACATGATGTAGTGCATGGGCACTTGTCTTCATTACACTTTATGTGAATTTGAAAGGTATATGCGATAAATTTCGGAGAAAGTACTTGTAAATCGACTTGCAGATTTGAGAAACAGACTCAGTTGATTTACTTGGAAGACCGTTCAGGGGGACTCTGCTTAGCATGTAAGTCTTTAGTGCATGAGCTTCAGCCAAAAAAATAGTAAGGGACTTTATTCATAAGTCTTTTACCGGTCAATATAGTTTTTTGATGACTCTATTATCTAAGTAGTGATAAATTTGTAAGCCACATTAAAACACATGTATTAAAATAAAACATTCTTCAACTCAATATAATTCCTTCCATCATGCATCCATCCATTCCATCCATCATGCGTATTCTTTTTTTGCCTCTATCTCGTTGGCCAACATTTTACTCTCCACCACACTCTTTATCAGTCTATTGGTACTAAACATGCCCTGCATTCTATTTTCCTCCTTTTTATTTACTCCCAAAACCTTTTCTCCATGTCCCCCTACCACGTCTCAAACTTCTTAGTTTGTTCCCTTATTCCTAAATTGAATTTTTCTAATTCCATCTCCAAATCCAAAGCTCAAAAGCCTCCAATCTACGATTGCCCTCCTGTTTGAGTGAGCAAGCATCCCAGCCGTATAATACCACCCCCCATACTAAGGTTTAACTAGCATTTTCTTTAAATCGTTACCCGGTTTAATTTCCCGTTTTCAGTGAGTTTAGTTTTAGACTTTGTAAGGAGGGAAAGGAGGACAAGTAAAATCGTCCATTGGAGGAAAAACACACGACTGACCGATGATACAACTAGGTTATCAACTTCAAATCTGTTTCAAACTTTGACTTAAACAATTCCACTCTTCATTCGTGAGTTCGGTTGAAATTTTTTTCTTCAAACATAACGTATATTGCCTCTACATCAAACGAGCGATATCAGATTTGTATTCTGTCTAAGTTAACAACCATGTTGAGTACCTGCGTTTTGAAACACTTAGACGTGAATTACGTGCCGCTACTATATTTGAAGGCACTGCTCACGCAACAGATCGGTCATCTCCTCGCGCCCCGAGTAGTCAGTCCTCTTCCGACGCTCTCCCATCGTTCGACAATCAGTCCCCACGTGATCGTCTTCAAGAAGAGGGAGAGAGATAAAAAGAAAGAAAAGAGCGGCCGATCCAGGACGGCAACTAGCCTGCCTTTCAACTGAGAGGGAGTCTAGTGAGCCGACCAAGTCAGTGTCCATACCCTGGCATTGCAAAACACACCATCGCCGAGTCACTTTCCTCGCCGCTTAAGTCGGTCGACCTCGGTGTTACGGGTTCTTTATTTTTTTCATTTTTGGAACAAAAAGAAATCCAAAGGAGAAGAAAAAAGCGAGGGAGGAAGGAGAAAAAAAATATATGAGAACGAAAGAGCAGATCCCGCGGTCATAAAGGGAATGACGGCGGCGAGAAAGTGAAAGGTTTCTTTCTCCATCACCGGTTCCCGACTGTTCAGCTCCACACGCCCCGTCGCCGCCGGAGATATTCTTTAATTGACATTCTGGCTGCGCGCATCCAGGTGAGCTCATCACGTGGGTTCAGAGGGTGCGGATCTCGGGAGATTTCCTCGTGTGTGTGTGTTCTTACATTTCGTAACGTATTTCGTAGGGGGCGTGGTCATGTGTGTGTGCATGTGTGTGGATTTATTAAAACCGCCTCAAAAACGAATTTGGAACAGGGTCGTACGATATCGAGAGAATCATCATATGCATGAATTCATGCATATGTACCTGCGATCGATCGGATAAAAGTACTTAATTATACTGATTTTTGTGAAGCGGGTAGAAATAACCGCAGCTCGACCTCTGTGGTGCCAGAGCGATTCCCCAATAAATCTACATACTGTTTTCTTAATGCGGCGTATTAACCCAGTGGGTAGAGCGTACGATTGCTGGCCGGAGGGGTCCTGGTTCTCATCCGGGGATGATGCCTTTCAGTTCATTCCATAAAAAATATTAAGAGGTGTGATTTTATGGTTACTAGAAATTCTTGGGAAACGGAATTGTGGCGAAGGAGAAGGAGCTAATCCCATTAATACCTCGGACGTGCGAACTTCAAACACCTTAGGCTTAGTTCGGGATGGGGTCCACTTCTCACCACTCAAAGCCAACCTTCGGTTTGATTGCTTTGATGGTCATAATATTTATCCTCACCCCCCCCTTCAACTCTTCTTTTTGGTATCTTAATTTCTTATCGAGTGGTAGGTTAGCCAAGATTGTCATTCCTCTAACAAAGAAAAAAATTGGGCATTCATGAAAATTTTATGCCTTGACGAATATGTATATGTATATAAAAAATATTATATATATATATACATATAATGAAAATTTTGTATATATATATAATTTGTTTTGATTGTCAGCAGAGAAAAATCCAGTTTTCTGACGGATTGATGCACAACATTGCCCTTCACTGCTGGTCAGGTTATTTTGAGGAGGCGCTACATTTTATGTTTTCAGCGCGTGGCATCCTTGCCCTATTCAAACCACCGATCGTCCTTGAGTGCATTCTCAAATTACAGGTATAGCTGGTTACGCGCCTGAATGGAAAACGGCGTAGAAAAAATCGATCATAGCTAACAACACCAATGTGTTTACAAAACCTTAAAGACCTTCTGTCGAAAGGGAAGATTTTTGCTGCTTCAAATCACTTTCGATTCTATAAAAATTGAACAAAGAGAGCAAATGAAGATTTCGATTTTGTAAATGTTGAACCACATATCCAAAACATCAAGGAAATCGGTCTCTCTTCACAACCTGATTGACACGTACGACAGATACGGAAAATATATTAATAACTGCATATGTACTATAATGGAAAATGATTTCTAAAAAGAAGTAATAAAAATACTTTTTCATAAAATAATGATACTACACTGATATAATATGTAGTTCCTTATTTTTACGAAAGCATTGATCACACAATTCAAGTACGACTACTGACAAAAGTCGACGCGAACAGAGGGGACCAGTCAACGAAGATGTTTATAAGTAACGGCAGCTCTATAACGCTATCGAAATAGACTGCAGAGAGCTCTCCTTAAGACAAATACGAGTGCGGAGGCCTAGTGGGAGGAAACAGAGCTGAGTGGACGTTGATGTGAATGGAGTGGCGAGTGATGCAACCCATTATTTCTTTATCGAAAAGCAAACAAAAGTGCGGATTATGTAAAGCAAAGAGGAGGCGGATGGAGTGGTCGACGTGGGAAAGCGTTATGTAGTTCCCCAGACGGGGAGGAGGAGGAGGAGGCGAGGATTGTATGAGAGGGAGGGAGGTGCATTCGCGCGCTCAAGCACACAGCCTCTCTCGCGGTGGAAACCGGCGAAAAAGATGTCGCTTTGGAGGTCGACGGGGCGAGCGAAGTCATCCGGACTTTGGAAAAGAAAACAATTTGTAATCGCGTCGCGTGTTTGCCATCCCTCCCACCCACTCCTTCCAGCTCCGTCCCAAATATGCCAAAAGTTGCCCAAGTTTGCGGGCATTTGTGTGTCTGTGAGTGTGTGTACCAGCGTGTGTACTACGAACGATTTCAAGGGTTGCGTGAGTGAAATGTGCATTAAATGACATGCGAATGGGCACTTGAGTAAGTGCCCATTATATACATATAATATATATTTATATGTGTGTGTATGTGTATGTATTAATAATAATGTATATGAAATTAGCACTAGTGGACAAAGACAAATCACAGAAACACAAAAAAAAAGGAAACTCACTTGCTTTTGAAATTTCGGTGGTCCACCTTTCTCAATGAAGAGAAGGAAGGAACTGCCAGTCTCTAGGTAATCCCAGAAGTACCAGACCCAACAGAGAAAACAAAAATTTTGGAAAAAATATATTCATTCTTCAACATAACCTCCCTTCAGCTCTATACATTTTTCCTTTCACTCGTATTTATGTACGTGTTTATTTATATCTACACATCCGAGGACATAAGTACTTTTTCCAAAAGGTTTCTATTTATTTCAGCCGCCAAGCACTCATCGATCAAATTGTTATATCCTCTTGTTTTTTAGTCAAAAACCATGCAGTACACGTGTTTCGGGTCTCCTTCCCCAATTATGATTTAAATTTCTCTAACTTATTCATACTAAGATAATTACCATGCTCATCGAAAATACGAAACTCGACCTCCTATGCTTCTTTATTAAAAGATTCGTGTTAACCTTTTAATACACGTATAATAGAATATGACGTGTTAAGCTTAATATGTCATTACTTCTTAAATGAATATACCTTCACATTCATCCAATCTCAAATGCTTTATTTGATTATGGTTTTAGAAGTGAGATATTGTTTTCTTTTCTTAGAATAGGCTTTATAAAGACTCTGCTTTCACATAATAAGAGCGATAAATAGCTAGTATATACTGATATTGTTTTACTTCAAAGTTGAGTCTTATCTAGTGCCTTACTCACTGACTTTAGTTGATTTTTTATGTATTACATTGAAATAAATAGTAAAAATAAAGCGTTTTACTCTCAAAACTTTTTTTTAAAGAAACACCTTAAATATAGCTAATATAATCATCGGTAATTATTCTAGCAAACTGTACTCTCTATAATGGAAGGACATTATTATATATTCATAGATAGAGATGCTCCTCAAAGCAAGGGAAATACTTATGGGAACCAATGAGCCATGCGTCTTCGAAACGCTTTGGAATTGGTTATATGTACATCAATATTGCTTCAAGTAACATAAGCTTTGAATGCTTAATTTTTTAGCAGTATCGAACAAATAGATGAATTTTAAACTATAAATACCACGCAGGCACTAGATGTAAAAAGGTCTTTTCAATGGGAAGGGGTGGCGATACGTATTAATGATGCTAACCTGAATTGTTGATGCCCCTATTCAGAGAGGACAGCCACCGTGGGTCAAGTAAAAACCTAGTCGGCTTTGGCCTAGTTTTGACGCGGCCTAATGGTGAGCCATATCACAAGAAGAAATGGGAACATACGGATGCGCAGGAGAGCCCTACTAGGTGATGGGAGTGACGGCTAAGGATCATGGGATTTTAAAAGCAGTGACTGTCATATTTGAGGATGAGGGTTCACGCATGTTTATCGAAAGAGAAATATCTGATCTCAGTTCAAAGCCATCTGTTTACCTTAAATAGAGTAGAGCGAAGTCTCACGATGAAAGAACCAACCTTAGATGAAATCCCAAGCCATAGCACTTATTTGAGTGGTTCTCCTTTCTACCAGCAGCCCATCTCGCCTGCGTAGGGAGTTTTTTGCACTTATATAACGTAATGCATACTGCCATTATTTGAAATATTTTGCATTTTTATTCATAGCTAACATTTAATCAAAACTTATTTTTGCTGTTGCATACCTAGGGTGGAATCATCCCCTGTTACACACCCTAGGAGTGGATTGCTGAGTACCATATTGAGGTGGAAGGGTTGAATTTCAATAAATTTTTCCAAGTTGCAATAATATCTAATGCTTACTGAATGTTGACTGGAGGACAATACTCTCTCTGGTATCGTTTATCTTCGTTCTAACGGCTAGTATTTCCAGGGAATTAACTCTGAACTCAGAAAAGGATTGCGAAAATGTTTTCAGAAACGACAGAAAAATTTGCACGCGGCGAAGAGATTCAAAAAGTGAGGAATATACTCTAAAAAACGTGAGTGATGCATTTTAGCTTATAGCTATGGAAGATGAAGATCAGACGACCAGAGTGGGTTGATTGATGCACCCTTTCCCTTTGATAACCGAGTGTTTATAACCGGTGAAGGTCAGCCCTTAAACCCAAGCTTGACCCCTATTTAGGCTGGTTGCAAAATTAAATGATGCGCGAACGCGCAGGTTATTAACGCACCTGGACCCCCAACTATTTGCGGATTCTGATATACTATTCTTTTTAAGTTTTTAATATAACTTCTTGGAAACTAGGATGGAAAACACCAGGTTCTCTATAAAAAGAGACGTTTCAGACGTGATATGGTGGAATATCATGATTAATTAAAATTGGCAATTTTCCACAAAATAATTTTTTGTGGAAAATTGCCAATTTTAATTGACCAGTTTCTCTAATCCTGAAGAACCCATCTGGCGTCTTAGCCTTAAAAACTATTGCATAGAACTGTATGAAAATAAAACGAGGAAACGTAGTTATTTAAAATTTTTTGGCTATTTAATTTGTGTTCCTTATTGTTAAAGAGGTAATAAAGGGTAATTTAAAATGATAATCTCCCACATATTCCTGAAATAATTTTTAAAATTACCTAAAAAAATCAGAGCCGTCATCATTACAATTGGTCTCGACCCGAACAACAGAAATTTAAAATTGTCAAAATCATTTGCCATGACTAGGGCTCGAACAAGAATCCCTCGTTCGAGCGCCATAACCAATTAACGTACCGAAGAGTCTTCTTAAACATGTGAATTTCAAAGGGCTTAAAGGGGCAATATGTTCCTTGTAGCATTAGGTCGGATATCTTGGGAACGGGGTTCGAGTCCCGCTTAAGGCAAATGAATTTTACTTTGAACTTTGAAATTTCTGTATCTTGTGCCAATCAGCGGATGACTTCGTCAACGCAACAGTTGCGAGATCTTCTGCAGTTCAGGCGGTCATTTTAACTGTGTGCTCGGACGGGACTTAAATAATATACAGCCTGATGCTTGAAGTGCTCTTCACATGGCACATAAGTGGGGATGGGGATACCTCTGAACAATTCTGACTGCAAGAATCGCGCTCAGTGGGTTATAGGGAAACATTGAGAGGAAATAGAATCTCCTGCAGTAGAAAAAGGTTCGCACGCACGCATAATCCGCATGAAACATTGTTTTAGAATGAAATGTGATTTCGAAGAGACGGAGTAAAGCCATGGAGAAAGCATTCGAGAAAGGGATGTTATTTTAGAAGAAGATGAAGCGTTGAAAAGGTTCGCCTCCATTTGGATACGCAAGACTCCCTACCCCACTCTCCCTTTGTCTCGATAGACACTGCGGAGCAGCTTTTGAAACATTCATTGAGCTTGCACGTGAGCTGAAGTCACCGAGTTCTCGAGTCATACAAATGACGAACTGATACACAATGCAGTTCCCGTTCCCTCGACCAAAATTTGTTTTTTCCACAGAGTTGGATTATAGGAAAATGGAAGGAATTGTATGTGACTAAGTACTTCATCCTATGATTACCACCCGAGTTGAAATTTACTATGGTTTTATAGTGATATTTCATACCTCCATTTAAATAGTCTTGATTAGGTTTAGAACTATGATTTTTGTGTTGCACTCAAGTAAGAATTTCAGCTGAAGTAAAGAATTAATCTAAAATTTTTTTTAAAGCTGGGGCAAACTTTCATGACGTGATATCGAAAAAAAGGTCCCAAATATTAGAGAGACCAATTTTTTTTGGAATCATCGACTGAGTGCTAAACTCATCGTAATTAATCCCAGTTTTGTTCCACAGAACGTAATTTGCATTCAAATATTTTTCAAAGTACACTCATCTAACTCTGAATGTAAAAATTAGTGCTCCAATAGCAATTAAAACTAAATACGCAAGTTATTTCATCTGAGGCGAAGAATGCATTTATGGATACAATATTTTCTTCTTGCTATAGTGCTTCACTGGCAAAAGTTTCGATGCCATTGAAGAATTCGTCTTCTGAAAATAAATATATTGTACAATTGCATCAAGAGATCCTTTGGTTAGCATAATAGAAGCGCAGCACATTCAGAGGATTAGCGCATGTACTTAGTGCAAACAGCTTACCATTTCGAGTCTTAGGAATTGGAAAATGCTTTTTACATTCATAATAATGAAATGAATAAATTTTGCATTCAAATTGTATTTTCAGGTGTTAAAAAAATGTTCTCTTTAAAATACAAGTATCCTAAATTTGTTTCTTAAAATAATCATGTCCCAAATACTTTTTGATAATATTTCACAACTCGTATACTATATATTTTTTTGAAGTGAGGACATGCCGAAAATGTAATTATTGGACATTTGATTTTTTCCTTGCGATTTTGAAATCGCATATTTGGTCCTTGGGAACTCCGATGCCTAATACAACTTTTACTTCTTATTGTCCCCGATAATGATTTGGAACAATCTCGAGGAGTGTGTATTGGATGCAAGAGACATTCTTCGAGGAAGAAATGCTTTTAGCAGATTAACGAAAGTGTTTACGGAGTGGGTTATCTACTCTTACCGAGAGGTAGGGTGAGAAGTTGGCGAAGAAGGGAACCAGATTCCTCCGACCCTTCCAGGCGTCGAAAAACCGAAGCAAAATAAAACCGGAATTCAAAGTCCAACGGGAACCTGAAGGACTCCTCGTTTACGGCATGACAGAGCAAAAACATGAAACTTGACCGTGTCGTGGAGTACGTCAACTGTGTATTCGTAATGCAAGGTTACGGAGGGAATACGGCTCCTTATGTAAGAAGCAAAGGAGGTTGGCGACCAATTTCCGATTAGCATTCGAAACCATCAATGGGTGGCGACGATCTATTTAGCATAATTAAGCAATTTCTACGCCAGAGGAAGTTCTCCATTCATCTTGTCCCTAAGTTTCTTTGAAAAATCGTCACTGATTGCAAGAGTAATTCGTAGTACGTTTGATTGAATCAACGGCGGGAAAACTAGGTTATTTCTGTAATAAAGAATTCATGTCCATTCAAAGAATAAAAAAGCTTGTATAACAAACCTAGTGTAATCATCATTCAAAGATTACATAAAAAATTCAATAAAATTAACTTTTTCACAGTATAAAAATAAAATGAACATCAAACTCGATGAAAAAATCATTGAAGTTTCGTCTTCTATATTGATTTGTGAAAACTTTTTGAGTGTTGGTTTAGTTCTCATGTCCCATATTGAAAATTATTACCCTTTGGTGACTTAAGTTATTCGTTGCGTCCGTGTATTACCACCACATGAAAAGCAAATGAAGTCCAGTCACGTAGTTTTGCTGTAATACCAAAAAATTAGAACTGTCAAGTTAATAAATGACTGCAATTTGAAAAGCAATTTTAGGTGGTAAAAATATTAATTTTTTGTGGGAATTAGATTAATTATTCATTTAATTTTCGAGCAGCACTCAAAGTGGAAGCCGTTTTTGATGCAATCCTAATTTTTTCCAAAAATAAAACAGTTGTGTTATTTATTATGCATTTCGATTTCCTATGTTGCACAAATAAGGTCATATGGTGTCGTAATTGAAAACAACAACAAAAACATCACGTGGCGATAGGCATGAGCCCGCTAAACGGGATTCGGTCACGCGACCTCCGGCTCGTCCCACGAGTTTGCTTCTCACCCGATACGCGCGGCCGATTATTTTTTCTTTCGGTACTTGGGGTGCTCTAAAAGAATGGGGAATTGCGCATGTTTCTTCTCGATTCAATTTGAAAAAAACTGGATCTTCAATTCCCTTTTCCAGCCAGGGCATACAAGTTTGACTCTCGTCACGCTCCGAGTACTACATCTTGTCTATTCTTATTGAAAGGAGTGGCGACGGCGGCCGTGGAACAATAAATCTCTCGCCTGCTTCCTGATGCGGCGGCGTATTCCCAAGGGAGCCTGGGGTTGAACCTACCCATCGCCCACGCGGGAGCACTTCCGCAGTCGGAGGAGATGAAGTGAGTAGCGGAGCGCCTCTCGGGGGCCTCTGCTATGGATCCCTTCCAGATCTGAGCCGGGAAGGAGACACGGATGCGCCTCCCACACTCGAAGAAACGGTCCAAATAAGGAAGAAGTCCTCTTCTGCGAGAGGATACTCGCGATACCGATCCAAGAAATCGGTAGCCAGATAGAAAAGAAAACTAGGACTAATTTTTACGATTAACAAACGTAACCAAGGGGACAGGCGTAATATTTTATCAAGATTTTATCAAATAACTGTTCTCTTTGCGTGCGTACACTAAATGGCGGTGGATATAACAGGTCATTTCGGAATGAACCATTTACGACATATTCCTACATTTCCTGAAACTATTAAGAGATACCGAAAAACATAGCTAATTTCCTTCAGAACAGTGTCATCTGCAAATACTCAGGAGTAAATTTTTCACTGATATCAAATTCATAAGGAAGATGTTTACACTGGATTATAATAGTAAAACAGAATTTGCGTCAAAATAATTTCTAACGATTCGTGTGAAGTTTTTGTAGCAACGTTTCACTCGTTAGTCTTATGTATTATTTTTCGAAATCGTCCGGATTGGTTAGCTGTGTGGCACGCTCACCTGCTTGTCCGAAGATCACGGATTCAAATCTCACCTTGGGCAAGGCTTTTGTGGACTCAAGTGGCTCGGCCCTTGGAACAAGTAATGACAAACTAGAAGTGACTTATCAGGACCCCAGGAGTAGTCTTGCTGCCAGACAAATGCGGGAGATAAAGAAAGGTGTAAAGCCTTCTATCCACACCATACTGAGTTATTTTTGTGCCAATGAAGCTTATAACTATCCAGAAAATGGTAGAAAATTCATGTAATGACTAATATACATGTCAATTCATCTACTTTGACAAGTTAAAGTACATGAATTAAGCATGCCAGGGTACAGACAAATCGCAAAGAATGGACTTGAAATCGAGTTTTTGAGGTGTGATGGTGGGGTGTAACAGAAAATGCAAGAAACACGAGACAAGATCCACCCTCAGCTTCCGCAGGGGATAATATTTCATTAAATTCGACAAATAATTGAATAACTGGCAGAAAGATGGTGGAAACTTGGATATTATATTAACTGAGAAGATTGAGTAGTTATGAGAGGAAAAAAATATCATTTTAAATATGCTTCGGAAGAAGATATTTATGCCGCAAATGCGAGGGCAAATTTTCCTTGCCAGTTACGTGATTAATTCCAGCTCTCGGAAACGCAAATGAAAAAAGAGATTTCACGCTTTAAATGATATATGTCTATTGTATGAAAATTTCCGATTCTATATTCTTAATATTATGAGTTACTTCTTTGCCAATTTGATCAAATCATAAATTAAAATATGAATAAGGAAGAATATGTGTATGAAATCATTCTCACAACAATAAATACATGTATGTCATCTTACAACCATATTAACTTCGCCTCAAAACATTCATTCCATTATGTCTCCCTTAGGGACGAATACAAACAGAAATCTGTGCCATAGTAGAGTTATGCAATACCCTAACCAGAACCTGTAGGAAAATTCACAGCTGGTGACAGGACGTAACCGATTCATGAACGTCACGAAAACAAGACTGGCAACTCGGCGGCGAAAGACGTTTCTTTCCTCCTTCAATTTGACTCCTCTCCCTACCTCCCTAACTAGTTTCCCGCCCAGGAGAATAAGGCAAGGCGTCCACCTGGACACCATCCAAAGGCATGCCTTTTACTCGCTCCTAATGTATCCGCGTACCACTTCACCGCTCTCCTTTTCCCAAACGACACCTTGGCTCGGGGGAGCGTGAGAAGCGCATTCGCCGGGCGGCCGAGGGACGGCGTGGGTGCCGCCGGAGGTGGGGTGATCGGAGTCTCTCGATAGAGAGGTACCCTCGTGGTACCAGCCACCGTAGTGCCATCCTCAGAGATCCTCTCCCTGGAGGTCGGGGAACCGCCAGGACCATCGTACCGACAGCCTCCCGAGGACAAAGCAACCGAAAGTAGGGCCCATCATAAGAGTGCATTTGCGATCGGTGGAGGTGTCAATAAGGATCATCATCGAAAGAGAGGAGGAGAGGGAAAATCACTGTTTAGGTCATCATCAGTCTGAATTCAGAAAGGGGAGTAGGATACGTGCTACCCATGAGTGATATCCATTATACAGAGTCGGGTGGGGTGAGACCTCTCTTATTGAGCCGATAGGGGAGAAAGGTCTTGAAATCCTTGCGAATGGAAAGGTAACATTTTGTTAAAATCGAATTCATCCGATTTTTGGGTGCTAGGTAATTTTTAAAAATGTATTACCACTCAAAAAAATAAATATAATTGCATGGAAGTCGCCTCGGAAGGAGGTCATAACCCCCTTGGTCCTCTAAAGGATCTGCTGGTGTTACCAGAGGAAAACAAGAAAAATGTCGGGAAGATAAATGGGAAGAACTTCCTTATTTATTGTATACAATAATATGTACAATAATACTCGTGTATTGTATATTGTATGTGGTGTTTGCAGAGTAGAGTGGACTAGGTTTATGAAAGTATTAAAAAATCTAGATGCATATTTGCGAGATAGTCGACTTTTTCTTTGAAATATCTTCATCCATCAGACTACACAAGGGTTATAAATAAATGTTGGAGTTG
This sequence comes from Hetaerina titia, assembly GCA_037158775.1. Taxonomy (NCBI): domain Eukaryota; kingdom Metazoa; phylum Arthropoda; class Insecta; order Odonata; family Calopterygidae; genus Hetaerina; species Hetaerina titia. The sequence goes on from CM073773.1 coordinate 18,602,401, forward strand.
CAGACGTGAGGTTGACGGTCTTCGGCAGGAGATAAGGAAAAAGTAATCTTAATTAGTAAATAAGGAAAAAAATCTGATCCATTCCGTTTTTTAACGTATTTTTGCAGGGATTGGTTATGCATGCATTAAAACACGTTCGAGTAGACATGAAGGAAAAAAGTGAGATGACGAAAAGAGATTTTTCAGGATGATGAACTTTAAGCTAATTAGCGAAAGCTGACTGCTCTCGGATTGCACCGCGTCAGCATACTTAACCAGAAGTGACTAGGATCCGGCGTTAGCTGGCTGGACTACACTAGACGCTAGCTGGAATACTGACGAAATTCTTATCAATAAAAGTAATTAACGCGGTAAAACCCGAGAGGACATAGCCTTCGCAATCTGTGACCTACGGAAGTTTTCGTAACCACTTCAATTTAGTCATTCAGAGAAATTAAGTCAAGACATTCAACTGGCCAATTTGAGGATTGCGAGATGTAGATTGATCATGCAAAAAATAGTAAAATAAAGAGATTTATAAGAAATGCTAAGGCAGTTAAAACATTAAAGCAGGGTTAAAGAGGGATTAATTAGAGACGGTGGAATATGGGTTTACGTTATTGTGCAGAATTATAGACTAAAATTGTCATCGCGTTGCTGACCCTTGTGCTATAGGGAAAATAATCATGTGATAATTAACAGTATATATACTCGAGTAATTCAGGAAAAAATGGAAAATTAATACAACTCTTTTCGAAGAAGGAAATAGGGGCACATTTTGAAATAGTTAACTATTTTGAAATAGTTAACTTATATTTTCATAGCACTGAAATGTATAGGCACCTAAAATATGAAATAATTGTAAAATCAATTATTTTTGGAAAATATAGTTTCAGTTTTGAGTTAAGTGAATATTCAAATGTTAAGTCATCAACCCGAAGGCTTGTTTGGCGTCTGAGAGTAGCCCTAAGCTAAAATCGGCATATGAAATTCTCCGATCAGGGGAGAGGGGCCAGTTAACTATCGCTCTATCGCCTGTTGGTTTTCCTGGAAGGTCTGATACCCAAAAATGACACAGTCTGGGTTAAACTGGGTCATCGGGAGACCAAAATCACCGTGGTTTAAAAATAGAAAAAAATTGTCGACATTTTAGTGACCTTACTTTAGGAAACACATCTCGTATTTCTGCTACATTGCCACCACAAACTGCGATTTAAATTGAAAAGCAGAGTGCTGTAACGATGAACGTTTTTTGCAACCACGCCGGGTCCAAACCGTGTCCACGTCTTCCTCCCCACGCACACCTGAGCTCCCAAATTGCCTCTTTCCTTGCCTTGATTTAGTTTACTCGAAATTATCTCTTTTTTCATTTTTCATAAGTGATGTCAACAGATATGGTAACCTAATTGAACCTTCTGAGGCATATTTACTCTTCCTTCCAATGTGAGAATTCCAGTTTAAAATTCACCAATATTCACCGACCGAATCAGAAAGGAAGTCTCCGTAGATATACTTTGATTTATTTAATTCAACAAACATGGATTCAGTTTTAATGCCGGTGTAGAAAAAATCGCAGATTAAAGGAATTGGCATTGGTTTACCGGGAGCATTTTTTATGATCGCATAATTAAAAAATTTCACTAGTGAGCACCGAATATTCGTACTGCTTTATCACCGTTTACAATAGAAAGATGCTACACACCTGCGTTTTAGAATTATTGCTTACGTGAGGCTGGAATGTTGTTGCAATTAATTCAAGTATTAACGCATGTGTGGGGCATATTTTCATAATGACCGGTTTTATTGAATTAATTACACCGTCTCTTGCTGAGAAACGCTCAGTAGAATAAAAAAAATATTTTGAAGATAAAAAAATATTGTAGTCCAGGGGTAGAGCGTTGGATTACTGGTCCGAGGGATGGGAGGGCCCGGGTTCGATTCCCGAGTAAGCCTCACTGGGCACCTGCAGCTCCATCCAAGCTATGTGATTTTCGGGTACCAGATCTTCCTGGGAAACCATAACCATAGGGAAAGGAACTGGCCTCCCCACCCTTATGTGTGAATTTCACTCGTCGTGGGGCTTAGTACTGAGTGAACTAAGTCTACCATCATCTACCAAACCGACCTTCGGGTTTTATATACATATATATAATTATAGAAGCATTTAGGATTGCGGGTGATCAAGCATTGTTAGTCAGTCTGCTAATGAAGTAACGTCATTGCTGAATGTATTAGAAAATCATATTGATTGGTTTGGCATGATGCTAAGTCTAAACAGAATTAAGGTTTTCGAGAAGGAGGAGGTTTAAGTTAACCTTTAAAATTTAAGTGCAAAAACTAGAGCAGGGAGAACTTACTCAATCAAGTTAAGTAAGTTTACTAAGCTTGGAAGTGTTTTGAAAAAAGATGGTCAAAGTAATAGGTTCATTTGAATAACAATTGCGCTAGGCTAAGAAGCTTTCACAAAAAAAGGCGTTGATGACAGGGGGGCTAAATCAGGACGTTACGAATAAATCAATGGACATCCAATTTTTTTAAAAGTACATTCATCTATCAGATCTACCTCTAGGTATATTAATTTATCTTTAAATAATGTTTACTAGTTAATTATATAAAAATCAGAAAATTTGAAATAAAATTACCTGAGTTTGGAAGCTTTTTGGAAGCTTAAGACCCCTACTCACAATTGTGTTTATGAAATCAGAAATTTCGAAGAACAAACCCGAAACATTCGGTGTACGTGGTAAGCGCATTAAAAGGAGAATTATACAATTTTTTGGCTTTTGGAAAGTGATTTATATAACCACATATTATACAATTATGTAGAGCAATAATATTTCATTCAACTAGCGTTATCAAGATACTTCTCCTTATTGTTTGTTTTATATTATAGCAAACCACTTTTTCTAACATTGCCCATCCCGACTATCCATCCACTACTTGCGCATTTGCAGACTGAGACTCAGGTTTAAAATCTCCTATTCTTCCTATCCACTCCTAGTTTCTGCACAATATTAATTTATTTTATCCAATTTACTCTATCGAATGCGTTCTTGAAATATTCCAATCAAATATTTGCGTACTGATTTTTATTCTATGCTAATCTTTGTTAGTGACTTCATTATTCGCTATGGCATCACATGCACCTCTCCACTTCCTAAACCCAAACTGATCATTTCCTAAGTAATAATTTGCCCTGATCTCTATTCTTTTGTTGATGAACCTGAGGAACACTTGAGCTGGGTGTGAAATCAAACTTATTATCCGATAGCCCTATAGATATATTTGCCTTTTTTGGAATGGAAACCAACACTAGTTTGACGAAGTCTTCCAAATTCAAATTCCTTGCTCATAAATTCTACGAATTAGTCCATAAAAACTCTTTCTCCCACGTTATTACTTTTATTTTTCGAATTATAGAATAAGCATACACAGAATCATAATTGCAATGGTGGAAACCGTCGAGTTAAAGAGTTTACGCTCTATGGTTAAAGACATTAAAGCAAGAATGTTTTTACAAAATAAGCAATCGCAAAGAGAAAGGAGCAAATAGCAGGGCTGAGGGATTCATAAATATGTCAATACAAGTATGGTAAACATTTTACCATGGAGTGTGAAAGGTTCAGTGATACTTGACCAAAGATGATGAGCGTAGCTGGAAGCTCTTGTGATGGACGTAGTGAATGGAGAAAATAGACTGTAGGCACATAAGGAAAGGCAACAAAAAGCGTTTGACATGGATGGGAAAGGATAACGTTTGGAAAAAATTTGAAGACGAATAAAATAGATGTACAGGTGTTCGGAGACATTTTTGATAGAAGGAAGAATGATAGATTAATGGAGTAGAAGTGGTAGGAAGACAATAAAACAATGGACGCTATAAATTATAAAGCGCAAAAGGTGGCAATAATACGTATACAGATTGATAGAGGCATGTCTATAATGCAAAATTTGATAGTTACGATAGTGAATTCTATTATAATTGTTTCCAATGAGCATATTTATTTCATGTCATGTGATTTAATGTTCAAGGTACTGCGATGCTCGAATCCGAGACTCTGCCCTCTTAATCGCAATGGATCGATGAAATCCAGACGGTATCCCCTCGGACTTCGCGGGCAACATTTTTTCTTGCCACACAATTTCGGGGAACTCTGGCCCACTGTCGCTGATAGGTACTCTCGTGAGACCTCCCACCACCGTGATGAGATGCATCACGCTGTGGGCCCTATATCAGTGTATACTTGGTAGTATACAGTAACACTATGTTCTATCTGGATGTATATGTTTATCTGGACACTTTACTTGGATGAAGAGAAGATAAAGCAACTAGTACTATAAAAACACGTTTCTTCCAGTTCATTTATTTTGAATAGGGCTAGGGAAAAGTAGCTATTTATTTGTCTATTTATAAGTCTTTAATTTATACCGTCATATATATTTCTTATATATAAATTTAAAAATCTTTTTTTTAAATAAAAGGATAGAAAAACAGACGATAGCGTGCTAAATAATTACTACTACTTCATCGATATCGTCAAATTGAAAAGTACTCATGCCAGAGAACGTAGAAAAATCCATCTATAATAAAGGAGAATGTTCGTACCTACCTTCCGCCCAACCGCACTTATTGAATCCGAGTCAACGAGATTCCTCCAAGGTTAATGATCACAGTTGAGTGTCCATATCTCATGGTCAGGTTAAATGCTAGGATAGGATATTCCTGAAATTACATTTAAAATTTGTGATTATGATACAGAATTTTTTAAAACTCGCAGGATACGTATTGATTGCTAGTATATCTAAGTAATTATATATAAAATTAAACATTATAAATATGAACAGATACATATTCTTAAAATATAACAACAATTTAAAAATTATTTTTGTGTTTATTGTTTTTTGTCATGCCCGTGTGTTATACCCATACCTATACATTAGGGAACACTTAAAGAAACACTACGAAGTGTGACAGTGAAGAGATAAGCTTATCGAGGCCATTATAGAGGAGGAAAATTTGGACATATCCTAAGACACGATAATTTCCCGAAAATCGTAATTGACCTCAACATACTTTTAATTATAGTAAAAATAAAAAGATTAACCAAAACACAAACACAACTGACTCCGATATTTCGGTAGTCCCAGCCATCTTCACTCGAGTAAACTGATTGAAGTCAGTGACTCTTTGTTACCTGATGAAGGTGGCTGGGATCACTGAAATATCGGAGTGAGTATGCATTATTATTATTAATTATATATATCTATATATTATATACAATGCTTATTAACTAATTGCTTGTGTATGTATATACATGTATGTATACACATATATTTGTATTCTGTTTTTAAAAGACATTATGATGGTGTGTGTTGCATACAATGCATTCCCACTTAGTTGCCACCACTAAATACGCAAGCCGAAAGAAATAGTTGAAGAGAAAGTGGGGTTGAATGTAAATGAAGGAGAAGAACCGTGAAGCACGACCTTTCAATGTGGAGCAAAAAACTTCAACGGCTTCCACTACTGTTTGACTCTTCCGAACACGCCTTATTTTACCAAGTGGCAGCCGCTCTCCGTGATTGATGCTTTCCATCTCCATGTTGATGAATTTCCACTTTCATAAAGCATGGAAATAACATGGGGAATACTAAAATGCCACCCGGGTGACCTACTGTGGAGATTTAAATTCGAATGTGTCCAGTGAAGAGAGAAGCGTTTTATCTGTTTTTTTTAATCTCGTCGCAGACCCCGATTTCTAGTCAAACGCTAATTAAATGAGTATCTGGTACCCTTTTATTTCCGTCAACAGTCAGTTAAGTTGTTTATTTGGAACTCCATTTACCCCAAATCAACAGTTAATTAGTCATTTGTCAATAATTACCACATAGAGTACTTCCGGGTAAGCCAATAATTTTCTTTTATGTTATTTATTTAGAAGTACATTAAAACCTGTCAAAGAGTATAATTTGTCAACGTTGACGGGCGTAACCTATTTTTAAACATATGATAAAACATTTTTTCATGTTCATGAAAGTTTCACGAACAAAACCACTACAGTATTTATTATTACGGAGCAAACTATAAGAAGTAACGTAGTATTTTATAGAGAGAAGGTGGCAATTGTTAACAGAAACAGAATTGTCTTAGTTATCATTAAACCAAGGTGCCTGTTATTAACGGGAAAAGCCATAATTTTTTAGAATATAATATAATTACGATAATATCTGTAAGTACACCGGGATGTTAATATTAGTATATTCTTTTGTGACTTTATATTAATTATCATTCACCCATGAAAAATTATTTATTGCTGAAATATAGTAAAGCCTGAAGCAGTTAACTAAGCCCGAAGGACATACGTCTTTACCCGTTACTTGTTATATGTTTTGATTTACATTTATTTATTTCTCCAGAAGAATATATTAGGATTTGAAATTTGAACATATTCGAAATCCAAAAAACAAAATATGAGTTGTTCTAGTTCCATCCATAGATTACGTTGCACTATTCATTCTGTTAACCTAGGATATCTTGCTATTCTAGATTGAGCAACCATGCAGTATTTTACGTAATCGAGTCACCAAGCAGAATGCCGCAGATATTTCATAAGACCCGGAAAAGTAAATATGCTTTAGATTGAAGCACCGATACTTAATTCATAATTATACTGAACGATTACCCTTTGGGAATATAAACACTACTTAAGCCATTGATTTAATTGATTGGTGCATAAAAGGTAGAGTACGTGCTCATAGTAAGTTGCTAAGTTTGATAGAACAGGAGTATAACTATTTAAGTGCTACGTATTCACTGTATCCAAGTAGGAAAGAAAGAATGCATAAAATATTTACTGAAATTACATGATATCGGAGGGCATATAATGATAGATTTTTGTTGATGCAGTGCCGAGTATCAGCTTGTTGCACATGAGATAGTAACTGGTTTTAGAAATCTTGCTCTGCGAATGGTGCGGAATATTATCACAGTGAGCACAAATAGGAGAGTTTAATGATCAGAGATAAACATCCTCTTCTCGTTATAAGGGAAAGAAAGCGTTGAGAAATGACCTCTATCGTTATGCAACTCGAATTAATCGATAAATCACTTGAGTTATTATGAGTTAGGGTAGAAAGGTCAAGAGATCAAGCGCAATACATAAATCACGTAATTCTAGTTCCTTGGGGGACTCGGTACAAAATAAAAGGAATTCATCAACTATTCACCATTGAATTCTCAGAATGACGGCAATTTTATCAGATCAGTCGTTGAAAAATCCTACCTTGTGTCGGAAAGAAACCAGGTATGCTAAAGTTCTTCTTCTTCTAGGTTTACCGTGACGCAGACTTGACTTTGAACGAAAACTCAATACGACGAAAAAACTTCCTTCGCTTGGTTAAAATCAATCTTTAACGCTAAATCTATCAAAGAATCGGTTCGGGGTTTGGTATTCATTGTTCTGCTACCATATCAGATTCACTCAGCGATCAATGCAAATAGTTAATATATCACAACATACATTGATTAAAGGAGATCCAAAAATACTGTATATCATAGACAGATACGAGCAAAAACTCGTTCGACACTTCGGGCAGTAGAAATTTCATCAGAAAAAAATCAAAATAAGACAACAATGCGATATAGTCGTGCCTGGAGTATAGCCGAACTCATGGTATTTGAGTCAATCGATGATTGAAATATCTACCAGACCTACCCAACTCGGGATAACTCGTGTAACGGGTTTGCGCACACTCAACACGCTCTGCACTTTGCATATTCTTCAGATAATACATAGGCTGGGCGTCTGGATTTCGCTTCGGGCATGGGATGCTGGCATTTTATCGACAGAAGATATGCAGCCATGAAATGTCGCCGTGAAGAGTTAAAGGAAAAAATGATGCCACAACTATGAATTAATACCTTTATCAATAACTGTAATACTAATCCTACTTGCACTCCTGGCTGCACTAAAATAATTTCCGCATAAATGAAGTACTCTTCTCATGCAACGATTTGGGATGATTGAACTACTAGGTGAGATATTGAAATATTCAGAGAGAATCACATAACTAGTCGCATTCAGGGAGGCACACTACACCGGGAGACCTCATTCATTAGCACTTTATTTCGTTGAAAGATACTGTCGATGAATAATAGATTACAAGCATCTTTTTTTTATAAACGATAGGCTAAAACCTATCTTTTCAAAATAAGATAACTCAGGCCAAGAGTGGTTTTGGTGCCGGAGCTTTTAATGCTGATTTAAAGAACAATTGGGGTGCTGAATCCAATTATGACACTAGTTTTTTCCTATCAGCTATAGTTTTCAAGATATAGATATGTTGTCACTTACGTAAAAAAATCTTCTACATGATGATATGGGAATATTATATTAATAATAAAACCCACTAAATGTGAATACTTTATTTATTTCTAGGGCTGTTAAATCACCCACAAACACAACAAAATCTTACAATACAATTGAACACAAATACTAAAATTTTTTACTGTAATAAAACAAATTGAAAAGAAAAAATACATAAAAACATCACTCAACATATCGGAAGCTTCTTTTGCGCGATTTTATTGAGTGCACTTTGTTCAGTCTCGTTTTAAGCACCAGCAGTAATCTGCCATCGTATGGTTATCCCATCTTCCTTGGTAGCGAGCTTCCATTGTTTTTATATTCTGGTGAAATCTTTCACCTTGTTATTCACTTGTGTCTCCTAAATTTCCAAGAAAATTGTCTAAGTGGCTGTGTAGGTAGTGAACTTTTGTGCTCATATTACATCCAAGTGATTTGAAGTTACTGAGCATAATATTTACCAGCTCAATATAATTTTCACTTTTGTGATTTCCTAGAAAATTTTAATGACCTCAACAAATGACATCAAACTAATTTTTTCAATCTCATTCATTGACTCGACAAAAGCAGGATCCTTTGTAAGTTGTTTGATTTGTGGCCCCTCAAAAATACCAGCTTTAAGTTTTTCAATACTTATATGGGGCATCTTTAGTCTTAAGTAGCAGAATCATGGTCCATCCTTGTCAAGAGCCTTTACAAATTGCTTCATTAGGCCTAGTTTAATATGTAGAGGCGGTAAGATGATTTTCTCTCTTTTAACTAAAGATTCAGCAATGATGTTTTCTTTCCCAACAACCAAGTTTTCTCTCTTAGGACACTCCTTCTTAATCCAGTGGTTTTGTCTGTCCCTGGTATCCCAGAGGCACAAGAAACAAGGATATTTTGTGTAGACACTTTGCTGCCCAAGAAGAAAGTTCACCATTTTTAAATCTACACAAATCACCCAGCGATGTTCCTGGTATTTTATCTTCTGTAAGACCAATGCTATTGTATCGTATTCTTCTTTCATTTTAGTTGAATGAGCGATTGATATTGCGCCAAACCTGTTACCATTGTGAAGAAGTACACATTTTAAACTACGCTTGGAGCTATCAATAAACAAACGCCAATCACTAGCATCATATTGTGATAGTAGTCCCATTTTTTCCAAAAGACCCTTAACGTTTAAACAAAATGTAAGATTGTCTTCTTGAGTAAAGAAGGGTAGCATATCCTTTTCCCTTGTGCGACAAAAACTTATTTTTGTACCGGGTTGCAGTAAATTCTTTTCATGCAGTCTTGATGCTAGTAGGTCGGATACCTTATGAAATAATTTCGCCATCTTTTACCGAAGTCGATACAAACGATTTTTGTTTTTTAATCTCATTGGCCTACAACATAGAAATATACATAAAACTTATTGACTGTTTATTGAAAATAAAAGGAACACCGCATAGTGGTTAGTATACTTATATTTATTAATATACTTTATTTATTTATTATATAATTTATTAGTCTACTTATAGATTTATTTAACTTTGAAAATTATTTTCCGCAATATATCAAATATTAAAACAACTAATCGTAAGATGTGCCATATCTAAAAAAGTAGAGCTGTTAAATAAAAACGGATTTCATATTTGGATTCAGCTCTACAAATATAGTTAAAATCATCACAAAGATTCCCGGCACCAAAAAAAAATTTTTTTGTAGGCCTGTGTAATGATTAGAAGAGAATGAAACCAATTGAAACTTTCCAAACGACAAGATATTCGATTTATTTCCGTAGTTATTTTCTTTTCATACAACTAGCATATTTGCCTCATTGCAACCTTTTTATTTGCACTTAAAACTTTCGATCAAGTTGAATTATTAAATACTAAGATGATGGCTAACTAAATGTTGAATCGTGCAAGTCATTTACATGAAAAATTGGTGTTTTCAGTTTCTGGACAGTCCTGAACGTGAACTGAGAATAATTGAAGTCCAGATTAAGATTTAAATGCAATGTACTGCAACGTGCTAGTTCAATTCGAAAAATCTCTCCATTAAAGGATGGTGAACTTTACTTTTCGACGATGAAATAAATACAAAATGACAATACACGGTACTTCAATGGCTTAAAATGCATTATGGGAAATGAAAATGCTCCAAATATAGAGTTTGGGTAATTTTTAATCTTCTTTAAATTTGACATAGGCACCTCTTAACAATGCAATAGGCTTTGCCACCTAGTTTGCACATCTTACGTTAAGTGTGGAAGGTTAGGATTTGTAAATGACCGGCCGTCATAGGCACACAACATGGGACTCTGTGCGAGAATTTCGAATGAAATGAATGTACAATGAGGATCAATAATTTTACCCCCATGCACTCTCATGTTACGCTTGAAACTTAAAAAAAGCACCGCGACTTCAATCAACCTAAGAATCACCAAAATTTTGAAGGTGAGGTCCCCCTGCTTTAAAAGAATTTGGCGATTAAGGACGCAATGTTATATGCAAAATTCGCAGATGAATGAATGCGCTATTGGTATTAATTTTCGAAAATTAATTTATTAGGTTAACAAACTGACAAAGAAATAATGTGCATTTTTATTCTCCCGTTTGCCTTTAAAACATCACTCTCCGATCATTCTGAAATAAATCATTTTAAATTAACACATTTTTGGATTAATAAAGATCAGAGATTAGTTAAACGATTCCGTTTTTGGAATAAGGTGTCTCACAACAGTAACACATGGACGATTAAAAATAAAGTATAAAAATATTTGCAAAGTTTTGAAATATAGTTATGAGGAAGAATTCTTAAGGTATAGTGGACTGAGAGACTGAGGAATGAGGAAGTGTTGATGAGAATAAGATAGGAAAGAAAAATATTGATGGAAATCAAAAAGAGAAAGACATCTCGCTTGGGGCATATATTACGCCGAGTTGTTTGCTAAGAAGAGCCATAGAGAACGAAAGAGAGGAAGGGGAAGAAGAAGGATAGGAATACTTGATGAGATAAAAAAATGGCAGAAGTTACCTGCAAATGTAAGAAGATGCTCAGGAACGAGTACTATGGAGGACATCTTGAAACTTGTCAGAAGACAGTTCTACTTGAGAAAGGTATTTTTGGCACCTAATAACGATCACCACATCGTCGGATCAATTTCATTTTCCATATAAAGCAGGACATTATCTTTTGTATGTTAGAATGTCTTACTAATAACTACTAGAAAATATAATATTACAGGAAGCATTATAGTTTTAAAGGTTATGCGATATTCCAGTAAGAAAAAGGCTAAGCTAAATATTAAAATAGGCGGGGGAAGAATAGAGCAGGTAGAACAGTTTACATATCTCGGAAGTGTTTTGGACCAATACGGTCAAAGTGGTAGGGACGTAAGGAGAAGAATTGCGCTAGGCAAGGAGGCTTTCTCAAGGAGGAGGGAGTTGATGACGGGGACGTTGAGTAGGGATGTTAAGACAAGACTCGTAAAAACACTGATATGGAGCGTAGCTATGTACGGCGCGGAAACGTGGTCACTGAAGCAGGAGGATAGAGATAGATTGGAGGCTTTTGAAATGTGGGTGTGGAGAAGTATGGAGAAGGTGAAATGGACCGAAAGGAAAACAAATGAGGAAGTACTAGAGATGGTGGGTGAGGAGAGGGGTTTGTTGAGAGAAATCGAATGGAGGTAGGAAAAATGGATGAAAGGCGTATTGAGCGGTAGTGGAATGTTGAAGAAGGTAATAGAGGGGAGAATGTTGGGCAAGCGAGGTAAGGGCAGGAACAGGATAGGGATGTTGGACGGGATGAAGGGAGGAAAGAAGTACACCGAGATGAAGAGGGACCTGATATAGATTAGTTTGATAGGTGGGGAGTCACAAAATGTTTATTTGATAGTTGTGTCCATCCAAAAACCTATCTTAAACGGTAGATTACCTAATAATGATTATAGTTTTACTAAACTTGTGATTCTGGATCTGCAATAGAGTAGCATTTTCATAACAATTTACTCTCTATAGCTGATAGAATTTTTAAATGTGCCAAAGTTCCAAAACAGAAATCTTGCCATAGGTCAAAGCAATCTTGTGATATTAGAGATACCGCCTTGTCTGTGATTTGTGAAGGTGATAGAGCTTTCTACCGAAAATTGCACGAAATGCAATACTGATGAGATGTAATGAATGATAAAGCTCATCAAAATTTATAAAGCGACTGTGGAGCTCTACCGATCCTTTCAGCTGGAAGGGAGAAGGGTAACTTTCTACGAAACATCTCAATCATTTTATGACCACGATATTAAAACCCCCCGAAGGCACTTAGCTAGCTAAGGCGAGAAAGTCAGGCCCACCAGAAGTTTAAGAGGAATTAGACCCGATTACATGGTAAAAAACGGAAGTCTATTTCGGTCAATTAGTCTCGCAGCCAGTTTTATTAGCTATTATTATTTCATGAGGAATATTTAATTTTTCCCATTAGTGGGTAGAGCTTCACTTAATTCGCCAAAGATTACCTCACATTAAATTTCGGATTCTAATATAATATTTTTGTGCTCAATAGAAATCCAATCAACGGCGCACAAGGGAATGAACAGCCAATAGCTCTCCATCTTCCGTACTGCGTGATTTCATGACTCAAGATGGGTGGAGTACAATGTGCCCTCTCCTCAAAATTAACAAGGAATCCACGGGATGATGATTGTCGTTTTTCTGACTGCATAGTGAGGACAGGATGGACACAAAATTTTTAATGAATGCATGAAATCAGGTGCGAGTTTTTCTGTTTTTGCTGCAGCTTGTAAAAACCTAATTAGGCTTCGTGTGAGGCTTAGTCGTATTAAGTGTGAAATCATCATCAAGGATTGTCATTCCGAGCATGGGTTTTCAGTAGCTTTCCAGACTATTCTGCTTCCTTCCAATCTTTTAATTTCCACATAGCTCTTTGCACCAACATTTTACATTACAAGCTTATTAGAGTTCGCCCTTGGCTTTTACCTGTTATTTTCCTCCGCACGCTTCCTTCACTTATGGCCTTTATATTCTCATTTAGTTTTCCTCGCCTTCTTGCGAATGTCCTAAATTAGTATTATTCTTCATTCGCTCTTCGAAGGAATCATTCATTTTTTATTTGGTTCATTCATTTCATTTTCATCATCATTCGGTCGCACCCTGGCATTGCCTCCAACCTTTTTAATCCCACCCCCACCCCCTCCTCGCTTTTTGCCTCCGTGTTAAAGGACACTCGATAGAAGTTTTAACCAATCGCTCTCTAATGTACATGCTAGTACTCTTTTACGTTAGTAGTCGTTTCTTCCGATAGAAAGTTTTCTTCGCCACTCTCATTCTGCTAACTATTTCTCTCTTTCTTCTTCCATCCCTTGTGATCTTGAGGCATAAATAGAAAAACTCTTCCACTTGCTCCGGCGTGTCTTTCCCTAGTTTCACTTGGAGATAATCTTTCCCACTTTGACTACAGACTTTTCTTTAGTTTTTATCTTGATAATGCACTTTTTAAAACAATTATCTACCTACTAGTAACATAATATGATCATTAGTAGAATTATTCACATCGAGGCATGATAAATATATTATACTCGTAAATATACTCGTAATCATGGTCAAATAGAATGATTTTTTACACTTTGAAATTGTTGCATAGATTAGTATTTTTTCCGGTACCTTCTTCTCCATTATTATATGCACTTTTGCTTAAACTTGCTTTCTTTTCGTCAAATCTATTTAAATAAAGTAAGCAGTCAATACTCGTACCTACATACAAATACAGAGCGCATCGTCTCCGCATTCAATTATTCGTAGCCTACTTTTTTTTAACAAAGTCGTTCCTTTCCGTGCTACTATTTAGTTTTACACCCGTGGATTGACGTTGACGAGTGATGATGTCACTAACTTTCTTTCCACTTTTCCCAATTTGCAATGAAAAAGTCCCGATTAGAACCGCTCCTCTCACGATTTATACGGAAAAACATCCATAGAATTGCCATTGGCAGTCGACGTCTCCTTTTGATGCCAATACCTTGGGCGATGCCATTACCTTCGTCCGAGGAGTTTCTAAGTGGTGGATAGTCATGCATTGGCTACGACTCAAAATTTCGAGAACGCATCTCAGGGATAGACTTTGAAGCGAGACGCTTTCACGGGCTTCCCTAGATGGTAGGAATCCAATGACTTGGGTAAACAACATGAAATTGATTTTTTTCTGGTGAGTACGTATCACCTTCACACCAATCAATTGGTAGTCCCGTTTTTTTCACAGGTGTGGGTAGAGTTAACTCCGAACTGAGCGGTAAGGCGTGAGAAATTCATACAATTTTTGCACCTATGGGAGAGGTCTCTCTTTCCGGCGCAACCCGCATAGCTTCCCACGAAGTTCTAGCAACCGTAAACTTGCACCATTCGGATCTTGTGAGGGATTCTTCAAAGTATGACTAAGGATCCTTCGATCAATAGACTGACGAGTGTGTGTGTGTGTATGTAGGTGTGGTACAGCCCAATGGAAACATGCATGCTACTCAATAAGATCAAATGGGTTTCATGTAATGAAATAGTGTGCAATTTCACAATATATTTGAGAATTTAACGATTGTATAAACCGCAAAACTAGAAATTTAAAGCGTCAGAAGTTTAGTACTTTGTTATTTAGCTTTTAAAGCTCCTGATGCTTCTTTTGCTTCCCATGATGGCCCCCGGTACTTTATCATTAGAAGCGCCGTCAGCGGTAATTTTGACTGCTACATACATTTTATATCTTAATATTTGTCACATTATTAAAAAATTAAACATCATATTTAATACTAAGTGATAAATGTTTCCTGCGGGACAATATTTAAATCGTTTTAACTATTTCATTTTTTTGCGGTATTGAACCAGTGCAAATATGTGCCAACAATTGCCTCCTGGTAATCATAAAATACATTTTCACTGAAAAACATATTGCGAAATAAATATATTGATCATATTTCCCAATGATATGAGCATGAAAAAATAGGGAACTGGTGTTGACAGTTCAGCACATCGCAAAGCCTCATTAGCGACGCCGATAAATAAAGTAAGTAATAGAAAAATCAGTTTTTACACGGTGAACTAGTTGACGACATACAAATTTTCACATTTTTAACATACATCCTATTTTCTTCTCTTTGCTTTTTTGTGCCTGCCATTGATACATACATATATATATTTTTATATTATATATATATTCCTCCCATGGACTACAACCTTGTCGTGGTGGAAGGGCTTGTGTGTTCCGATGACCCCTAGAGCTGTGCTGGCGGGAGTAATAATAATTGCTCCTGGTAGGGTTACCCATGCCAGATAGGTCAAAGGTTAGGAGCCAGACGAAAGGTAGTCCACGCAGCGTCTGTTCCTCAGTGAGGCGGCTGCAAAAGCGTCTGACCCCAGTGGGGCGGCCATTAAGTGATGGTGTCACGTTAAAAACACTATTGAGGAAGGCAACGGGAAATTACCTCAATTATCATTCCCAAGATTGTAATGATGGGCACTATAGAGAATATGAGTCCTGGCAACTACGGGACTCGGCCCAAGCGGCCGTGTGTAGTGCCCGGCAGCGGGGGAGGCAAGGCTTCCGCGGTCGTCATCCCACGAAACCCTTGCGGGGGAGAAATAACAGCAACAGGACAGAAGACGCAGAAGAAGACGAAAGCAGTTAGAATAGGAACATGGAACGTCAGGACAATGTTGAGGACAGGCAAATTAGAGAGTATTAAGCGAGAGATGGAAAGAGGTAATATAGATGTTTTAGGTCTCTGCGAGGTGAGATGGAAGGATAGCGGGGATTACAGGAGTGATAATTATAGAATAATATACAGCGGCGGGGACGAGAGCCAACGAGGGGTTGCCGTAATATTAAATAAAGGGGTAGGAAGAAGCGTAGTCAACATACAGCAAGCAACTGATAGAATTTTACTCGTAGAGATTGAAGCACAGCCGACGAACTTGGTCATTGTTCAGGTATACATGCCACCGAGCAACCACAAGGAGGAAGAAATCGATAGGATGTACGATGGGTTAGAGGATATAATCGCGTGTGTTCAACAGAGATGAAGAGGGACCTGATGTAGATTAGGTTGCTGGAATTGGTTTTCTTTGGAGTTACAAAATGTTTATTTGATAGTTGTGTCCATCCAAAAACCTACTTTAACCGGTAGATTACCTAATTATATATATATATATATCTTTATATATATAATATATTTCTATGCCAGAATTATCTTTGAGGATTTAATTTCCGATTCTATTCATGAAACAAATGATGACAATATTTCTTTCGGTTATCATGTCAGAGACAGGAACATGGATAAGATATTTTCACAATGTTATGTTCTGAATCAGTCCTAGATTCCGCAGATGTTATTTAACATTTTCTGGGAGACTTTCGTTGAACAAGTTAAACTTCTTATTCCTCAGGTATTGAAATCTTCTGAAAAAATCCAAGCCAACCAGAATTTAGAAGTGTTTTTCAAATTTGTTTCTTCAATTAACCATATACCGAGTGAATGTACACATAGTTTTAGTCTGAAAAAACTTCTCATCAACTGATGCAGCAAAAATTGTTGCTCTCAGCTTACCAACGGGGCACTCTTCCTTCGCAATGAGTGTTGTATGTTGAAAAACAGGACGCTTGGCATCGTTTAAAAAATATCATCCCTCACGGATTTTTTCGATACTTTTTCAATTTTGAATAGAAAAGTAAGCACTAAAATTAACACGAAAAGTTTTTACTGACTAACGTATATTTCAATGAATTTTAGTGGTTTCAAGTCAAATTACGATCAGAATTTCAACACGATCAATAGAAATTGTTTAATTTTTTATAGAGTTGTTGGAGAGTTCTACAAAGAGATACTTAACAATCCAGAAATATGGTTGAATATTTTGATTATACAAGGCTGAGAAATTCAAAACACAAATCTTGTAATATCTTTTTGCATTGAAAAGTAAATAAATTAAATTAAATATATGTTAATTAAATCTATTCCTAATATTAATCACTAAAATTAATGAAAATAAAAACAGTGGATTAAAAAAATAATGTTAAATATACAGAATGATTTGGTGAGATTTTATGATTGGCGCTTTTAGATATTATTATTAGGTAATCTACCGTTTAAGGTAGGTTTTTGGATGGATGGCTTTTAGATATATCAGCAAATATTTCGTAAGCTAATAAACCAGGAAAAAATGGATTTCAATGTGAATTTCAGAACGAAATTCAGTAACTTCACGAAATATTAAAGATTTTTGAGGGCTGTAATGAGATCAAAGACGACTTGCATTGTTAAAAAACAGTCAAAATTACCGCTTCGCCGCTTCTAGTGCTGAGGTTACACTTCATTTTACTAGTCTTAACAATGTCCTCTAGAGGAGCTCTTCTATGGTGATAAATGATTTCCAGGAGTTAAAATTTGTTTAAATATCATAAGATATGATGGCATATGGCGTCACTTAATAGAACACTTTCATGATTCGAAGTGAAACATAGCATGCTCTTCCACAGTACGCATGCACTTCATTCGTGACTGGTTTCAATACAGCGCATTAATTCATGGCTTCTTGCCAGTGTATCGACACCGGTCGCAAATAACGTAAATTTTAAACAACGGCATTTTATTTCTTTCATTTTTTTAACAGACGCAGTTTCAGAGAGTTTTATGTTGCTATTATAAATGTTCTTGTAGGAGGTGCAAATTGTCTTTTAGATTCGAGAAACGTACCCAGAAAGAAATTGCAGCCTAATAAAAGAATCTGTACATTAAGGTAAGCACTAAATGCACGCAGAAGGTTGGTTTAATAGATGAGTGTGGAGCTCACCGCGAACTAAGCCAACCCTATACGGCGTGTGAAATTCACACATCGGTTAAGGGTGGGCAGTCCCTTTCCCTGTGTCGATTTTCGGTTTCTCCAAAAGGTACCAAGTACCAAAAAACTCACGACGCGTGTACCCAGCAGCTAAGAGTACCCAGATTCATCTGGATTTGAACCTTTTCCTTCAGTAGGCAGCTGAGCGCTCTACCATGAAACCTTAGGATACTACATCAGTTGGGCTTAGTCGTGACTTGTCTCTTTCCAGACTAGTTTATCATTCCATAGATTAGCACGTCTCGCGAATAACGCACTTTTTCGGCGATGAAACGGGACTGGGTCCAATGTCTTGTGAACGTGTTTCAGGTGAGTCTCTACCTTAACTGTGAGTGACCGGTAAACTTTAGTTAAGGTCACTGTTTCCGACGCCGGATTTTACTCGCTTTATTCTTTTCCCTTCTCCTCATTGCCCATCAAGCCAAAATGACGCAATTGACCTCAGTTGATACGAATATCCCGCAACACTTTAAATTGTTTCTCAATTTAAATCGCTTCTTAATGACGCAAGCATATATGCATGCTGAACGTTCATCCACCTCTCATTGCTTGCATTTTAAATGCGCACTTAAACATTAATAAAGATACGCCAAAAGGAATTTAGGGAAAATCTGGACACACTTCGGGAATAAATAGTGGTTTTATTGAGAAAATGAGGATTATATCAATATTATCTGGCATGTCTTTGAACGTATGAAGTCTCGGCTTTCGTCACCGAGGCTTGTCCGACGTAATTATACTATTGAAGATGACTGTGAATCGATGCGTTAAAACGGTGAATTTTCTCGGAAAATGGACGGCTCTCATTCGAAGCCCATGCCTGGTGATAACATCGCCTCGGAGCTTGTCCGACATGGGGGGTATGGAGAATGTTTATAAAGAATCCGTACATGACCCAAGACGTCTTGAAGATTTCACCTTACACTTCTCCCATTACCGCCCCCTCGGCACGTCAATCGTTTGACCTCTACGGCGTCCTCATTTATACGAATCATGCATTTCTCTTTCACTTTATGTAAGCAAGCACCCGCAAAGTTAGCGTTCGGAAACTCATTAGGACCAAAGGGGATTTTTTCATCGTAATTTGTGATCAAACCAAAATTTGTATGCAGGAAAATCAAATTTTTATCAGATATCCATATTTTTTGGAAACAAAATCTGTGAAGAGTAGGGACCACCATGAATTAAGCCTGAGCCAAGGAAATGATTTCACCAATGAAATATAGTAAATGCACAAGTATGGAACTTATTTCCAAATACCCTTAAATGGTTTCTTCAAAGCATTCCTTCGAATCCCAAGAAAATGCGGGAGATGCCGCAGCAGTAACTTTTGACAGAGTTATCCGCTAGTATACATTACAATTCAACAATTTTAAAATGCAAAAATTATTCGTCTTGACCGAGATTCGAACCCGGATCCCTCGATGTCGGACCGAATGCGAGTGCCAGTTAAGCTATCAAGGCGTTCTATTACACTCCGAATATTTTGGGGGCTTTAAAGGAGCAAGATGCTGTGACGAAATACCGTACATACAATGTCGCAGACATTCGTAGTCGTGTGCGATGCGTTACAGCCCACGAGGTTAAAGCCAACTTTAAACACTTTGGGTGTTTTACCTTTGATAAATTGCAAGCAACTGCGGAAGATAAGAACAAATAATAAGGGCATATAAATAATGAAGCGATTATAGAAAACATATATATGCAGTCTTCTTTCCTACGGATGTTTTGTGGACGATAGAGACAGAGAAATAAAATCTGGAAGCGATAAAATGTGTCCCTTTCCAAGAACGATGAAAATAAAATGGATAAACAGAGATAAAGAATGAAAAATCACTTCAAAGAGTGGACGAAGGGAAGGTAAAGCTTATGGAGGACACTTACAAGAAGAAAAAGAAAACTAAGTGGGCATATCCTGAGATACGATGCCTAGATATCATAACTGTGGAAGCCAGAAGGAAAAATATAAAGGAAGACCGAGAACTAAATACGAGAAGCTTGCAACGGAAAATTTCAGTTTAACCAGCAATGAGGGAAAGAAGAGATCGGTAGGAAGCCATATAGTTTGGAAAGCTGCTACAAACAAATCTCAAGATTGATAACCCCTTATGAAGAGCGATGAGTCAATAATTAAGACTTTTTTTCAAGAAAAACTTAAAATTAAATAATGACTACCACAAGTGTGGACTTGATTTCCACTAACAGGTTATAAAGGACACTCTGATGAGGCACCTTGCTTAGGTCAGTCCTGGCTATGCCCGTATGACAAAGCGTTTTCAAAATTATTCTTTATCTACCTCTAGCCTTGACTTATTTTGGACCATACACGGTGACAAATACATTTTAAAAGTTATGTTATTTGCGGCGTACGTAATACTGGCTGAAAATGTTGGTACATGTCCATTTGGGGTCGTAGTCGTGTATGTATATAAAATTTTTCGAAATTTTTATTCGGGTGAATAACCATAGGCAGCAATTGGAACTCCATGACCACCGCCCGTAAGACAGAAAAAACACTCAAAATTCAGATCCGAATGCATTAAAAACATGTATAGGAAAATGTAAGAGGGCGTTGTTGACAAGATAAGACTTTTTAAACATTTCTTCTTATATTCGTACAAGTTTTAATCCTGTAATATTTTCAAAATTTAACGAGCGAAGGAAAAAATCTACCTCGGTAGAAGTTTAATAATGGAGGCGAGAAAGATAAACGTTTTATATTTAAAAAGATTACCTATGAAAGGAGTCGATACTGTAATTACTCAACTGTTAATTTTCAAAATTATTCTGGTTTCTAATCATTAATTATGTAGAAAACACAGGGATATTGTGAAAACAACAGCCCTTGAGACAAATTGATGGACTGATCGTAAGCAATGGTGTTTTCTAATGTCTTCTTTTCTAGACTCAAGGAAAACCGGACTAAACGTATATTCCCGCTTGTTAGCGAGTATTACGTACTAGTCATAGCGTCAATTCAAATTAGAGATGTTGAGAAAAGGAAACCATTGTTTTCTAAACATCTGTGCACGCTCATGATTCAGTTTAGCTTAATTTGATCAATGTTAGTATTTTAATTTCCTACGATGCTTGATTTTTACTTAGTTTGATTTAATGTAATCGTCACGCTGTCATTGACACTCAGCCGAAGTTTTCCAGGTACTCTTGATGATTTCTGTCCGTTACAATCAATTTTTAACGAACTTGGAGAAGATGGTTTCTGGTATAATTTTGTTCAGGTTATCTATGTCGAATTAAAACGCTTGGCATTCCATGATTAAAGTGTCCTTCCACGACGAATGTTTCGAGACATGACATAATCATCAGGATGCTGCTCGTCGAAAACAAGGCGTAGAGTAACATTTTAATTCGGAAATACATAGTACTTTAATTCGCCACGCATAGATTGGACCATTATTATGGTATTTTTGAGTTATAAGTACGATTTTCTGTGCCAGCCAGAGTCTATATGGTCTTTATATTTTCACCTTGGGATATATCAAAAACTAAGTACTAATCTTTATTTAACAAAATATTCCCTCACTAAACTTTTAATGAATTAATTCTTTATTCGTGTAGTACCATTAATGTGTGCCTACAATCCGCTTCTTGACATTTCCAATAGTTCTCTTCATATTAGATACGTATGCGGAAAATCAAGATTTAGTTCCTGTCTGCGCATAAAAAAATTATTGTAATACTCATAGGTATGGAATGAAGATCAATGTACGCGAAACAAAGAAGAGGAAAGCTACGTAAGTTAAACTTGAAAATATCAGTGCAAAACTAGAGTAGGAAGAAAAGTACACCTAATTTGTAAATGTTTTGAATCATGATGGTCATATAGTTGGTTTATCCGAATAAAAATTAGGTTTGTTGGGCTAAGAAGCCTTCACGAGAAGAAGACAGTTGATGACAGAGTCGCTAAACAAGGACGTTAAGAAAATGTCAATGACAATTTTGCCTACGTGATTTTCTATGGCGCGGAAACATGGTCGTTGAAGCAAGAAAATAGACCTGGGTTGGAAGATCTTGAAATGTGGGTGTGAAGATGGATGGGAAAGGTGAAATCGACAGAAAGGAAAACAAATGAGGAAATATACTTACAGATTTAATGGGAAAAATCCAAAGATGACATTCCCATCACCTGTAGATTTCTCCCATTTTGGAAATTCTCTCGATTTGGATGGATTCAGAGCATTCGGATTGGTGATAGAATATTGACGAATGTGCTATGGAGGGAAAGTCGTTAGGCAAGCAGGGAAGGGGTGGGAAAAGGACATGCATAATGAACGCAATGAATGGAGGTGGAATGTACACGGGGTCGAAAGAGGGTTTATTGAAAGTAGAGAGCCAGGTTATGTCTTGCCAGGCTAGACTAATGAATATAGGGGGGTTAAATTGGTGCCCGTACAAAACCTACCTTAAATGGTAGACTAACAAATGCTATTAATTAAATCTGATATGGCGATGCTGCCGATAGTTGTTGCTTCATTGGCTGTATTTGTGCCTACAAGCCTATATTTCCGAGTTATACTACTAAGACAGTCCCAAGGACTGTAAATTTACGTCGATATATTGACATAAAATTAGCTGAATAAAATCGCTTGTACTCAGCAAATAAACAGTCGTGTGAATATTAAGTAGAATTTCTCGTGAAGTGCAAAAGTTCTTCCTAGAGTGCGACGACTTCAAACAAGATAAAACCCTGCGAAGTTGTTCATTATACTTCAGGGCGGGGAGAAAATCACTTTTCATACAGTATTGCAGTGATCTGCAAGAAAATGAATTGAAAAATTCATCTGTATCATGATCACCAGCTCATCGCATCTTTACTATTGAATTGCTTTAATTACTAAAGTGCTGTAAGCCTTAGAAGTAAAATATTTTGTAGGTAAAATAGTCATCCATTCTGATCTACAAGCGGGCGGGGATTACTCAAGAGACCATATCACTCAAGTGTGCTGAAAGATGTTTTAAGTTTGGTTCTTAGAACATCAGATCACTTGGAGACTACGGACGACTGAAGTATCTATAATTTGAATCGTAAATAATTGATTAAAATGTTTTCAGAATAGGCGGTGTAAAATGGGTCCAAGAATCAGCCTTTTGGAAAGAAAACCAAAGGTTTCGAACAAATTAATGGGATCGCAGGAATCGTGGCTCCTCGCAAATGAAGATCTAGTAACTTATGAATAAAATATACGCAGGATTTAAATCGCCGTTGGGATTTTCGCCCTAGAATTGTGAAAAGTTCTGACGTTCGTATACGATAGCAGCTAACTGTATTTTAAGTTTCACAAAATATGTCATCATTTTATCCTACAATCTGCCACTAGGGTATTTGGCAGGGGGTAATAAGTCACTATTGGTTGGGGTAATTTTAATGATTCCATATTATTTTTACTTTCTGGCATTTTGAATTGTCCTATGTGATGTGTTCTACTAGCATTCCTAAGAATTAGGTTCGGGAAAGAGAATTCATTATTCTGTTTGGCAGTCAATTTCATTTCTCTCATTGCAGTATCTCTTAACAAACGCATTGTGGCGGGGGGGGGGTAAAATAATTCTATCTGCTTAAGAGTTAAACACCAACGATTTCTACTTGTCTAGTAACTTAAGTCGCACATGTAACCTTCTTGCTTCTATTGACTCTAAATCGGGGATTATCGATAATAGTGTTAAGTTTTCTGTTCGCTTATAGGGATTTTTTAAGAAAGGGTAAGTTTTCACAGTCTCTCGTTCAATTCCGACATTTAATCCTCCTGCGTAGGGCTCCAAATGCGAGACACAAATTCAAAATAAGATATAACCAACGTGAAACCGCACATCTCCTTAATGCTTTCATTCAAGTATTCTCCTATCAATGGTTTTAGTGATAAATTTCATCTTCCAACTGGTTCTGGATGTTTTTTACGATAGTAAACGGTTGAGGAGTTATAAACCATCCTATCCTATCACCAGCATATCTATGATTACTTCAAGTTGGAGGAATAAATTTGTTAATAGATGACACGATGAGGGCACATTAGGCTTGCCCTCGGGGAGATGAGTCGGTGTTTTCCGTCAGATGTTTAGCATTCGGCTACACTTCCATCATAGCTAAACACACCTAGTAATTTCCTCTCGAAAGCTAGCGATTGGAGAGACACTTAAATCGCAGCTCTCGTGGATGGTGCATGCACCGCATGGATCATTAGATCACAGAAGAAGAGCTAATGGGATTACAGGCTGTTATTTCTTATTATTTTTTTGTACTTTTGGGAAGATTCAATCTGGCCTTATCGCTCGAAAGCGATCGATGGAGTACTCACTCCCCTGGACCGATCAATTGCCCTAGATGTTGCACTCCGAAACCCAAATGACAAAAGGGATCTTTCATGTTTGATTTTTGTGAGGACTTCAGATCACGGGTAACAAGAAGGATAATAACCGAGGAAACAGACGTTTCCTTATCTCCGACCATCATTCGAACCCACCGCTTATCAAGTCACCCCTGGTTACGCCATACCTCATCACTTTCTCAAATATTAAAAAAATATCTCTTTCTGGAGAGAATGAGACCGACAGAGGGACGGAAAATCATCCTTTCACCACTTCATCCAATTGAAGAAGTCTCGCTTTTTAGTGTATGAGATTTCCTTTCCCTTTTTCATCACACACGCAAGCACATACAGCGCTCACAGTAATCCTATAACGAAATGAATCTATGCCTGTGGGAAAGGGAAATGCAGTCATCTATGACTGTTGACGAGGAAGAAAGGTACTGAATGAATTGGAAAACTTCTCACGAAGTGTCATGGGAAGGCATCATTTTTTCGTCATCGTAGAGAAATAGAATCATGTAATTGTGTGATGACGTAGGCGCTACATCTATGGTCATGTGACTGAGTGAAAGCTGTTTTAAGCTGCGAAGGAATGGATATTTTTTCCTGATGGGTTGAGTTCGATGATGTATTCGATAAAATACAAAGGAGCGGTATCGTCGGACCCGATTTTGGCAGCTGCGTACCTTTTGTTAATATCAGGAATTGAGATCTGCGCGTTGTTATAATGCATTGGAAATCCCTGAGAAAGTCCACGAAGGAAGTGAGCACATGAAATGATTTTCTCCATTTTCACATTTTCAGAAGGTTTCAACGAACGGTCGTTCTCTTTCATCGAAGACCAGATTATAAAAATGAGCAAATATTCCTTCAATTGTCAGAATATTCAATAATATTTCCTCTCGGCAGATGCAACTTCTTCACTAATTCTAATGCAATGAAAACTGCCCTATTTTATGTTACAATCTGCCCAGATATGCCAATTGTATTATTTATATTCTCTTAATTTAAGTAGGAAAGGTATTTAGACTAAGTATATAGATTGATGTTAGGTAAAGTATTTAAGCTCTATTGAGAATTAAATTTATGATAGAAATTTAAAAAATCGTTAGCAACTGGAGCTTAGAATAGAAGTCGAAAATGTGGGTAAATGCTCAAGTAACACTGTCAGAATATGCAGTCGTAAGGACGACTTCGTGTACCTCGTATTTTGGCGAATATGCCCTCGAAGGTAACAAAACTACACAATACGGCGAATATATCACTTCAAAGAAATGATTAGTTCTCTGTATTCTCAGTGTTTTTTTCTATAAAAGTACAGATATCATATTCACTTCCAATAATTAGCCCTGAAAAATTGTTTAAAACATTTTCTTAGCATGAAGATAACGTCATCGGTATAAGTACGTTGCCAATACAGCGCAATTATGTGCAGGTAGGCAAATCAAGAGATTCGCCATGAAAGAGTATAAAACATCATTATCGCATGCATGGGGACACGGAATCCGAGTCCCCAACTCTTCATTCTCTCTGTATTGGCGGACTGACAATATCTTTTACATGTTCGAATCGAGTATCACTTTCTAAAGTTTGTTTTTTAGCGGAGTTAAGATGAGCAAATTATTAATTTAAATAATTATTCTAATAACTATTTACTTTACCGGACAGAATAAATGTGAAGCTGCAAGAAATATTTCGAGAATGATGCTTGAACACAAGCGATGGAATCTCAGAATGCAAGTCATGGCTTCGTCTTCACGGGAATTTAGGCAATTCTTTCTCCTAACATTCAAGATCGATTTTTATTAGTAGAAAAGAATATTTATCTTCTCGGCGTCTTTGATGACCTTAAGAACTTTCTCGGGAACGCTTAAATATCAGGCTATGACGACATTGAAGTCCTAATTAGAAAAATCTTATTTTTGTAAATTGACCTCGAGGTATACTTTAGTATTGAATGATTAATAAAAGATGTTAGCACGCTTCAAAGATGATTGTGCATTTTCCAGGCCTACCTGGAATGTGATATTGGTCAAATCATGAATTTTTGAGGTAATATTAGGCATGAGGTTTTCATTTTTTAAAAATCTATGCCTATTCTTCGATATTTAAAGGAATGTATAAAAGTGGGGTTGCCGAAGAGATCTGTGGTAAAACATCGGCCTTGACATGACGAAACGAAAATTCACAGCCCCCAAGGAAGACGTAATCACCTTTGAAATCATTTGTCCCAAAGGTCAACGCCGTAAATACATAAAGACTTTGAATTATGAAGTTTTGGATTGATTAAGCATCCTAGCAATTCGAATAGGAGGGAAAATAGGGACACACTTTAAATTTATCGAATTTCCTTCATTTTAAACTTCGTAATTTATAAGAACTACAGCAGTCAAGTAAGACATCCTTCGTAAGTAAGAAACCTCATACTTCGATGCATTGGCTACCTTTTGAGCTTATCTTTATATTCACTTAAGAACTATGAAAATAATTGAAAATATAGAAAAAAATCTTAAAAGCGAAAGTAATTCAAAGTTTGGTATTCAGGTAAAACTAACTAACAGCTGGCTATATAGGTCCTTATCTTTGAAGTTAGGCAATTACTCGAAAACTAGACACATAAAACCAAGAGTAATTATTGAATGATTTGATAATAGGAAGAATGCCGTAACAAGTTTAGAGCTTAAGAACAATAAAATCATTAATTTATTCATCCCACCGGAATTTGTTTCTGGATATATACTAATGGGACTTCTTTATTTATTTTTAATCCGGCTTCGGATCCCATTTAATTAAGAAAAAAGAAGAAAATACAAATTTATTATTCGAGTTTAGGCAAAAATGTTATATATTTCATCAAACAAAAAAAAAGTTTTTTTCGTTCTTCCCAAAAGGTCAACGCTGAAAATCGAGGCAACGTATGCACCTTCCATAGGATGCAAACGTGATGATTCACGTCTCAAGAACAGTAGGCTCTGGGTTTTCATCCATTGGCAGACGAATATGTTGCTTGTGCGTGTGAATGAGGTTCAAAGGTGAGAGGCACTGTTGCATAAATATGTAAATCAATGTATACGTTCACGAAAGAAAATTTTATATTGATCAACATTTAGAAAATAAAAATGTAGCCGATTTTATCTTAGAATTTCCATTATAATGGGGACGATACTATGGAAACCAGCAATTGAAGATTCCATATACCATATATCTGTCGTAGAATGAGATACACGATTCAGCCTTTTACCTACTCTGCTCTATTCCATTTATGGAAGATAAAAATTACATTTTTATGTTAGGCGAATGAATTAAAGAAATTAATGAACGAAAGACTGATAAGGATGCGCATAGCCATGGGAGTAGAAGAGAAAAGAAAAGAAACGAGTTCGTGTTTATCGAGCAACATCTAATTAGAGTTCACGCTCCGGTGGTATTGATGAAAAGCCTGACGAGAAACATGCGATAAAGGGATATGAACCTGCGCGAAATAAAGGAGAGATAGGGTCAACATATTTTGTAGGTACTCTCAAAGGAGTATCTGAACCTTCACGCTTAGAGCAATTACGTCTTCTGTATGGAATGTTACTAAAAAATATCAACAATGGAATATTTTTATCAGGAATAAAGTATTTGCAAAAACCTTTAATGAAAATTAAAAATAATGAGGAAATTCTTGATTTTAGAGAATTTAGGCTTGAATGACAGATGCTACAAGTCTGCTAATATTAAAGAATTTCCATCAGTATTATTCCAGTATTTTTGACTGTAATATCGTTTTACTTCTAACGCAAGGTTATATTAAAGTTTCATGAACTTAAGATAGTAATTTAAATAAACAAGGAACGTAGCTACGGTCATACATCAATGTTAACATTAATTGATTTTTAAAATTAACTAATTGGTTACATTAATTAATTAACATTAAGATAGTAAGTCTCTCCATCACTGCTATGATCACTCTCGATTCATATTTTTACACCTATTTGCTATAAGATCCCTTCACCTCAATAATTTCGAGTCATTATCACCAGGTCGCAGTTAGAAAAATTCTTCCATAATTAGTGAAGTCGGTGTACCCGCATTAAACAAGCAGCTTCTTTGCTGGCAAAACACGAGGAAATATTTAGAAAAAAATTATAGTCACAACTATTATTAAAAGTAAGTAATTCAGTGCTGTAAGCGAATACTTTTTCGAGCCTAAGTGAAGTCCAAAGCCCATCAATTTTCAATAATAATTTGAAAATATCCATTTACCTCATAAGATAACTATTATAGATAAGAGAAGCACACGGTTTATAATACTAGAAGTTAAGAAAGGAATCATAAACAATAGACTTACATTATACTCAAAGGATATATAGTTACATAATAACAAAAAAGCTGACCGTTAAAATAATCTTATTGTGATTGGTATCTTGCTGATCATATACGAATTCCATTGGAAAAATACGAGGGTTATTAACCGGGGACAAGCCTTACAATTTCTTTGAAGTCTGTCACTTGAATCGATTTCTAATCTCCAAGCAGATAAATAAAATAAGCAAGAATTCACGAGAATAGAAGGCTATATATGGAGCAGTATTAATGTGACAAATGTATTCACCCTGAGCAATACTTGAATGGGAGATGATAAAAGAAAAACATAATGGGGAAGGCTACAGAAGATAGATCAAAGTACTGCTATGCGGATCAAATTATGAAAAATGAAATTAATAAGTCTGATAGGTCACAAGAGAAAAGCACCGACCAGGCTGGAATGGACTGCAGTCAACGTACCTTTTACAAATAACATCAAAGAATCAACTCAATTCTAGTTGCAGAAAGTTGGCAAGTTACGTGAATATTACACGTGCACATGAAAGGCTTGGCATAACTTCATAGTTTTTATTTCGAAAGGAGTAAATTGGCATTTTTATTGGATCTTAATTTCTGATATCAATTTACGGAGTTGATTTCTCAATGACATTTATTTTTTGGCTGAGAAAATTGAATACTCGACGGAGGACGTCAGAGAGTAAAAAAATTCTCGTGGTAGTAATTGAATTCCGCATTGCACTGTGAAGAGGCACCAATTAAGTCATTGGATAAACATGCAATTTCGAATAAAAAGACGGTACACGATGTGGCCAGGATTCCACCGTGGCCTAAAAAGAAGTTAACGACTGCGGATTTTTATTTTACTCACAATCAGTGTGACAATTAATACTTTTTTTTAAGTCTGAGTGTAATTTTCTGAACGTTGAGTCACATGGCGAGGAATAGTTTCAAGGACTTCTGTAGGAACGATCGACGGACGACGGTTTGCCGAGTGTACGGGAATCACCAGACCTACTTTTTACCAGCCGAGTGAATTCACTATAAATTATCGTGGACTAAGAATAAAGCAGTTTTTCAAAATAAATTGCAAAATACTAAATGCTGACTCAGCAGAAAATGTGTAGGGCACAAATAAAGTTTGCAACAATGATTTAGGGATTCTACGCTCGGCTGACAGTCATGTAAGGCTACGACCGACAAACAATTTCGAAGGTAATTAGCGTGCGATATGAAGTGGAGCGATGCCAAGCAAGTACATTCCATCCCATTTCCTCTCAGTTTGATGATGTGAATGCGACCCATGACCTTTGGGTGCATTTGATTCTTGAAGAAATTTCTCCCCCCCCCTCCCCTCATGCACTCGTTTCCATCCACTGAAATGGCAGGTAATTAAAACCTTATTAGTTCTTCTTTCACCTGCAGCCAACGAATGTCATTCATTTCAACTCTCTCTTGTTTGATTGCAACCTTTTTATCATGGTGATTTGGAATCATTCTATTAATCTCTTTCCATGTCATATGAAAGAACTTTCTTGCTGATTTTTCTCCTGTCAATTTTGATAGTGCTGCTGAGATTCTCTCACTTATGCCGAAATATCGGCGCAGTGGCAGTTTCACTGCCTTTCGTTTTTTGAAAAATTTTCAAAAACCAGGAATCCGGCTTATGAATCATCAGTTTTTGAAAGTCCTAAAAGATGAAAATGAAAAAAAAAATTTCGAACAATAACCTTGTCGACTATTTCATTGATAACGTTTTACTTTTACTATTAAGAATTTTAAAAAATAGTAATAAATTGTTTCCTATCTCATAAAACGGTTACAAGAAGAGCAGATAACGGAATTTAAAACCTAGAAATAACAGTAGAAAACAATAGAAGACTCTATTTGGAAACGAAAGAGTGAATTGATAGAGCCATTAGAAAATATGGGTGTCAACAGCGTAGTAGATGAAATAGGAAAGACACAAACACAACACATAAGGCAGGACACAAAAGTAAGAATCTATATATATATATATATATATATATAAATTATAGGACGTGCAGCGGAATGAGAAAATTAAGCATAAAATATAATGCAAAATTTAAAGGGTGCAGACATGAAAGTCCTATATTAGGAAAAATCAGATACAAAACACTGAGAGATAGCGAACAGAATAGAAATTTTAGACAGGCAATACTGAAGAAATAGAAAAGTGACTATTAAATAAAAGACGAAACGAAGAAATCGAACAGCTATATTGACCGAATAGACAACAGAAAAGTAAATATATGTAGAAATAATGTTTAAAGCTGGGAAAGAAGAGAATGAAGGCCAATGAAGGCATGGAAAACAGAATGGAAAGTAAAACAAAGAAAAGACTGAAAGCCTAAAAAAGAATGCGGATCAATGCATTATAGCTGAGGGTAGACTTCGAATACTTTGGGAGTAGCATAATAAATAGGCATAATTCTTATGGAAAGTGTGTCTGTGAAACTTTGGTCCACATCCAAGTGATTTCAGTTACCTCAAGCAACTTATACCTACTAACAACAGGATATAGGGTGTTATAGTTTGGATACTAGGCCGTTTACGGTTAGACTGTGAAACATCAATGATGTAATTTACTGTCATAATAGTTGATACAAACATACATTTCACACCGTTCTCTTACGGGGTCGGCAGGGGGAAAAGAATTCTGAGTTTTGGCTATTTCAGGTCAGCTCTCTTATGCTAATTTTTCAAAGCCGTTACTATTCCCATCAAACGTTCTTGGATAATATAAAAACCTCATCAAGTTATGGAGTTAGCTCACTAGGGATCTACGTTTATTAAAGACGTCTATGCACACTCTTTCTTAGCACAGAGCTTCATTTTAACGTGTGAAATGGGATTTTGTAATGGTAAGATAATTGATAGCCTTTCAAAGGTTTTGAAACGCGACTTAAAATGAAAATAACAGAATTAATCACAGAATAGCACATATGTTAGAAAAATTTTGATGCTAATACGTGCAAAGAGAAACGTGGAATCGCTGGGAAGTTCAATATGCGCTCGAACCAATATATACTATAAAATTATTCTCCACGCAGTTGATTGAAATCTTACAGAAGGAGAACGTAATTACTTGGAAAAGAAATATTTTCCTTCCCAACCCACGGATTCGGATTGGCGTGCCACTTTTTCGCCCGCATTTCATCTCAGTTGTAAAAAAATATTTGTGATTCACATTAATTTGAAAGTAATGGAAAAGCGTACACGTTTCTTGAACAACAGAAATGATAATACACAGTGCTCTAAAAAAGGCGCCGCTGTAGTAAATCTCCTTTTAGTTTCGTCATTGAGACTCGACATTTTCCAAGTTCAGGTATCTAGTTATATATTCCATTTTTTTCACCGTCATCGTGAGAAATTACGGTGAAACATTATTTCTTAACGCTAGTTACCCTCGGAGGAATCCGTATTAACAGAATGATTGGGATTCCGATGAGCGATTTCGGTTCTATTCATTGGTATGCGGAATTTTTAACAAATTTATATTTTCTGATAAAAATACATTTTTGATTCCCTAATTTCAAATCTATTAATTTTTATTCAATTTCAATGTGCCCTACTCTTTCATAAGAAGAATAATATCGAGTTTTATTATCGAATCAATTTAAATTTTCAACCCATGGTATTTTTTTAATGAGGTGGGTAGAAAAATTGGCTGCTAATACCAGCTTCCCGTTTCAATTGAAGGAACCAATTGGAATAGGCAGAGAACTGACCTGACAAGGGAATATGCCTCGGACATGATCGGGTGACTTTTGCGCGTCATTGGACTTGCACGATTGAATAACCCAGCATCAACCCGAAGGTAATGCCTTCTCTGGTTTCACGGAAGCCGAAAATGGTATGGTAAAATATAGCACCCGAATAATATTACCGCTTGGGTGAAGCTAGTGGCTATAGTGTCAGTTCGGTTCCCGGGCCTTTGGGTCAGTAGCCCAACGCTCTACCCAATGAATTGATGTCTTTGTTTATTTGACCTAAGTAGAAGGAATAAAATAGTTTGAATGAATATCATATGATGAATGCGTCATATTTTTACAGGGAATTGGAAGGCGTTTAGAGGAAACCATGGTTGAGAAATGGAAAGTAAATAAGGACATAAGTCCAAGATGAGAAATATTAACTCATGAAGACTTCATCCGATAGAAGAATTGAGTGGAGAACTGTATCCAACCAACCTCTAGATTGAAGATCGGTGATGACATTAATTTCTTGCCTATGCTTTTTTATGTCTCGACTCCAAAGCACATGGTCTTGTGGATTTCTTTGACCCTGAAGATTTCAGTCACCAAATCACAACGTTCAGTACGTGTTTTTCACTTTTACTTTTATTCTTCTCTCCAATGTTGTAGGAAATAGCTTCATAACTTAGCATATATTTAGGAAGGACAGGAGGTGTATTGCGAGAGGAGAAAAATCATTGGTTCACTATGAGCTGGGCTGGTAGATGTCACAGTCTGGGTCTTTCCAAGTTGGGATTACGAAAAAATCAGGGACATTTGACCAGGCCTTGGCATTTTCAGCACTTTGGGCCAATAAAAACTCCGACTCCGCGAAGAAGACATATAATAGCGAGAGGATGATTACGTGAGTGAAAATACGTGTTTGTCGCTTACTGATTCTTGAGAATTTTTTGACAACCTAGAAATTCAGAAAGTCACCAGCGATCATAAAATCAAATTCCGTCCCTTTAGTGCATAGGTTAATTTTCTGTTTAAGGAGATTGTTTTCGAAATTGGCTCAGAATAGTGGCATAGGCATCAGGACATGTTTATTTTCTGCTACAAGCATCTGAGTCTCAGATTTTACTCGGATGGTGAATGCTTTATCCAGGTCATCATTTGTTGAAATCATTTTCAAAATATTTTGTCCCCGAAGTGATTGGCCTTCATTTTTGTACGAGTACGATGGATACATCTCCATATAGGCATATTAAATCTCTCCTGAAATGAAAAATGTTCATGGGAAATCACTTGCTCAATAACTCTTCAAGCTGAGAAGACTCCTACTTAATTACATTTCGAGACTAACTGGAAGGACATGACGAAATGAAATAAGATAACGCCAAGTAAACTCGTTTTGTAAGCTTAGATTAAACACTGAAATAATCCAAAAACTCGTTTTGCGTCGTTCCGACACTTTGTGCTAAATTAGTAAGTTTTATCGGCAGTACGCAGATGCAATTTGTCTATATTTTATTTAATAGGGCAGAGCCAGAGATAAACATTCAACTGTGAACTATAAGTCTCTTTTTCCACGACAGGACTGTTTGTGCGCATGGATACCCAAAGTAACTGTAGAAATAAGAAATGTTTACATACGATACTTCAACCGAGAAAACAGAGTTTAAAACAATTCTTAGACATACTCAAATTTGAATCTAGGAGGATGGATAAGCAACAGGAGAGTAAAAGGATGTGCAGACGCCGAAGAAGAAGTACGAAAAATTAGGTTATATTTTAATATTTTCAAAACCTTATCGCCTAAGTCACCAAAAAACTTCGAGAAGAAATTTCCGATGACCTTAAGACTAAAGACTGAGGCTTTTTCTCGTCTTACAGCTATGGGCTTTTGGCATGCCAGAAACCTGTGAGAATGTCAGAGGGCAGTGGTGGTGGCGGGGTAGGGCAGTGGCGCTACGACTAGTCAATTATCGAGGTCACTCTATCCAGGCGTGTTTGCAGCTCTAACTGATGGCAATGGATCATTATCACATATTATGTACGTTGCATTACAATATACAACACTTAAAACCGTCATCTTTTTTACTATAAGCGTAATTACAAGCAATTAGAATCGAAAAATATTAAAAATTAGAAATGAGTTCCCACCATAAATAAGATTATTATTTGGAGAAGACTTCTGGCTAAAAAATTGTCCTGACTAAATATATTTGGCTTTAAATGAAGATAAGACAATTACAGTTATATTCCATTATCTGTGTTTTGATTGAACTAAGAATTATAAACAGGTTTCAACGGTTTTGTTTTATATTGAAATGATATCTTCGCGTAGGGGCAGTTGAATAATTAATACGCTTACTGTTTTCATGGAATACCATGCACTATGCAACATTCTCTTAGAAACTGAAGGTTAAATTTCATCAGGAATAATAAAAATTATTTTCTTATTTGAAGAAATTGATTTCATATCTTAAACAAGCACACAGGAAGAGAGAATTTTTAAACTGTACAACATATTGTTTGCACTACCATAGTGCAGCGAATCCCAACGTGTTGTCCGCGACCAGGTATCGGTCTCGGGGCAAAATTGCCCGACCTTTGAAAATATGGAAATAACTATCCTATTGTTCCTAATATACTTGCATTGAATGTAAAACGGATTCTTATGCATGTTTTGTGAACCAGCTCTTGAGGATGTATTGTTTTACTTAAATAAGCGCGTCAGAATCTCAAAACTAATAACTGAAATATTATTCACGCAATGCTGGTGAAAAGTTAATACTCCCAGCACTGAACATTTTGAAAAGCAGCTTTGTGGCAGAAAGCAGAAAATCTGTTGCCTTTGCTGCCTTTATTCAACAGGATAGCGAAATCTAGACGTTAGGTTATGCTACAAATAATGGGCAAACTGCCATGCCATCGAAACATTGGAAGTGGATGAAAGCACAAAAAAAACAGACAACTATAATTGATGCGATTTGTAAGGTATAATTTTATCATTTTATTTCATAATGCAGCGCCATCTATTGATTGACTTCAAAGCCACTGAAGTTATTGTTTTAATTTAGTTGTCGTTTACCTGTCGATGAATGCAGGTAGCAATATCCGCGAAAACCGTCGCTCCCGTAAGTTGTCAAGTGCGTGCTCTGATTCGATTTCCGGGTGCAAACGGATCATTAGCTGCCCGAATTCATCGAGAGTTGTGTCTAGTCTATGGAGAATAATGAGTGATCAAATGTTAGACAATGGTGGTGGATTTAAAAAATGGCTACCGGAATGTGCAGAGTGGCAAGTCCAATATCCAAACAGATGAAATCGTTCAACAGGTGGACCAAGAACCGCGATCTGATCGACGATTGACCATAGCTGGTCTGGGTCATAAACTTCTCCTGGTCAGACACGATTCTAGCTACACGGCTGTTATAAGAAAGCTCGGATATCATAAATTGTATGCAAGTTGGGTATCGAAAATGCTTGACAACCAACAAAAAGAGCAAAGAACATTGAGTGGACCAGCGTTTTTTGACCACTATCCCCCGTCCCGACCTTGCATATAGCACCAATTTCCTTTTATTTCACATGAAACAGTGGATAATTGGTGGCCAACGGTTTGAAAACGAGGGAGTCAAGACCTCCATTGTCAATTGGTGCAATTCCCAGAGGGCGAACTACAAGATTTGTATAAAAAGTATCTCGAACAATTTTTTCCTGACGTGACTGTACGTCGCACCGCGCAGGCTCGGCGGTGGGGGGCCTGACCTTCAACACGCCCTTAGCGCAAATCGTCTGCGAACGTTCGTTTAGGCTACATTGTGTTTTTAGTGGACCTCTGTCGGGTGACTCGGTACAAGCACAAAACAGCGACCGATCGAACAGCGGTACACAATCAAATTTTGTGTTGAACTCAAAATCGGGTACAGAGACTTTGGGCAACTTCCTTAAGTGTTCAAGGATTTAATAATGTCACAAAATGCAGCTTTTAGGTGGCACAAGCATTCAAAGATGGCCGAGAGGGTGTGGAGGACGAGCCCCGCACTGGACGGCCGTCGACGTCCAGAACCGTCGGCAACGTGGGCTTGGAGTGCTGTATTCAGACCGTCGGTTAACTGTGTGCATTACCATAGATGGTATTGGTTTTGGTAAGATGATAGTGTAAACCATTGTCACTGAAAGTTTGGCAATGCGAAAGATCTGCGTTAAACTCGTCCCGAAGTCTTTACGGACGACCAAGAGCAGAGTCGAGTATCTGTTTGCGAAGACCTGCAACTCGTTGAAGAATATGCCCAACCCCCTCACAGTCCCGGCTTGCCACCATCAGACTATTTCCTATTCCCAAAAGTGAAATCCTCCCTCAAAGGACACAACAATGGGACCCAAAGGGCCGTCAAAGAAGCTTGCACGTGTACTCTTAAGGACCTCCCGGAATCCACCTACCAGGGAGCCTACGAGTCTTGGAAAAACGGCTGGCAAAAGTGTGTTGACGCTCTAGGGATGTACTTTGAAGAATTTCGAGACATTTTAGCTATATCTGAAACAAATCTATTTTTACGAAACGTTTCCATATACTTATTATACAAACCTCGTATTGTGAGGGGTTGAAAAAGCTGGGACAGCGTTACAAAAAGTGCTTAGTGGACGCTGATTATGTAGAAAGGTGGTGTAGGTTATTTATAAAACTAAAACCGTCAATGAAAACTTTCCCTAACAAATATATTTTTTTAACGAGCAAATGGCCCTTGCCTTTTGAATTTGCCTCGTATTTTTCCAATAGCTATCCTCTGTCTTCGAAGAGAATGGAAAGTAATGCATTTTGATCTCGTTCGCGCATTAAAGAAAATATAAGTTCTACTCCAAGGGAGCATATCTGACCTCTGAGGTTTTAAACTTCTAAGCGCACTTGGAATATTGACAGGACATCGTATTTGTACATATTAGTGTGATTCATTAAGCGGTCGTTCATCATACAAAAACTTTGGGTCCATCGGCATCATATGCCTTTATCCGCCTTTCCCCCCGAGAGATATAAAGGAATGATATAGCTACGGTGTGTTAAAATGAACCTCAGACCAATGTTCCAATGTACCTTTGCCCATTTTTCAGTAAAAGAACATCAATTTCACAAGGTAAGAGGAATTTCGAGAATATATGAAACATTTACAAATGTCTACTTCGTGACTGGTCACAATAAATTCCCGTAGAACTTTTATATATGCTTCAAATTGTTTGTCTCTTATTTTTCGATAAGCTACAATTTTAAAAGGGTAGGATAAGCATATACCTTTTGTTTAGTCATCTGCATGTTATATCCAAATTGGAGTATCCGAGGATGACCTTATAGCGTATTGCTCGTACATAAAAGTCACCCCTTCAAAATTCGCGTAACAATTGTCTTGCATAACAGAAGAGGGAAATTGCTTCACGCATGAGCATGCATTGATCCCAGTAATTTCCAAGCTGACTCGCGCCACAGCAGGCGGTGCATTCTGTCGCCGCCACGCGAGGTGAAATTGAGAGGACGGGTAAGTATTAGTCTCATCGCATTTTTGCTGGCCGTGCAGGCACAAATCTTGTTATGCCACCACTGTCTCCTAGCGCGGCACTGGTATGATTATGGCATAGGTGTTGATTTCCGGCGGATGTATCGAGGAATCAGACTGGAAATTGATCTTACTTGAGAAACTCGGGAAATTTCATTTAAACATGGTCCCGTTAGATTTTTTTTCACGACTAAAAAATTGAAAGGAACTTTCGGAAAACAACCTATCCTGTCAATTTTAAAAATACAACAGAATGCAAAAATTGAACAGTGTACGAGTCAAATTCATTGATCAGGCTTCGAACCCGAATCCCTCATAAACCGACCGAGTGGTTTAGTCAGTAAAACAATGGGCAATGAATACATAACATATTTTAGAAATCTTTCGTACATACCATTTGGAAATAAAACGTACAATAAAGGATATTTAAAAAAAGACGCGCCGAAAGGTAAAAAAATAACAGTATTTTCACTTTTGTGTAAATAAAAATATTATCTCCATGATATTGTTCAACGCTCTCTCGAGGAAAAACTTGATAACGATGCGGAGAACTTTACCTTTGCTTCCCTAAGTACGTTTGAAATGTTTACATTTCCCCGCGTGAACATTTAAATATATTTGTCTCCCAACGCCATTCCTTAAGAAAAATTCGAACGGGAGAATGGGGCGAGGTCTCTTTTCCCACCCCCTCCCTAAATAAAAGTATACTCCATTTTCCAAAATCAGTTTTGATTACTGTAATCAGCAGATGGAACGGCATCAGTATATTTCTCAAAATGATCTAAATAAAGACCTATTACAATAAGTCGAATGTTTGTGGCCACTTTAAACATTATTACCTCATTTGAATTGGATAAGATAAAGGGGGATTATATAGCTTTCCTCGTAAAAATTAGCTACAAATGGGAGTATATTATCTTTCTCTGGGGGTAATCCTGTTCACATTTTCTGGTTTTGGTCCCAGTGTTTATCGGTCGGGAGGTAATGCTGAAGTTGATAGGATTATACAGTGACTAACATATGCCAGTGTATATTAAATACCAATGTTTTGAATGTAATGAGACGGGCCTTCATTGCAAGGTAAAATTAATTCATCCGTATTTTATTTATTCAGATATGTTTATGTCAGAATAAATGGGATTGGTCTGGCATTTGAGCTAACATAAACATGTCAGCAAAAATAAAAATATGTGTTCGTAAGGTAAGACAATTGTACTTCTGCTGGGACTTAAGAGTAAAATACTAATGGAATAACCTACATTTTTCCTTAAATTAGAAAAATTATAATCAAGTAGGATTATTATAAGCGTAAAGTAAGATTATCATGCTGAGAGAAAGTCAGGAGTTTTGGTATATCCCTTGTTCTTTATCTTTTATGGAAAAAATTGATTTTATCTTTTTCTACACAAGAATGTGACCTACTGATGAATGCTTGAAAGATTTAAATACGTTTTCCTTAAAGTAGGCAGTTTATCAGAATGTGTACTGCAAACCAATATTTACACGTTAACATTATCAAGAGTTAGGGGAGCTTATTTATATAAAAATATATAATGTTTGAATGAATATATATATATATATTTTTTTTCTATATATAGTGACTTTTAAGCACACTAATGTTTTAAGGGGTCAATATCGCGGGAAAGACCAACTTAAAATTCCACTTAACCAACAGAGTTGCAAGGCAAAGACGTGAAAAAGAATACAACTAAAAACATGAAAGAAATAACTGAATGGGCCGAAGGACGAAGAAAAATAGAAATTGGGTCAAGGACAAATTGGGTTGATACATTGTACTCCGTAAATATATACAATTATTGCCATCAACGTGAGGTTATCACAGCATTCCATAATTCATAAAAACACATTCATCAAACTGGAGGTTGGTTCGTGTAGGGGAAGGTACGGCTCGTAAATATGGCACCTTCATGGGGGAGGCGCTACCTCCTTCCCCAGTGCAGTATGGGTTTCCCAGAAAGTTTTAAGCTGGAGAAAGTTCTCCCAGAGATTCAGAAAGTTCAGAAAATAGAGCAAAGCTCAGCTTGACTTAACCTGGAATGTCTTCAGTCATAATTTGGATTTTAACCTTTATATTTAAAAAAAGTACATATAATTTCCGTAAAACGAAGTAAGCACATAAATGGATCAGTAACCATAGTATTGACGGATTATCTTCGAACCCTAGCGCTGTATGGGCACTGACCATGGAATAGTGGGAAGTAGAAGATGAAAGGTGGGAAAGAGGACGAGGTGAAGACAGATCTATCAAAGGAAGCACCTCGATATATTGCCTCTTTTTTATAATCCTTAAAAGGGGATACTTTAATGTCTTCCGATCGATCAAATTCGCAACCATGCGTTAAACCCTTGCGACCTGCAATTTATACGGCACTTCGGTTTCACGCACACTATCGTTCCAAGGGTGTTAGGCTCGGTTAGGCAAACAGACACGACCGTCTGCTAGGGGCAGTTTCATTGGAATGGGCAATTACGGGGCAGTTTTGGGGTCACGGGAGGTGAGTGGCGTTCCGCGGCAGAGAAAGAGGAGTGGGAGAGAGGTGACGGGGAGAATCCTGTGGGGAGGCGGGAGGAAAGGGAAAGGGTATCAGATGGTTGGGAGCTTTCGTGTGCTCACACACGTAACGATCCCCTTTCCCCTGCTCATTTCTCCCACGGGGTGGGTGGAGACTGCTGAGGGCTCAATGGGGTTCCGGCAGGATCGATGTGAGGATTACAACGCTCGAGCGAAGAACTAGATAATGTTTTACATTCCACTTTTATTATTCAAGAAGAGAAGGGGAGAAAGGGAGTAGATGATGGCGGGAGTAATGGCAGATATAGTTTGCAATCCGTGATGTGACCACTATGCTGTTGATATTGATTACAGAAATATTTAATACCAAGTAATATCACTCAGCCCGGAAATATAAGGTAACTTCAATATTATTTTCCACCCGTTATTTGTAATCAGCTGACGAAGGTTACAACTTTTTGAAAACCTCGCCCTAAATTAAAAATTACATTATTTTTTCAGCTCATGGCCTCATTCAAGACTGAAAAAAGTCCACAAAGTTTACTTACTAAAACGAGGAAGTTTTAACTAGTAAAATGAAATGAATGAATTAATTTAAAATAAACACTGACTTTTAATAATCAAACCACTTTGCTTTTCCACATAAACTTTTTAATTTTTACAACCCAGGTTTCGTTATAGCATAACATCATCAGGTAAAAATACAAGTCAAACACCGTATATATACATATCTCTGGGCGGAGGGGAAGAGGAGGGAGGAAAGAAAGGATTGGTTGAGCTAGGAAGAGGGGGGCAAAAGGTCTATAGTTTGAGGCGGAGAAGGAGGATTGGTAATATTGACAAATTAGCAATAATTGGATAATTAGATTAGATAAAAACCAATTAGATAATTAGCAGGCTGGAAGGATATGGTCAATACAATGTTGCAAAACAGTGCTTATACGGTGCTTGACTTGTATTTTTACCTGATGATACTATGCTATAACGAAACCTGGGTTGTAAAAATTAAAAAGTTTATGTAGAAAAGTAAAGTGGTTTGATTATTAAAAGTCAGTGTGAAGATTTTCCACCAAGTTACGCCAGAAACTGTTTTATTTAAAATAAACAGTTTAAATACAGATTTGTATTTCATTAGTTTTTTTCCAGATCGATTGATGCATGTACTTAAAAAAAAGATAGGGAGAATTATAAAGTGTTAATTTAGGAAAAATGTAATATTAAGGAAATTCACATATTCAAAAACTAATTTTGGTGGAAAAAAATTACTAACTGGAATATCAATTACCGCTTAAAGAATTGAGAAAATAATTTTTACATTTTACTCATTTAAGAACAACAATTATGATGCCTATTTTCTACTACACTTTATGACGTTTTCATTAAATTTTTTAGTGGAAAAAGAAAGAAGGTTACTCGTGTGTAACAATATCGTTTGATAAAGCAGAATTATTACATGTTGAAAAAAAACATGTCTGAAGTGTTTCATTTACATTTTTTAATAACTTATATCGATACTTCCCATGGTTTAAATCAAATTATATTTCGTGACGACTAGAGCTAAATACCAGGATTAGTGTGAAAAAATAATCACCAAAAGACCTTTTAATTTAAAAAAATTGTTTCACTATTTCACCATTACGCTTAATTGGCAAATGCTATTTTAAAATAGTTGTTATTCATTTAGTCAACAATAAATATAATTCATGTCATTATAATTTATGTCACCTTCCTTCTCATCAATCATAGTTGGTAATCGCCAACATATATTTGCGTATAACTAATGCCTAAGTCTTTTAAAGGTTTATTAAAGTTTATATTTTCGCTAATTCTAGAAAATTCTCTGATTTATTTAAATAAGAAGAAACATACTCGTATTTAGGACTGTTGAATTCTTTCCGGGAGGAATTTGGAAAGAGTAGAGTATAAATATTTAAAGAGTATA
The DNA here is from genome assembly GCA_037158775.1 of Hetaerina titia. Taxonomy (NCBI): domain Eukaryota; kingdom Metazoa; phylum Arthropoda; class Insecta; order Odonata; family Calopterygidae; genus Hetaerina; species Hetaerina titia. The sequence continues at coordinate 18,644,977 of CM073773.1, forward strand.
AATATTTAAAGAAATTAGTGTCCCCAAACGGTAAATTTTGTAACAGATTCTCTTAGGTTTTACTATGTAGTCTAAAGCTGGATAATTTAGCAACATATTTTGATACTGCCTACACGACATTATATATATATGTATAATATATACACAAGTATATATTTATAAAGATATTTAATATTAGATTATTCCCAATCAGTCATCTCTGTTGATTTTTGCGTCTGTCTCTATTATGATATCTGTGCTCTTATTAATCTTAATTGTTTATAGTAATAACAAATCAGAAATATAACCTTCGTACCTAAATGATAATTTGATACTATGTCTCGGCGAGTTAATATTTTTCAATCAGAAAAACGTTCATATTGTCAGCGCAATTATTAAGACTGAAAAATGTTGGATACTCTATGCGACTCTAAAAAGTGTTTAATATTTCCGCGAGAGTGATCTCAGGGACACTTTAGAACCTACTTTGAGAGTAACCGATGACGTATACATTTTTTTCGATTTGCTTGAATTAATTTTGACTTAAGTTAGAGGGAAATATTGCCAAATCTCTTCTACGTTGCTTATTAATGATAATACTTGATTGTAAATTGGGTACTTCTTCCCAAAGTATTTACATGAACCTGCAGCGTGATTAATAACTTTCCATTTTTTAATGCTTTTTGTATTTTAGCGGTTATCTCAAAAACGTCTTTTATTGAAAAAAATTGCAATGCTCCGAAAGATGAGCGTTGAGTGGCACCTGACATTTCTCAACATTACAAGATAGATTACATGCCCTGTGTTTTGTGCATTAAGAGTCTAGTGATACTAATAAACGGCGCAGCACTTGGTACTAGCTTATATTACGCAGTTCGCGAATTTGAGAATTTTATATAAAATTCAAGGCTGTTGTCAAAGGGCTTATAAATGACCTGGAAGTTTTGTTTGGCGAGCCTCTGGTTAGACAACCATTCTGGGAAATTTGAATCTCCAATTAATGCCTACAAATTTTCCAGTTATATTCCCATATCCCGCGCTCGTGAGAGGTTAGTTAAGACCTCTGCTTTAAAGGTAGCAGCAAGGGACGGAAGGGGAAGGGAAGAGGGACAACTTGGAGGGGGCGGACGCCTTTTAAGGGGTGTAGGTGGGGAAGGGACAACAGCGAAGGGGGTGAAAGGTGCCGGCCGCCAGAGGGAGAACCTCCCTTTCTCCGCGCACGTAATGAGATTGAATGAAACCGCGATTCGACGCTAGCCTGTGAACTCATTCCTTTCTGGCCTTTGCAACACACAATTGTGCAAAAGAAGATAAATAAGAGAGGGGGAGGGTGGAGAGAAAAAAAAGATGAAACTCACGAGGCGAAATGCTGTGGGGTGGTCCCCCGTCGCCAGCAGAGAGCGGTTTTTTCCGGGTAGACACGAAAACGTCTGGGCGTTGCACTCCATCTTGGTGGCTGGGACTCTCGAAAATAATAGCAAAGTTAAATTTCCCTATCTTATTTTAGAATAGGCCTGAAGGTGTGAAGTCCGCCTCTCCTTCGAGCCATTCGAGCTCGTCAATGTGTCACGGTGAACCCTTTGAAACGCGGCCCGAATCCTTCCCGGGGCGTTTGAAAGCTCAACTAAGCGTATCGAGTGGAAGAATAATCTATAGCCGACGGTTAAAAAATAAATTCTCATTCATACGGCCCTTACCGGGTCACCCGCCAGATTTTGGGTGCAAACTGATCATTATGATGACTAATATGATACTTTTTCGGATTAGGTAATTTCCATGGAAACGAATGTTGAAGAATTATGACCATCGAAAACTTCATATTGAAACATTAAGAAATACGATGCGTGAATGAAATTTCAGCAAGAGCTTACTTTCACGAGATATCCTTGAAAGAAAAATTATAATATTGCGAGAGGGAGTTTTTCGAGGAGGTTGGTTTAAACTGTATATCATACGTGTATTTGTGCTTTGATATATTCACGTGTTAAAGAATGATTTTATATTACTTCTCCTACCCAGACTGCTAGCCACTCCTATTAGAATAAATGTCTATTGTCTATCACATTCACCATATATGTATTTTCATATTTGACAAGTCGGGAGTCTGCAGAAGATCTAAAGGATGTTATATGTGACTCGGTAGCAATGCATGTTGGTTGACATGCAATTTTAAACAATCTTATGGGGTCAAAATGTTAATTTCTATTGTATTGTGATATACGCATTTTAAAAGCCCGATTCTATGAGAAAAGTTAATGATAAATTATAAAATTGATAAAAATATATTACAGCTCCGCTTTGAAAAAATGTAATAAAAGTCAAAGATATTCAAGTGCTTGCCTTTCCCTCGCATCAATGCAATAACAACAAGATTGAAAAAATCAATAGCCCGAAAAAATTAAGTTAAATCAATACCTAAAATTTAATGAATTAGTCAACACAATAATAACTGCATGATGTTTAGAGGTATACTTGTACACGACTGGTTTTGTATATGATCAAAAGCATATTCAAGTGAATATATATACTAATAATTGCGCTTGCATGGCTGGTGCCCTACACCCCCACCACACGGCCTTGTGGCGGCTGGCGGAGAATTTTGTAGATGTAGACTAAATTAAAGCGTATATTTCCGATTTTCCTTCAATGTCTTGCATTGAGATATGATGTGTAAGCCAAAAATCATCATATTTTCCTGTAATCGAATAGCAATTGTAATGGCGCCTAGAAAAGTATTCAATTATTTTCACTCATTTGATAAATACCACCACCATACCCACGGATTAGTTTCCTAAGTTACATCCACATAAACTTATGCAAACACGTAATCATAAATGAACTAGTTATGTAGTGAGTTTAAATATTTTTTTTTCTGATTCCCCGCTGTTAAAAGTCTTTTACCTCATTTTATAGAATGATTTTCGAAGTCATATGCTTGAAAAATATAATGAAAATTGGATCCAAAGACAGACAGAAGATTATTAATTTTATTTACAAATAAAAAAAAACATTTCGTGCGCTTAGTTTACTTTCAAGGTGAGAATTGACCTTTAACAACTCAATTATGTGGTGTATGGACTCTAATTCAAAAGTGATGCGCTCCATTTCCACACAAGTCGGATGAGTAAAACTAAGTTTTCCCCTAAATATCATTTCCATATTTTGAATTTATTTTCACATTACATGCCATTTTGTTCAAATTCAATTATTTAGGTGGCCCAAAAGTTACGCAAGAGATACTGAAGCAAGGAATAAAATTACGAATAATTTAATCTTTCCTCTATGTCACACCCATAAGGAACGCACAAAGCACATATTTGGTTTAAAAAAGAAAACAGCGCAGAAAAGTAAGTGAGAGAGAGAGAAGAGGGAATCAGGCATCTTAAGAGCCAAGCACTCAAGTGTGGAAAAAAATGTACAAACAGTTTCAGACATTTACAATCACTGAGCGATGATTTGGCACTTTTTTCCCGTCACACATTCGTGTTTTTGGGTGACAGGAATGGGTTGCGAAATAGTTATCCTTTACCTTTCCGACGGATGGACTGGAAAGGGATGGCTTTGAATGATAGCTCAACGTCTGGTTACGAGGTTCCTGATGTTTGAACAGACAATGGATATGATGGCAGGTGCGTAGCGGTTGGTGACCCCCGTGGCATTGGAGAGCAGAAAATAGAGAGGCCATCGGCATAAATGGAATTAATCTACCGTAGCGTGGAGTATGCATGTCCCATCATTACGTTGATGCAGCGGATTCATGAAAAATACACAATATGAAAAATTAAGATTTTATTAGATTTTACATTTCATTGTAATAAAACTATAGAAAAAAATTATAAATTGATGGAACATACACAATTGTTAATAAATATTGAATATGAAAAGTTTTAGCCAATTTATCGGCAATTTCATGAAATTTTTAGCGGTTTCATGTTGAAATTAATTAACTATTTATTTGGCGACATATTTAACTCCAGAGTCTTCGTTAGCCATAATTCTGCAATTCACTCGTTTATTTTTCAGTGATTTTATGCTATTAAATAAACGAACACGAACTATATATTATATAAATATTCAGTTACATCTTGTACATCACAAGATTTATTTTGTTTGGGAATGACGTTTAGTAATTATTCCTGACCCAGAGGGTAAATCATTGATACAGCTCGTTTGTTATTAGATCGATCAAAATTTAACTGTGAATGTTATCGAAATCCTATTAATTTAAGCTTATCTCTTTCAATGATTTCTATGGTTAAATGTTTTCGATATTAGTTAAGGAAAATTTAATTTTGATGGAATACCAGTTTTTTAAGGGAAAGCCTTGAGGAGATTAAGTATTTCAGGTAACACAGTACTTATTGAAAAAATGAACTCGCCTCACATTTCATCTTCATGGCCCGAACTATCCTGGAGAAACACAATGCTGAGTGGTGAAAACGGCGTCAGTAGTCAGACATAAATATCTGTGATCTTATGTCATCAATGTCTGTGATGACCGCTGTCAAAAAATGAAAAGCAACTATGCTTCTTCATTATCAGCAGTAATTCCCAAATATCTGGTGAGGGCCAAAGAAAGAGAACAAAACTTTACACTTCCACACACTTTTAATACAACACGACCATGGTTTCGAAGCTGCGCATCATCATCAGGTACAATTCAACAAAATTTTTCAACTTTAGCCAACATTTTTTTTCAATGATTTTCAACAATAACCTTAAAATTTTGTTGAATTGTACCTGATGATGATGCGCAGCATCGAAACCATGGTCGTGTTGTATTAAAAGTGTGTGGAAGTGCAAAGTTTTTTTCTTTCTTTTGCCCTCACCATGAAGGAATTCCACAAAGTTAAGCCTGAAACTGTTAGCTTTTCCCAAATATCTGATTTCTCCAAGTACTTTACTACGGTTTTATGCCACCGTGACAGTTACCTAAATACAGAATAATTCACCCGATACTAAATAATCGACCCTGTACTGGAGGTTAGCATGAATAACACTCAACTAAACTAAAATGAATTACACCACACTATACTAAACTTACGGTAACGGGGGTCGACCAGAGGTAGCGTGTCAGCCTTTTGAGCCAATGGTCGCTGGTTCGATTCGTGACCGACCGAAAATTTTTCAGAATAGAAAAAATATTGACTGGATTTTCGGAACGAAGCAACTACACATTAATGGCATTAAAAAATACAATATGTGTGTAAAAAAATAGAGGCAATACCTGTACAATAATGGTATTTCGCCACGAAAAAATATATCCCTGAACCCATTGTGAAAGGCCACCATGCTTCACCATTAGCTGAAACATGGTGACTCAGACTGAATGAGTCGGCCCGGCATCAGCTGTTACAGCTGTGGGCTCGAGTTAAGTGCACAATATCGGCCGCTGCAGCGGCCGCAGTGCAATGGGGAAGGCAACGGGAAACCACCACATTGCAGTCGTGCATATGACGTGATGGGACTCCTCCCGATAAAATTTTCCGGAGGTCAGATAAGTTGGACAGATTGTGAATCGATATCCTAGGAGTGAGCAAGGTTAAGTGAGCCAGGGTCGACGACTTCTGAAGCGACGGATACAGGGTGATATACTCAGGAGACGAACAGAGAATTGCAGAAGTGGGCAAGAAGAGTCAAATCTGACAATACAGTGAGAGGATTCTGATGATAAGGTTTGCGGGAGAGCCTACACAGTAATAGTGCAGGAGTGTATGCCAACATCCAGCCATTCAGAAGAGGAAATAGAAGAAGTATACGAACGGCTGGAAGAAAATTATGGCAGCAGCAAAAGGGAAGGAGAACCTAATCATGATGGGAGACTGGAACGCTGTGGTTGGAGAGGGCCGAGAGGGAAGAAGCATGGGACAGTTCAGATTGTGAAAACGAAATAAAGACTGATAGAATTCTGCAACGAGAAGAACATGGTAGTGGCAAAAACCCTCTTCGAGCAACATCGGACAAGAAGATACATCTGGAAGATGCCAGGGGACAGAGCAAGATACCAAATTGACTACATCCTCTGAGAATGAGATGCAGAAACCAAGTTGAGCAATGCAAGAGCTACTCCGGCGCATATATAAATAGCGATCACAACCTGGTGGTCATGGTTAGCCAACTGTGATACAAGAAAATTGAGAAAGTGACACAGGAAGCCAGATACAACACGAAAATGCTGGGGGAAAAGGAGGCAAGAAGAAAAGTCCACCACGACCATTGACAGAAAAATAGAAGGAATAAAAGCGACTAGCATACCTCATAGAGGAAAGAAGAATATACAAGAATCGAAGATATGAGACTGAGGAAACCCTTTACTAGTAGTTGCGGAACCAAGTCATACAAGAGTGCAATTAGGCCAAGGAAGTGTGGATAGAAAGCTGCTGCAAGGAAATCAATGACAATATAAGGAAGGGAACCCTGAAACTGTTTATAAACTGGTGAAGACACAATTCGGAGTAAGAAAAACAAAATCCCACAACGTGCGAGATGCTAATGGAAAGATACTGACAGAAGATGAAGACATTGGGAAGAGATGGAAGAAATACATTGAAGATCTCTATCAAGGGCCAAAACCACTTAAAGATGACTTTCTTAGAGAGGAAAGCGTGATAGAAGAAGACGAACGGGGTCCGGATTGGAAGTGAATACGATCGAACCGTGAAAGACCTGAAGAACAACAAGGCACAAGGAGGTGCTCCAATAAATGGAGAAATAATCAAACAACGCGGGGCCAACGCTAGGAATACCCTCTTTGAAATAATGAAAGATATCTGCGACAGTGGAAGACTACCTGTGGACTTCGAGAAGGGTGTAATGATTGCAATACCGAAGAAACCTCGAACAGATAAATGCGAAGAACACAGAGCATTGAGTCTGACTTCTCACGCATCGAAAATACTTACTGGGATAATCAGCCGACGAATAGAAGGAAAGGTAGAAGAAAGCCTTTCGGGAAGCCAATTCGGATTCAGATAAAACCGAGGAGCAAGAGAGGCAATATTTAGCTTGAGGGTACTGGCCGAAAAATTGATCCATGTAAACAAGTCATTATATGTGGTTAGCATTCGTGGACTTGGAGAAGGCTTTCGACAATTCCGAATGGAAAAAAAATGTTCAAGATACTAGAAGCACTTGTAATGGACTACAACTACAGAAGAATAATCCATCACCTCTACAAGAATCAGGTAACAATCATGCAAATGAAAAACGAAAGGAAAATAGATGCCAAATAAACAAAGGAATTCAACAAGGATGCAGCCTCTCAACAGCACTATTCAGCGTAAATCTAGAAGGGGCAATAAAGGAAGCACAAGAATTGGGCATCAAAGGAGTCAAGGCGAATGGCGGAGACAATAACATTCAGTGGTTCGCAGATGACATCACAGTAGTAGCAGGGATGCGAGATAACCTGCATGCAAATCTAAATACTAGGAACCAAGTACTCGGGGAATATAATAGGAGCATCAATAAGAAGAAAACTAATATCCTTATTTGTGGAAGAGAGAAGCTGACTACACACATCACAATTCGAGGGGTGAAACTAAAGCAAGTGGAATCCATCATTTACTTGGGTAGCTATAACTTGGGATGGAAGAAGCTCGACCGACATGAAGCGAAGAACAGCCCAAGCAAAGAAGGCATTCATTGAGAAGAGACAACTAAGAGAATGGTCCCATAAGTACCCGGCCTGACCTAGGTAAGGCGGTAGTTGTTTAAATACATCACTGTATTAGAAGGTACGCAATCTATAAAGAATATTTTTCAAGTTTGAAGACGCCACGTAGTTTAGTATTTATTTGGCAGCCATCAATAGTGAACTTTTTCAGTGAATTTGTGATAATGCAGAAAATTGGTCATCGTTATGTGATACAATACTTTTATTTGAAAGGCCTCAGCCCCACCAATATAAAAGCTGAACTGAATTCTACTCTGGGTGAGGCTGCTCCTTCCTTTACAACATTAAAATATTGAGTAGCAGAGATTAAACGAGGCCGTACGAGCTGTTAAGATGAGCATCGCATTGGTTGACCAAAAGAGGTAATGACTCCAGAAACGGTGAAAAATATCTACAAAGTGATAATGGATGATCGTCCATTGAAAGTGCGCGAGCTAGCAGACATAGGAGGCATTTCAAAAAGTACGGTACACCACATATTAACTGAAAATTTGGACATGAGAAAGCTGTGTGCTGGATAGGTGCCGCGTTTGCTCACACTCGAGTAAAACCAGTGTCGTGAAGTTGTTTCAATTGAGTGTTTAGCAAATTTTCATAGCAACAAAGTAGAATTTTTCCGCCATTTCATAACTATGGATGAAACATGGACCCATTACTTTACATTCGAGACAAAAGAACAATCAAAACAATGCATTCAAAAGGGAGAGCTGGCTCCAAAGAAAGCGAAGACCGTTTCATCTGCTGGCAAGGTCATGGCGTCGGTTTTTTTGGGATACTTAAACTCGTATCGTTTAAAAAAGAATCGCATTCGATGGAGTTGAATTCTATTTGCAGTACTGAGAAAAAAATAACGTACGACGCTTATCTTCTATCAGATTTTTGCATCCAATTACCAATCACAGATGGGCAGGGCCTTTTCTAGAGGCTACAAATTTTTACGCTGGAATCGGCCTTAATATTTAAGCAATCAATGCAACAATTTCAGAGTGTGAAAATCATTCGCTTTTACGCTCTGAAATGGTTGCATTGAAATGCATGTTAGCGGATGACTCCGTTAAAAGTTACTGTTGCGGTATCTCCCGTAGTTTCTTGAAATGTATTTAAGGAATTCTTTTTTTACTAATTTCGACAGAAATATCCAATTCGCTGTCTAAATTCTCTCTTTCGTCTACGGAATTGTAATAGTTTGACAATTAGAATCACGCCTGGTATGATAGCCGTTTCCTCTTCAGAACTTTGGATGGGAACTGACATTATGTCTACTAAATGATTACTAGAACTCAAGCGTAAACACTGCCGTCGGTGTAATCAAAACAAATTGCCAGAAAAAATATGCAAAAATCGAAAGTCAAAAGGAGAGTTGTATCGTCTAAAAGGATTCATCCGAGACTCAGAACCTGTTTGCATTCAATATTAAACATCCTGATTACAGTAACTGAAATAGTCATAGTGTAAAACGCCCTTATTCTGCAATATGGCGCACTTTATGTAAACCAAAACACTTTAATGAACTTCATCACTCTGTTGTAGACAATTAGGATACATAATGCGTCCTAGATGCCACTGTTGTAACCGATAGTGGCGACGTTTTTATTAGTTTCACTCTAGACTATTTGCCAAGAAGGTCTTCCGTGAATAATATATTTATTGCTAGGATTAGAATTTCGACAGCGACAGACATGCTTATTTAATCACTTTTAGTATTCGAATCGTTGAGAAAACATGTTCCAAACCATTTATATTCCTGATGGGGAGAAAGAAAATCGGTCTCACATGTGGAACGGATCACTCACATCATAACTCAGCTGAAGAAAGTAGAGAAACCAGGTAGCGATCGTCCCTAAACGAGAGGTGTCCCTCGGCGGAGGCAGAGCGGAGTGATGTCATTCATTTCCGGAGATGATCGTGCCATATTCGCTCATATGAAGGAGCCGAGAGGAGTGAAAGGCTAGCGGTGGGAAATCGCTTTCGAATGAATGAGAAATATGGTAACAAGAAAATAAAAAATAAACCACACAGTAAACCAGAATGTCGAAGTTAATATGAGACTTTAAATGTAGAGGTGGGCTCATAAAGGTGTTCCTTGATGGACTAAACGATGGACGCATCGGAAAGGGAGAAGGTAAAAGTAGGTTTACTCCTTCCGGTAGATTTTCTGGACCCTCAAAACAGTTCCTATCCTTTAAAACTCGCTTTTCACGCTGAGAGATGTCGAATTTATAAACTAACGCATTCAATTTATTGCATAATTACATGAATAAGTAACCATTCGTTAACTATTTACGCACAAAATTCTAAAGGAATGATTGCCAACTATAATGCGGTGTAACTAAACAGGCTACGCTAAAACTTATTTCTCGATATCAATTATTCATATATCGCATTTTAGTTTGCCACAAAATTTAGTAAAACATTATTACTATTCACTCCAGCATATCTATTTTTAATATTAAAATGATTAAAACTTGCTGTGAGCAATTGCAACAATTGGCCCATTTTATTTTTCATTTATACTTTAACTAACTCCTCTGTATTAAACTTGGGTCTAATTATGTGGCATAGCTTATGAAAGAAGTATTTTTTACCTGTGGCATGCTCAAAGAAAGAGCTGATTCTGCCGTACTTTCTGGGATGCTTTCCCTGTGTAAAATGATGATCGCCAGATAACCCAAAGGTCGAGATTAGAAATCCACCTGAGGCATTGATGCTATCTCTTCGAAATATGCTTTATGCTTGTAAAATGTTACGGCAAGAATGAAAACCAGACACCTGAAAATCTACAACCAATCGCATTCGATCTATGCAATATTTCTCGCTCCAATAAGGATTACTATACCTAGATTGATTCGGGTCTTTTCGTGAAAATGCTTAATGCGAGATTTCATTAGAGCAATAAGATTAGCCCTTGAACTTGCAGGTTCACCAATGCTTCGAAGGTCAATATCGACGAATAATACGAAATTCAGTTCTCCCGCTATTCGTATTCTAGGATCCGAGTTCGATTATACATTCCCAATACTATATCGAATGTAGTAACCACTAGTACTACTGATACTAGTAAAATGTAGAACGTCACATCACACATTGTGCAGAAAACACTATGAGTTAGGAAGATTCTATTAGATAAGACCGTTGAGACTTTTTAGTGATTCCTGTTCCTATTCAGCTTGCTCTTGCTTCTCCCATTACTAATGGCCCTGCTGCCTAAAGAGAAAACTAGTCCACTTGTGTCACTGCGTCTTTCCCTCATCTTACTTGGACATTATCGTATCGACTTCGATTGAAGACCATTACCTTAATTTTAAAATTGTTTATCTTGCGGTTTATACTATTTCATGCCCTTCCCCAAATTGACTAGTCTCCTGTTAAGACCTTCTTTCAATATACGAGTATCTATGTCTTCCGCTTATCGCACCACACTTATCCTTTCTTCTAAAATTCGCACATCACCTTTTATATTTTCCTTTTTCATGCTTTCATCGGATCTAGTTACTGCTGCCTGATCTTTATGTAGAATGTACACCAAACTCTTATCGTTTTAGCTAATACCAATTTCGTTTCGTGTACGTAGCGTATATAAATACACTAGGTATGTCTTTTTCACCTACATATTATTATAGGCATTCTACTTTATGTTTAGAAAGCTCTCAAAAACAATTATACGTGTTCATAAACTTTTGAACACTTCATCACTAATATAATCTTAGCCCTTTTTTCCATGGACTATATTATATTTTCGGCTTCTCATAGTTTCAGATACTTAAGTGCCATCCATAATATTTCACCCTCTTTTTTCCTTGTTCACCAAAATTTTGAAGCCTTTTTTCTCTGAAGCCAACATTTTTCCAACAGCTTCCTCTCTAAAGACTGTCCATGGACTTTTTGTCTTCTTTAAGTTGCCTCCAACAAATGCATTATTTTCTCCGACAAATATGATATTTTTTTGTCCCATTGATCTATTTCGATTATTATTTTCAATATTCTCCAATATTCTGAAAGCTTGGGATAAAATTTCACCCCTATTCCTTATAGGCACTGATGTATAAACCGCAGCAACAACGCTAAGCTTCATATTCCGGTCACGACTACTCTTACCTTTACGTCTGCATTCTGAGTTCCGTTCAGAAAGGTTCTCCCTTCATGTTAATTGTAGAGGTAGAGAGTAAACTATTAATTTTCACTTGGTTTAATCATTATTGGACAGAGTGAACTTTGAAAAGAATATTTTACGGGATTCTGTCATGATAGATTGCATTATAATATTTTTTATAACTTCCTCGTGGAAAAACCTGTTTTTAGAGTACATTCAAATTTTTCCGTTATTATTCGTCCACATCAATTCCTAGGAAGGCATTTTCTTGACGCCTCTACTTTATCGAATGCGGTTTCTACGGCGACAGCGGTGCAAAGCATTTATAATCCTTACTGTAACATTAATCCCCCAAGTGAAACTCATATCCCACGTGTGCGCAATGCCGTGACTATGATACCACCGCATGCACCAGCTTTATTTAGACGACTGCTAATTTTGTAAGTGTTTTGCGTCACAATAATTCAATGGGACGACCTCATCAGGGTGATCATTTGTGACCCCTACAACGTCAGGTTTTAAATATTCTCAAAAAATTGAACCATACTCGCAGAGCCAACAGTCAAGACCTTGCATTGGCCGATCAAATAAGGCTGAATTTCTGTGGAATGTTGATTAATGTACGCCCAGAGCCTCATGCAGGACAAACGTCCATCCATCTGGGAGGGGAAGGGAACAGTGCGTATCCGACGGGGAGAATTATAATGCGTGGAATATGGATGGACGGAACGGGATATAAATCGGGTGAAAGTGAATGGAAACCCCGGGGGATTAGGGAATAGCTGACGGACTAGGGAGGACACTGGCATCCGCGGGAGTGAGAGTCAAGCGCGGGAGGACAGTTTACGGGTGAAGGGGGGAAGACGGGGGGGGGGACGTTCCCCAGCGCGTCGGCCGAGGGCGAGGGAAGGTGCGGAGAGAACGTCTCCTCCGTCCGAGAGGCGATGGGGTCTACGCAGGTAAGCCTCCCCCCTCCATGCCCCGACCCCTCGCCGCGGAACTATACCTCACCTGATGAGAATCGTCTTTTTGGAGAAGGTAGTTTTCCAAAAGAACTTCATATGCTCATTTGCATTCGCAATAAAAACCTTCAATAAAAATTTATTCCATTGAGCGTTTAGTTAACTTAACCATCTGTTCCTTTAATCTAATATGCAAGTATATTCGATATATCTTGATATATATGTGTGTATATATATATATATATATTTTTTTATATTGTTAGGTAATCTACCAGTTAAGGTAGGTTTTGGTTGGACACAACAACGAAATAAATATTTTGTTCCATCTAACAAAACACAACCAAACATTCTACTCTACAACAAGTCCTTCATCTCTGTGTACTACCTTCCTCCCTTCATCCCATCCAGCATTCATATTCTATTCCTGCCCCTTCCTCGTTTGCCTAATATACTCCCATCTATCACAGTCTTCAACATCTCATTTTCGATCAATATGCCCTTCATCCATTTTTTCTGCCACCTTATGATTTCTCCCAACCAACCCCTCTCCTGGGTGTGATATGGATGGGAACTGTTATAAAGTAAGTATTGTTGTTTGTTGGTCGGTTTTATATGTATCAACTTCCTGATAAAAAGCCCCTAAAACCTCTATTGTGGCTCAGATATATCGATGATAGTTTCCTTCTCTGGACACATGGTACCGGTTCTCTGAAAGTGTTCATTTCCGACCTCAATTCTTCATCCTCTGTGCTATTCAAATTCTACCGTGTCCTCCTCTCAAATCACTTTCCTGGATGTAAACAAATGGACGAAAAATTCACACTTCTGTACTTAACAAACAGCATTACTTACATTATAGAAGCTACCACACCAAACGCTCCATTCCTTATTCCCTGTCCATAAGAGGACGCAGAATCTGCAAGATCCAGAATCCCTTGATAAATTCCTTTCAAATCTATACCATTCCCTCCTCAAACGAGGTTATCCCGAATCCCTCCTAAACAAAAGAATCCGAAGATATCCTTACACTCTCATACCTTACTCCACCGCAGAAATCCACCCTCGAGGGTGGGTTTCTACGGTGGTAGTTTACCTTCTGAAGTGCAAACCATCCTGTACCTTTTATATTGGGGTGTGTACCACACCCCTCAATATTAGAATCAATAACCACCTAACCTCATATAAGAATTATTCTCTGATTGGGAAGCTCCCAATCCCAAAACACGCCTCCGAACACAACGCTCCCTTTGATAAATACTATAGTGTATACATTTTAGCAACCCTCCCACCCTCTGACCCTCCACTAAAACTCAAAACAATAGAGCAGGCGTTTATCTGGCTCCTGAATTCCTGGAACTACACAGAATTGTATACATACGCGACGTTCTCTCCTAAATGAAATATATTCACGAAACTAGATTATTACAAGGGGTATACCATCTCATTTTGAATAGTCTCTGACAATATTCAATTAACACTATCTATTCCACTTTCAAAGAGCGTCAGATGGTAGTTTCACAGAGGCTGATCCATTTCGCGGGTCTCTCCTTCGCTACATTTTTCAACCATTACTATATTTGCGGAAATAGAATCGTGGCTAAAAATATCTCCATAGTTCATCAGACCCATAACATGTGGCATTTTATCGGGGGCTCACGACAGATAACCCCTCGGCCTTCGCAACGGTCGATGCTAATGAGTATCCTCTCTTCTGGGGAGAGAAACTTCCATTTCATCCGCGACCCGCACGTCACCACGCGCAGCTATTGACCCCTTCCGTCGAGCGCGTGCCTTTTCACGACTCGCATCGAATTTCGAAGACGCCTCCTTCCTCGCTCTCCTGAGATTTGCATCTCTCTCTCTCTCTCTCTCTCTCTCTCTCTCTCTCTCTCTCCATCAACCCCCTCTTTCTCCTCCCCGTTAACCCCCCTGTGCCCACCCAACTCTCTAAAGCCTCGCTTAAAGCCGCGAAACCGTTAAAGTCCCTTCCACGCAAAAAACAAGCCCCTGGCGTCAGTCATTTCCCGGCAGTAAATCACTCTGAATTCCTGTGTCCCTCGCCTTCCTTCCTATGTTTCCTCTCTTTTAACAGGTTACTGGAAATATAAAAAAGTCCCGGAAAGCGAATATCATATCACACAATGAGAAAATCATATTTCTGTTCGCCACCGTGCTCGCAAGCTTGGGAGGTTTGATGTTTATGTAATTGTGGCTGACGGAGGAAAATCACATCTTCCAATTTGCAGATTGAAATGACGAAACATAAACCATTATCAAATATTTGAGACATTTTGTGAATAAATTCGAATGTTAACTGGAGGCAGACTTATTGTTTTCACTATGCCGAACAGTGAAAGGACCAAGAATTCCGGGTCCGGGTCTAATTTGCTGTATCATGACATTTTAATAACCGTTCAGGTTTACTGGCGCAATTTTTCAAATTAATGATGAAATATATCTTGTGGTTTTTTTGGGAAAATTTATAGTGTCAAAGGTCAGCATTCTACTTGCAAGAGTAAAAGTAGCAAAAAAAAGTAAAATAACCTGAAAATGGTTTTCAAAATCACTTTTTTTTAACAGCCGGAAAAGACGAGGTTCTACAAAGAGAATTAAATTTATTCATAATGAACCCTGATACTAAGATCAGACGAAAGAATGTCCCATGGTTTCCGGAAGAATTCCCTCTCGTCGCTAAGAAGTTTGATTAAAGATACTCGATAAGAGTGTATGAAACTAAATCTGAACTATAAATAAATGTGTAGTGATTTCAATATTTCGGTGAAATACTGGCTCACTGTTCTGTTTACGGAGGATCACGACAATTAAGGGAGAGAAAACAAAATTTTTCTGAGGAAGATGTCATAAAACGCTTTACTGACTTTCTTAAATTTTACTTTCTGAATCGTAACTACCAAAAAGACCGCCACTTTCACTCGACGCTGTGATTAACGTGTCTCCAATTGCTTTATTTTCAGTGCCATCCTTTTTTAGTAGACGGAATAATTGCTCCGACAATCCTGCATTTGACTGCGGCTTTCCTTTTAATGGCGATGATCTGAGATGAGTCGCGGACTGGTTGATCATTTTCTAAGAAGATTGCCCGCGCTTACAATAGGATTCTCACAAAAACGGTTCTGGTGTCCTTAGGAAATGAGGTGCCGTTTTCCAGAAACATGAAGATTATGCAAAGACAGAGCAGTAGAAGATCCATTTTCTTTGCTTTTGCACCTTTTCAACTTTTTTGCATTTAGAATAAATGTATTAATTATGTTCAATAAATTATCAAATACAATTGAACTATCGGTCAAAAGATAATGCATGTATTTGGATATAATGCTTACGCGAAACACATAACTCATTTCATAAAATTAATAATAATCCACCTCAAAATGAAAAAGAGTAATACATAGCAATATTGAGATGATTTAATATTCTAAATTATTACTCTTATTATTTGAATTATTAATAATCTAATTTATTTCATAGCTTTATTTTCCTCATTATTGGAATCTCATATTTGGCGTTTCTCAGATTTGTAATCTCATATTTGGCGTCCATCGCAGAATTTATACAGCCTCATTAAAGCAAATTTGACTGAATAAGTTTGATAATATCTACTCCAATACGCATTTTCCGGAACTTTCCTTCAAGACTATTCAAAGAAATGCAAAATAAATATATGTCCAGATTTTATTCAAATTATACTCGTCAATTATATGCTTTTATTTCCTAGCTGATTTTATTAAATCCCCCCAAATTAACGCCGACTTATGCAATGTTAAATGTTTGATTATCCTCTCAATCAACTTAACTTCATTGAAGAGGATTACATATGTATTTTATTGTAAAGGGCAAAATAATAAAATTTTCCCAAGAATTTCCATTATTGGTACAAAAATATTAAAAGAACCTCGGAAATTTGCAACTCAAAGTTGCTTCATAAACAAGATAGCGTGCTTCAGAAAATAAATTTTCTAAGCGTAGATATTTTAATTATCGAAGGATGAGAAATTAAACAAATAAAAACTTCCAAAAAATTCGGTTTCTTTGTTTCATTAATTGAATTAGATTTGTTTCTCCATTAATAAAACCTGTTCTGTTAATAAGTACTTGCTCCCAGTTATATCCATTACAACACTGTCAAAAAATATATAGAACCCAAATAACCAAGAAGTAGTGTTTCAGGAACGGGATTTTCTACACAAATAAAATACAACATAAATTCTCTGCAAGTATAAAAGAAATTCTCTACAATTGTGATTACTGAGCTTGCTAATCTTCATTTGATTTTAGGAATGTCCTCTAATTAATTGCTGTAATTCATTAACCAGATTCCTAATTTATAGTTTATGAAGTATTTTTAATTATAAAGCAGTATGTTGACATAATAATAATAGAATTTCTCAAATCCAAAGGTGATTTAAGTATATAAATATCAGTTAAAAAAACTAAAAAAGGAATTTCTCAGCAATCAGTAATTACCGGACTAGATGTACTACCGTAGATTATCTAGATAATTAATTTTAAAAAAATCAATCCCCTTATGTAGTTAATCTTCAATAAGTAATCTGGGTTTACTAGATACATAAGCAAATACTTAGTAGTTTAGGTGTTGTTCTGTTGTCTTTCAGTGTTATTCTCTGTAGGTCTCCACGATCTTCGCCTAGACCTGGCAACTCTCGCTATCTTTTCAGCTAGCGTCTTCAAATGAATATCTTAAATATTTATTAATTATCCCAATCGTTAAATTTAAAAAAAGTACCTGCGTCGATTTTTATGTCAAGGAATATTTTCTACAAAAACGATATTTCGTATCGAGAAAACATTAAAATTAATTTTTTGAAGCTCATAAAATCTCTCTAATATTCTAGGATAACATGAGTACCCATGAAGTCATTGTTACCACACATCGATGAACGAAGACCATTTCGAGCTCATATAATAAACTGCTATATATAGTCATCCAATGAATGCATAAAAACAAAATAATTTTATCAATTGATTAGTCATCTAGAAAAACGATTACTCGTTTGTAAATGAATTCGATGTCACTGGATTGCTTTCATAATTATATATTATATCGTTATCTAGATAAAAATTAAATCTTTTAATAGCAATATTTCGTACAACCACTCTATTTGTTATACTATAAAATTTGATTTACACTTGAAGTAAACGAGTCTGAGGCATAATCATTCCCTTAGGAAGAGACTGGCTTCTCAAGCCATCATGAATAATGAACACACCAGAAAATTTTCCCAAGCCGCACCCTTCTGACCACACTTCACGCCTTCGGCTGCAAGTACATAGGCAGACACTACGCAAAACACTTCCTAGGTCCGATTAATGCGGCATTTGAGGCTTGAAAGGAAGAGAGTTTCTAGCGGAGGTAAGCTCTCTTCCTGAGACTAGTCTGTAAAATACTCCGTTAAACTTCACTTTCGGAAGTCATATCTCGGTCGTTGAAGTCTCCTTGGTGAATGCGGGTGAAGAGATAGTGGTGAAATGGCATGGAACTCGGAGAAAAAGCGCAGCGACTCGTCTTTCACCGTTTACTCCCACGCGCTCACCTTATGACCTTATTAGGCGAGAGAAAGACCTTCAGTCACCTCCAACTTAGGCCGTCGAAAACTTCCGGTTTTGCCCCATAGAACAACAACACTCTCCTATCTCCACTACCGCGACAAACGAGTCTATCCTACGTCCGCAAATGGGAAAGGTTTTCTCTTCATTATACGCTGCTCGACGAAGAAGATTTAAACATCAATCTACCTTTAGAAAATTCTAGAGGACTTACATTCCGATACGCAACATAATTCACCCCCCTTGCTGCGTGGCAGGGTTGCAAGGCTGAATGTAAAAGGTTGATGAACGGAAGATCGAGTTTGAAGGAATTTCTTTGAGAACATTATTTATTTCTACAAGACAAACAATGACCGAGTGAAAAATAAGTCCATGATTTTGTTGTATCTGACATAGAGTTCTCCAATTATATTTTATCAAATAGAAAATGTAAATTGGGCAAGAAATATCTGTATATCTGGATTAGTATTTTAATTTCACCCTGGCATTACATCTTTTCTCCAGGGAAGTTTAACTCAGATAAGCAAGGTCATAGTGAAAATATTTTTATACCGCAGAATTACTATATTTTGGAATGTAGGATTCATAGCGCATATAATAGATGTGCCTAACGATATTCACTCACCATTTTTCAATCTGAAAATTGGTTGATTTCAGATTTTGTCTTCTTTTATCAGGAGTATTTGTTTTAGACACAGATAAATCATTATTCCTCTCTATCTCATCCACATAAATTCTAATTTTTCTACCTCATGGCAACTTAATTAATATTTCCAAGATACGTAAAGTTTACGTTAAATTTACCCAAACAAAATTATATTTCTGACCTTCAAAACTTTCCTCAGACGCTCATAAAGAACCTAAACATCAAAGTAATAAATTGCACATGTTTATGAAACTATTAAATTAACATTGTCTTTAAAATGAAGAAGATAAACACTGAAATATAATGTCGACAAATATTCCGCGCATGAATCATTTCAATTAAAATATAGTTTTATGAATTCGTAATGGAATGTTATAAGTCGTTTCTCCAAATATTCTTCCTTTTGCTTTTTCTGTCACCCTTAATTTTACGTAGAATTATCCTCCAGCATTTCCCAAATTAAATACTGCTTAGACTAATTTTTCTATAGGCGGTAAATAAAGTGAAACGGCTACGGCTCTTGATTTTTATATTATTTTTGGTTTCATTAAAGATGACCTGTTATTAGCATTGCAGGCAATATTAAAGGAAAAAGAAAGGTGAGCCCCACCAAGTGAACGTAAAAACTAATAGTGGCCTTGAAGTAGGCCAATTGTGCCCTATCGATCTAGTGAGTAGGTCAGTATTATGACTCACAGAAGATGAACGGGTAACATTTTTAAAGACCATTAAGTTGAAAAGACCTTATTCATTCTGAGAAGTGTCTCATCCGTTGCATAGATAATCCAAATTATTGCCTATAGGCAAAGCTTCAATAAGAACAAAATAAATGTTCACTTAAGAAAAACTTGCCATTGGTGTCGTTTTAAGAAAAAGCCGTTTGTAGCGTTGGCAACGGGAGCGGAGAAAGTGTATTCAGTAAACACTTACAGCTTCATAATCTTTTTGTTTTGTAATATTCTGATGCAGCTACAAAGTCTTTGTTTACAGCTTTAATTTTTCTTTCACCTGTACTACATTTATGTTCCTTCCTCACGTGACTTTCCGCTAGTCACTTTCGCCTACTCTTTCGCTCACTTTGACATAAATTTGCCTCGGATTTATGACGTATCACTTTAAGAGAGCCCAACTCTATTTCACATACATTACTATAAAAAAAACCATAAACACAGTAATCAACCCGAAGGTCGGTTTAGTAGGTGATGGTAGAGCTCACCCGTGTACCAAGCCCGACGGCGTGTGAATATTCACACATCAGGGTAGGGGGGCCGGTTACTTTCCCTGTGCCGGTTATGGTTTCCCAGGAAGACCTGGTACCCGAAAAATCAACTAGCTTGGGTGGAGCTGCAGGTGCCCAAAGTGCCTTTCCCGGGAATCGAACCCGGGACCCTCCGGTCAGTAGTCCAACGCTCTATACATTACTATACCTCTTTATATTTTTTGAACTTCTATGCCAACCAAAAATTACCAAAAATAAATGACAAGATGAATTTTGTAACATAATAGGATTTTTCATCTTCAGCAACTTCTTCCCTAAAATTCTCAAAGAAATAACGTGAGAGAATCAACTTTTTAACATATCTGCAATTACTTGCGTTTTACATACAATTTTTACCACGGCAGTATAGATTAATCAAAATAAAAACTGCTGCATTACTAGTAAGATCTGGTAATTCCCCGGAATATTAACTTGATTGAGTTGTCTCGGGTCATCCACCGGGTCAAGGGTTCCATATTGGCCGACGTTTCGATGCTGTACTCGTGAATCGAAACGTCGGCCAATATGACACTTGACCCAGTAGAAGACCCGAGAAAACTTCATCATGCTATAATAATGTTTTTAATATTAATAGTATACCATTCAGGGTTAATGTTGGTTGATGTAGACTGATCCTGATACTGTTATAACATACACATAAATTAATCTATCTTAAGTTCCGCCGTTACAGAAAATATTTTTTGAAATCAAATGAAAAATAACATTTTTCAATTTTTATCATAAGCATAGTTTTAACATGTAAATGCGGAGAATACTGATACAAATAAGTTAAATGGAGATGAAGAATAATGGTGAAGTTTTAAATATGCTAGGAGAAAAGTGGAAGTTGGTCAGGGAAATTTGAAGTAGACAGAAAAATTGGGTGTAGAAGAGATTTATGAGAGGCATTGAGATGTTAAATATACGGAAAAAGGGGAATGTTCGGAAAAAAGGAAGAGAACAAGGTTTTGTACGGTATGAAGGGAGTGAGGGAGCATGAAGAACTGAAGAAAATAATACAGAGCGCAAATATGTCAGGGACTGTCCTATAATAGTTAGATCCAAAAGTGCTTAGGTAGGCCAACTATCGTCATGACATCATAATTATTGTGAATTGCTGGGGACTGCTACAGGATGATTTAATATTGGACTAGTTGGTTTTTTAATTAATTTAACAGGATATGCTCTACTACCTAACATTAATGTTGGCTGACACCAAAGCCAGAGTGATAAAATTTTTTGAGTAAATTTTAAGTCGCTTTTCTTGCCAAAAAATATAATTCTATTCACAAAAGTCCATGAACGTAAAACCAATAATTTATTATTTATTTAACATTCTTCTAAAATTCATTTGGAAATAGTATACCAACTGTTTTTTATTGATATACATTGTAATAAACATTTTAATGCCAAATAAAATATTTATGCAACGATCATATGGGCATTCAAGGTCAATTTTAGTGCCACAATGCAGGATCTAGAAGTAATTTAAATGCCAAATCCAGGTCCTATTGTTAAATAATATTTTATATTGTTAAATCCACAGAGTATGCACTAAATCCGTTTTATGTGTAGTATTTTAAAAGTTATATTGATTTTCCTGGACATACGCTTGGAGATCAAGTGATCGATATTTGGTTGGCCAAATTAAGAATATAATGCTACTAAAACTCCAATTGGGCTGAAGAGAATTCTTACGGAGCATCGGCCACAGCCAAACTTATTTGGATCAAACTTTATGACGAATACATGAAATAAATTTACTGTTCTTATCACCCGTGATCTCTACTCTTAAGCATCATTGACACGATGTTTAACAAATGCGTACATTGATTCCAGTGATATTTTATAAGATATTTCACAATGATTAGATTTAATTACCTAGCATTTGATGAGCACTAGAGAAATGCTAATGAGACGATTTCTATTCACATTTAAATGCATCCAGGTGTATGATAACAGCAACAAAGTTTGAATGAAGAACGAAGGTAATTAGAATGCATTGCGCAAATGGCATTCACTTTGGATAAATATCATTAAAAACCAATTACGGAGAAAAGCTCAAGCCCTTAGAGAAAGAGATAAGTCTGAGGAATGAGATTAATTAATATCTCCAAAGTCCAGGGATTTTTATTTTTCAGCATAACTTTTCTTTAAATTTATCGACACAAACATTAAATGCACATATTCGGAAGTAAGACAAAATGGTCGAATTAATGAAGACGTCACGTAAGAATTAATGATTCAATAAAAATTCTAGAGGCTATTTGTAAGTTCCCATTGCTACCTTTCTCATTTCATCATCTTGTTTCCGAATATATCTGATTAAATTCACAAAGTCTCCATATTTCTCGTAGTCATCGCACGGAGATTATTGAGGAGCAACTTTCATGGCTCTGTCGGCATGCCATTTCGTGAACTATGTCATCTTATTCCTCTCATCATCCATCTTAACTATCCGAAGTGGTAGGGGTGCCCAAACGCCGGCCTTGGTTTACGCACGTACATTTAAGAGATAGTTACAAAGATATGATTTCTTGATTTCATTAGATGCAGCAATCATTTAATTTAGTCATTAATGCAATCCTTTTCTCACCTATGTAATCGTCCGGAATATTGCGTCTATAATAACAGAACAAAGAGAATTAGTGTAATTATTTTTTCCCATTTCCACATCCATCCACATTGTACGAGTAAGTTAATTTTCTAAGATGTTGTGAGTGATTATTTTCGATCACATAGTCTCTCGAGATGCAAACCTTGACATCGGGACTTAATTTTCGTACGCCGAAACAAAACATTTCGGTTAAATTTTACATGCTTATGAGATATTTAATTCAAGCCTAAGTTCACATCAAACTTACGTTTATGAAAAGATGAAGAACTCAGCCTACGGCGTAACTTTTACAGTGGGAAGCCCAGTCATTTTCACATTGTTATGAAATGTCTTATTTTGATTTCACATGTCACTGGGCATAGAAACCACCCGACCATTTCCACTAATCGGATTAATCATAATGTCTCATTCAATCAAACAATTCCGGTCGCCAGATGTGCATGTCAGACGTATGGTGTCAGGTAATCTATCAATCCTGGTTTTTCTTTAGAAGGATAAGCATACATTTCCGCAGCAATTTTCAAACCACCAACCTGACAGATAAGCTGAAGGAGGTGTTTCATCAGATTAACGCTGAGGCGCAATAGGAGATATAATATGGTAATTGCATTACCTTTATTAACCACATCTAAAGATGGAAATAAATACATATTCATTGCTCATTTTACAAGAAAGAGGCTCGTGGTAAGATAACTTCAATTAGATTTTTATTATTATGAAAGTTAATCAGTCACATTCACTAAATTCATGTTCACTGGAGAGTGGAAATGACTGAACTGTTTAATTGGGTCAATGCAAAGTGGGAAAAGTGATGGTGTCACGGCAAATCCGATATGGCATTTCATTAATTCAATGGAAGGAAGTATCGCACAGGAGGTAACAACCTGCTCTCGACATGGATTTTCCTGACGATGGACCATCAATGAACGAGGTAGTCGCGAGGAAACGAGAAAAAAATCCCTGAGCACAAATGCCTCGCGAAGGAAATATCCTCCTTGTTTCAATTATTGAATCTCCAACGAGATCGATATCTCATCTCCGGTTCATTCAAGTCGCCGCTTGTTTTATACTTCCCTCGTTTCTCAACGGAAAGAAAGAAATGATCGACTACCATAACCGTGAATCAACCAAGCGGGTGGGCCCTTTCACTCCCAATGCCGAGTCACATCCTCACCTTTACAAGAATGCCTTTCCATTATATCGGCCACGTTCCTCATATATTTTCCTCTCTTTCCCATTGTTTCCGCCAAAACGCCAAACTCGATTCCCCTATAATTTTCCTCCTCCTCCACATACACACTCCCTTACATTCTTCACATCTGCTGAGAAGCATTTACGACTCAATCTTTTCCTCCGAAAGGAAACCCTAAAATCTTCGTACTCGAAATCAACTGCTGTCCTCACCGTGCATACTCATTGAGATTTTCGTCAGGGCCATCATTTTGAAGATTCGGGAGATGGCCGCGTATCTCTTCCTCCGGGGAGTCCCTAGGCATTCCAGGCCAATTCGTTGGTATTTGGGGAAGCCTCAAGGGGATGTTTGATATTTCCTGGTACTGTTACATCACTGAATCGGGAGTCAATATCATTATTTTTTTAAGTTTTTGGTACAATAAAGTATTCGAAAAAGATATGAGCACCTAATATAGTTGCTTACTCGGATATGTATACCTTGGATGCGTCCATACATCGCGAACTATAGTATAACGCATTCACATTTAAGTGGCTCGAATATAATGATGAAGCTTCCGAATTACAAATGAATTTATTAAGCATAGTTGTACCCTCCATGAAAGTATCAAGATATCCGGAAAATTTAATGAAAATTATGTTCATATAATATTCGCAGGTTCACTGATGACGTCGAAAAAATAGCAGGAACGGAAGAGGACCTGCTAGAAACTCTGAGCTATGTACCAAGTACGTTTAATACGTGTATGAGCATCAAAAAGAAGAAAACTAAAATCCTTTTATGTGAGGGATAGAATCTGAAAGCAGATATCACAACTGGGAGTGTGAAATTAGAGT
The DNA here is from genome assembly GCA_037158775.1 of Hetaerina titia. Taxonomy (NCBI): domain Eukaryota; kingdom Metazoa; phylum Arthropoda; class Insecta; order Odonata; family Calopterygidae; genus Hetaerina; species Hetaerina titia. The sequence continues at coordinate 18,669,815 of CM073773.1, forward strand.
AAGCAGAATTATTCATCTACCTCGACAGCAGTATAACTTGCGACGGAAGAAGTTCGAACAAACGAAGAACAGATCAAGCTAAGAAGTCGTTCATGTACATGTATAATAATCAGCTGAAATGTTCAAAGAACCCGAGGTTGTTAACAAGTAAGCGGTTCATCCAAACTTTAGTATTGAGCATGGCGCTCTACAATTCAGCGGCATGGAACATTGAAAAGGTGGACTGGTAATGAATGGAAGCCTTGGAAAATTGTTACTGGAGTAGAATTCTAAAGATTAAATGAAAATAAAAGAAGTATCTAGAACAGCAGAAGAAGAAAGGAACATAAGGAGATGTTCACAATTAAAAACTAGATGAATTGGACATATTTTGAGGCACAATTTATTAGGTAGAATTATAATAGAAAAACATTGAAGGAATGATGCTAATACTGTTGTTGCTAATACTAGACTTGTTCTATGCCAACGCGAGTTAAACAAAATGCTCTTATCGAATTTTTAAATGCTGAAAAGGTGACTCCTACTTAGATTCATCGTCTTTTAAAGGCTGTTTGTGGTGACGATGCTGTTTATAGGTCTATTGTAAATCGATAGGAAGTAAAATTTCGTGATTGCGAGCCTGGAAAAGCCATGATTGTTGATGAAGCAAGCAGCGGATGTCCGATCACTGCCACAGACGACAAAAATCGCTAACTCGTCGAAGATTGGATTCAAAATGACCGGCAAATCACTCAAAAGCGTTTCACAAACCATATTGGTGGAGTTTGTCGTGTTAAAGGCAGCCTGGCGCTATATATACATACATATATATATATATATATATATATATATATATATATATATATATATATATATATATATATATATATATATTCAAACTTGAAAATCCCGCCATACGGCGCACAAATATTCATTCAAACAGAAATAGGTATAAGGAAAGGGGATAGGAAAACACTTAATAGGCGAAGACAGGACATGTGGGGAAGGCGTTTTTTGAGCAGATCACGAAAGTAAAAATATTTCCCTATCCGGGATTTGAACCACGGACCTTCCACTTTCCGGGCGGATGCTCTACCAGTTGAGCTAATAGGGAAACCTGATTTACCTTGAGATCTGCGATCTTATAAAGCGCCAAAGTGCTCCGATACATATTGCCCGAGAGATGGCGTTATGGAGCTGTTTCACCCACCAAAGGAGAAATAGACGGGACACAAGAAGGGGAAAGGATAGTAGAAAAGCATTCATACGATCTTATAAAGGATAGGAACGGTGCGTTTCATGGCACGCATAGCCAGAAGAAGAGACGAGCCACATTGGCCAAACACATATTCAAACTTGAAAATCCCGCCATACGGCGCACAAATATTCATTCAAACAGAAATAGGTATAAGGAAAGGGGATAGGAAAACACTTAATAGGCGAAGACAGGACATGTGGGGAAGGCGTTTTTTGAGCAGATCACGAAAGTAAAAACATTTCCCTATCCGGGATTTGAACCACGGACCTTCCACTTTCCGGGCGGATGCTCTACCAGTTGAGCTAATAGGGAAACCTGATTTACCTTGAGATCTGCGATCTTATAAAGCGCCAAAGTGCTCCGATACATATTGCCCGAGAGATGGCGTTATGGAGCTGTTTCACCCACCAAAGGAGAAATAGACGGGACACAAGAAGGGGAAAGGATAGTAGAAAAGCATTCATACGATCTTATAAAGGATAGGAACGGTGCGTTTCATGGCACGCATAGCCAGAAGAAGAGACGAGCCACATTGGCCAAACACATATTCAAACTTGAAAATCCCGCCATACGGCGCACAAATATTCATTCAAACAGAAATAGGTATAAGGAAAGGGGATAGGAAAACACTTAATAGGCGAAGACAGGACATGTGGGGAAGGCGTTTTTTGAGCAGATCACGAAAGTAAAAATATTTCCCTATCCGGGATTTGAACCACGGACCTTCCACTTTCCGGGCGGATGCTCTACCAGTTGAGCTAATAGGGAAACCTGATTTACCTTGAGATCTGCGATCTTATAAAGCGCCAGGCTACGTCATGTGAGGATTACAGAACAATAAGTTTGATATCCTACGCAGCTGAAGTTATTCTCAGGATCATCAACAAAAGGATAGAGAGTAAGGCAAATGATTACTTAGGGGATGATCAGTTTGGGTTTAGGAAAGGAAGAGGTACGCGTGATGCCATTGCAGTAATGAGATCACTAATCGAGAGGAATATAGAATACAATCAGGACGTTTTTGCCTGTTTTGTAGATTTCGAAAAAGCGTTTGATAGAGTGAATTGGGAAAAATTAATGCGTGTATTGCAGAAAACAGGAATGGATTGGAGGGACAGGAGACTGATCCGCAACCTGTACATGTCTCAGACTGCTCAGGTGCGAGTGGGGAACGGAGAGTCCGGATGGGCAGTGTAAGAGGTGTAAGGCAGGGTTGCCCATTGTCACCGGTACTGTTCAACGTATATGTAGAGGAAATGATTAAAGAGGCATGGGAAGAACCGGAGGTAGGAATGAAAGTCGGAGGGGAATTCGTAAAATCGGTTAGGTTTGCTGATGACCAAGCATTAGTTGCTCAGTCAGCCAAGGGGTTGCAAGCATTATTGAGTGAATTAGAGGTTCAGTGCGATAAATATGGGATGAGAATCAATATTAATAAAACAAAGGTTATGCGATTTTCCAGAAAGAAAAAGGCTAAGCTAAATATTAAAATAGGCGGGGAAAAAATAGAACAGGTAGAACAGTTTATATATCTCGGAAGTGTTTTGGACCAATACGGTCAAAGTGGTAGGGACGTAAGGAGAAGAATTGCGCTAGGCAAGGAGGCTTTCTCAAGGAGGAGGGAGTTGATGACGGGGACGTTGAGTAGGGATGTTAAGACAAGACTCGTAAAAACTCTGATTTGGAGCGTAGCTATGTATGGTGCGGAAACGCGGTCACTGAAGCAGGAGGATAGACGTAGATTGGAGGCTTTTGAAATGTGGGTGTGGAGAAGAATGGAGAAGGTGAAATGGACCGAAAGGAAAACAAATGAGGAAGTACTGGAGATGGTGGGTGAGGAGAGGGGTTTGTTGAGAGAAATCCTATGGAGGTAGGAAAAATGGATGAAAGGCGTATTGAGCGGTAGTGGAATGTTGAAGAAGGTAATAGAGGGGAGAATGTTGGGCAAGCAAGGAAAGGGTAGGAACAGGATAGGGATGTTGGATGGGATAAAGGGAGGAAAGAAGTACACAGAGATGAAGAGGGACCTGATGTAGTTTAGGTTGCTGGATTGGGTTTTGTTTGGAGTTACAAAATATTTATTTGATAGTTATGTCAATCCAAAAACCTACCTTAACCGGTAGATTACCTAATAATAATATATATATATATATATATATATATATACACACACACATTAGTCACTAGTAAGATACGTTTATTTGCCGACGATGCAGTGGTTTGTGGTACAGCGGTTTGCAGTGGCCTGATATTCGTGATTACAGCGATTTTATTAGATGAACTTAATGATATACAACGCTGGTGCAACCCTTGGAAGTTAGGATTCATCTTCAAAAAGTGCGTAGTGATCAATTTCTGAAAAAGAGAAATTCCCTCCCGATCGCGTACTGAATTGGAAACACCCAAATGGAATGTGTAGACTCAATTAAATACCTAGGCGTTACCCTCACTCACGATATCTACAGGGTGCAACCCATACGGGGAATAATAAAAGCTAACAAAAAAATAGGATTTGTGAGAAAAGTACTGGGTAAATGAAATGAAAAGGTCAAAGAGAAATGTTATCTGTCACTGGTAAGGTCTCATTTAGAATATGCTGCAAGTATATGGGATCCTCAGGAAGTTGCATTATTTGCCGAATTAGATCGCATTCAGCGTAGATGAGCTAGATTTGTAAAGCGTTGTTATGACAAACTGAGTAGCGTATCAAAATTATTAGAGGAACTGGTTTAGGAATCACTAACAGAGCGAAAGTTAAATTACAGATTGAAGTTCTTGCACAAGTTGGGTGTCTCTTAAGCAATGTTGTTGAAAATGTGTTATTGTCCTCATCGTACTAAGATAGGAGAGATTATGTCAATAAAATTAGAGAGATTAAATGTAGGACATTGCGATTCAAGATGTCATTTTTTCCAAAAATGATAATAACGGGATCTGAATAACATTTTCCGACCGCGGTAGGGTTATGTTCTGGTAAATATTGTTTTGATGTGTCTTCACCCCCTGCCACACACCCAAGTGGTAGCTTGCAGGGAAAATAAGTAAATACATTTTTGAAAATCATAAATCTCGTATTTATTCTTCGGTGCTCGACGAAGGCGGTGAGATCCACAAAATATAAGATATTTTCGTCTTTCTTTATTTATGCCTAATATTTTAAGATTGTCTAGAATAATAACTGTCTGTTGTCGCTTCTAAATGACTGCGAATATTATAAATATAAATAAATATATATGTATATATATATATCTTTATTTATATATAGTAAATATTCTGGAATATTTTTAAACATAAGGCACAATGACAAAGAAAAGACCCATACATTTCGGGGGTATTGCCGAGTTCTTCGGGCGCAGAGGAACACAAACGAGATATCTGCATAATACGTAGAAAGTATTTAAAACGAGGGAAAGCTAAATCTAACTATGCGACCGCCTCATATTTATTAATAAAAATAATTTGAGACAGAGACTGTTACATGGTTAATCAATAATGGTGGACCTAAAGAATTTGTCGTTTGATAAAATACTTCTTTCACAATCAACGACCGATGGAAAAGTCACGTAGACAAGAGATTGGATTATGAATCCAATAATTTAAATAGTCATGAGCTATCGTTGTTTTCTATTATTCCATTTAAGCTTCCTAATGCTCAAACCTACCGCCAAGCGACGTAATGAATATATTGCTTCTCTCACGACACCTTCCAACACGACTTCTCCCTAATATTCTTCTCCTTCAGAGCTTCTTATTTTTTCAGCCTAGTGACATCAAGCCTTTTTTCTCATATGTCTATATACAAGAAAATGGTGAAAAGAAACGTTCTCACGGATTCGAGTAACGCTTTGGTAGTGCTTAGCTATAAATGTATTTTCTTATCAAGCTTTCATTCAATAATTTATCATTAAAACCTTCTCCGCCTTGGGCTTCTAATGGAATCCACTCGAATCACGCCATACCCGGCCGTTAGCCCAACGGAATTTCTCTAAAGCCATTCCCAATAGTAAAAGCTACACGCAATTCAAACTTCATCAAAAGAAAGTGAGAGTTTAAAACCACGCAAACAAATAAAAGGTGTTAGGTAACGGTACTTGAAAAAAAACTCTCGATAGTATAGCATAATACTTTGAAACAACTTGTAATTTTTTTAGATTAATTGTAGTATCTACAATTGGTTAAATTGTAGTCCTCATAAGGCACATATTTCACTTTTGTTAATGTTACTCAAAAAAAGGAATTTGAGTAATCGATTTAATAAACTTACTTTGCACATTTCTAAACAGTCAAGAGAAACACTTGAACAGATATACAAAATGTCAAGTAATATTGTACGCTAGCACGATCTAAATAGAGTTGAAATAGCAATAGCCCTAATATTGGAGTAATCTAACTTATGGCATTATAATGTTTAACTTAAATACTCAGTACAACAGGATGGATATCAAAATCTGGAATACCCTAATAATCAGCTCTCATTAATAAAATGACGTTTTTCTTTAGAGAATTCTGCGTGGTTTAGACATGACTGCTGCGGAGAGCAGGACATTTCGTGACTTGGAACAGTGATGATTGAAAAATTCCCATGCAATTACATCTTGAAAATTGCACTTTAATTCGCCCAATTATATATATTACTGTCAGGCGTTTTCAGGCGTCAGTCATATCTATTGTCGTGTTTTATAGATAGTCTGTCAGATGTAATAGGTGAAATCGTGCTACACCAAAATACTAAGCGACAGAGAGTCTTTGATTGGCGGACGATTTAGAATTTTCAAAAGAGAAAGATATTAGCAGCATTAATATAATACCCCATTCACTGTTCCCAATAATCTTGAAAATGTCACCACTAACGATCAATCCACTGATAATCTTCCGCGGGAAAGTTAACTTAAAAATGAAGTAAATTCCCTCCGTGAGAGACAGAGGGAGGCTAGGCAGAGTCACCCCTTCACGAGAACACTTTTCAAATTCACATTGGATCGCGGGATATCTATATCTTTTTGTAAAAGATTCTTATAGGCTTGGAATCGGAGGGCGAAAGTATCCCGATGGATTGAGTCACGACCGAAAGGCAGCATTTATAAGCGTTAGATGTGAGAAGGAAGGAAGAGAACCGTACTTTATTCAATCGTTCGATGCGTAGAAAGTTCCCGGAGGTATCCTACGAGTTAGGAGACCCATCGGAGGATAGCTTTTCCTTTCGACGATTTGAACTCGCAGGATACCTACCATTTGAAGGAGAGAGAGCCTCCTATTTCTTGAATTTCCTCTCGAACAACGATTAGGAGAATTGTAATTCCGGGGATCGGAAGTGGGAGGTCGAACGGAGCGAGCGGGGAAGTGGCGGTGTTGGAAAGACGCTGGCGTGCAAAAGCAGTCTGGGAGAGGAAATTATCCTTTCCTTCCCATTATTCCACATCCATCCCACTTCTTAAAGTTAAAAAAAAGCCTTCTGGCCTCAGTGTGAGGGGGGGGTGTTGAGAATTGTACGACAAGTTTAAGTGTACTGAGGACGTTTCTATTGAGTCCGTTGCACCGGGGTCGTGTAGAAGGGAGATATATCTCGGAAATCAACTTGGTATAGTATTTTTGGAGGACACATTTTATATTTTATTTTCTAAGTTTATAGTGAGCGGTTTAAAAGAACTGAACCGTGGAAAAAAAGAATCAATAGAACATTTAGTGTGTGATAATTAATGCTTTACAGTAATTTAAGGTTAATAAAATTTACTTTAGCCTTTACAGCTGGATATTAATCAATGGTGAGTAAAGTTAAAACATTTCACAATTTCTTTTTCGATCAAATGTTAGTTCAACCGATTGCAGGTTGAGATACTGACCCCTTGACTGCTTATCCAAATAAAGTGTTATTATTACTGGTATTCTACCGGTTAAGCTTGGTTTTGAACGGACAAAGCCGTATAACAATACATAAGGTGTAAAGATATATCACCTTGCCTCCCTTCACAAAACACAACCTTACATCCAACAGTACAATAAACCCTTAATCAATACCGAAACCTTTCCATCTTTCAGTCCGTACAACATGCCTATCCTATTCCTAACCTCTCCTTGTTTCCTTAACGTTCCTCCTACATTACTATATTCAACATCCTATCGCTAATCAAAATCTTGTGCATCCATCTTATCGCTGCCTGATTTATATTTTTCCAAACAGTCCTCTCTCTTCCCACACAAAGCCTATAAAATCTGCCTATATTTTCCTTTCTGTCCATTTTACTTTTTACATTCTTCTCCACTCCAACACCCAACCAAAGTGTTATACGTTATCCTGTTTTGACTAATTATTTCCTATTTAATTGTTAAGTTCAGAGTTTAATATTGGTATATTTATCAATTTAATGCCAATGTTCTCAAAATAAAGTAATGATTGCTGCTTCACGGAGATCGTCATGTTTCGCTTCACGCGTTGATCACCGATAGGATATTTCAATGGAGAAGTAGTGATATGTTGTGAATGGATGAGGTGTTCAGTTGAAATATTTTTGGCAATTGGACAGCATCTACCGCAGCAAGTAAGTACATCGATGCAGCCGAAGGTATGAGCCACGGTGGCGGGCGGTGAACGGATTGATTTGCATTCAACCCGCGTAACACGTTTTCGGTGGGAGAGTTCTTCTTCGAAACCTTTTTTTTTAGTGTAGACTCTATCGTCGAAACTTTCTCGATCGCCGAATAAAGGTTTGGCGTTCACAGCAAAGTAAAAAAAACGGTATGAATTCCCCACGGTACGATTATAAATTGTAGGGAGCCAACAATTACCCACTCGCGGATATTTTATTCGAAAACAAAGAGAAATCCATTTACGGAAATTCTCCATTGTTTGCTCACTCTATTCAGCCATTATCTCACTCCTAGTTTTCATTATAACCAGCGGCCAGCGTATGAATAAGCAAATTTCCACATGCTGTAATCAATCATGACTCTTTCATTTATTCACGATTGTTAGACATTTGCTCCAATGATCTCGAATGGTTTCAATTGAACCTCCCACTCCTCTTGTTTTTTCAGCACGGTATTAAATGATTATTTGACTTAAAAATAATTGCTAATAGTTTACGACTTGGCGTGGAATTGACTTGTTCTTCACTCCGAATTGACGCCTCCGTAAATTAAACGTCGGTGAAGCGGACCTACCGGACAGGCAAGTGATCAATCTACACCTCTTGGTAACGTTTTTAAAAAATTCAATATACTACCTTGAACAAAAAGTTCCCGGAATAACCACCGTGTGGCACTCCCATCGTTCCGATTTGAGTTCTGTTTTTTTGTTAAATTGGTACATCTGTTGTTGATATTCCCTTTAAATCTTAGTGTCATAACTTGACATTTGCAAAAGTTACGTAGCCAAGAGTACATCTATCTCTGTGTGTGTTGGCGATTTTTTACAATTGCAGAAATGGATTTAAATTTGCAACAACGAACTTGTATTAAATTTTGCGTAAAAAACGGATTTAGTGGCGCACGGACGTTGGAAATGTTGGAAAAATGTTTCGGCAACGATTCTCTAAAAAAATGGTCGTTTACCAGTGGCACGAGCGGTTCAGAAGTGGTCGTGAGTCAATCGAAGATGATGAACGCAGTGGCAGACCATCGACATCGAAAGTCGGTGAAAAAATTGATAAAGTAAAAGAAATGTAAAAGAAACCATCAGAGAAATAGCGGAGGACTTGAACATTGCCTATGGATCCGCCCAAGACATTGTGGTTAATGATTTGGGTTTCCGTCGTGTAGCAGCAAAGTTGGTGCCAAAAGACCTCAATTTCATGCAAAAAAGAGACCGTGTTGACGTCGCAAAAGACATGATTTGCGAGGCTGAATCCGATCCCACATTCATCAAAAGGATCATTACTGGAGACGAGACGTGGGTTTATGAGTACGACACGCAATCCAGATATCAGGCAAGTGAATGGCGTTCACCAAATGAGCCGAGACCAAAAAAACCACGTCGTTTTCAGTCAAAAAAGAAGGCAATGCTGACGGTTTTCATGGATTACAACGGTGTAGTGCATCATGAATTTTTGCCAGAAGGCCAGACAGTAAACAAAGAGTATTATTTGGGCGTTATGAGACGTTTGCGTGAAGCAATTCGCCGAAAGAGACCAGAAATCGTCGCACAGTGCGTCGAGACCGTCGCACAGTGCTATCATTATTCGTAATTTTTTGACGAAAAATGCAACAAATACCATCCAACAGCCACCGAATTCACCTGATTTGGCTTCCTGTGACTTCTTTCTGTTCAATCGAGTTAAAAAACCATTACGGGGAACGCGTTTTAGCAGCCGAGAGGAAGTAATGGAAAAATCGCAGGAAGCACTGATGGACATACCGAAAACCGAATATAAAAAATGTTTCGAGGATTGGATCAAGCGCTGGCATAAGTGTGTTGCAGTCGATGGGGATTACTTTGAAGGGGACAATATAGATTTAGATGAATAAACTTATATTTTTAATTTTCTGAATAAATTCCGGGAACTTTTTGATCAAGGTAGTATATTATCAATATTACATAAAAGACCCCATTTTTAAGGAAACTTTTAAATCTTCTACCATCAGGTAAACCAAAAAATTTACACTTTCCAAAATGACAGAAGGAATACCGTACTTTTTCACAGAATTTTATAATTTGGTACGACGAGGTTCACCGTTATACGACGTCATCAGATCATCAAGTTATAAAATTCTGTGGAAACATATGTCGTTCCATCCTTCATCATGGATGCATATAGCTTCTACGAAGCAAAGTAGTCCATTTAGTTTAATAACAAAGTTAAAGCCTATAATAATCCTCAATACGGTATGAAGCACAATATCAGCTATCATAAAAAAGGAATTGAAGCATGTTTGTACACTTTTTGAGAGCTGTTTCTTATATATAGCGTCTCTTTATAATGATAACTATTTGAGAGATAGTTATGGTAATTTTGGTTATTCTTAAAAATGAGTCTACGTCTCCGGGTAGAGTGGCAGAGTGGTAGTTAACACGTAGTTATAAATTTGGATTTATTTATCTTTAAGGATATCGTTCTCGTCATTAGTGCTCATTGAATCATATCCTATTTTAACATTAGTATTCTCTCATACTAGTAACTTTGGATTCACTGAAATGAAAAATAATTATACATATAAGGACATAGTATCTCCATAGAATGTTCCATTCGTGCAATAAGACTTCTTAATTCGTTAGGAGACTACCAAAACTCGACTCGTTTTCTTGCGATTAGAGCAATTTGAAGTCCTTTAGATTTTTTAAGCGATATTAGTCTTGGTACTGTAATGTAGTTTTGACTAAGCAACAACATTAATATGAATCAATTATAACACTAGTTTGGCTGTACTCTTCTCTCGGATGTCCTAGTCCCTTTATTTCTGCACAGTTATTCATTTTCACTCCAACCATTCTCTCTTTCCAGTATCATATCTGGGGGCTTCCTTTTACTTTTCCTTCGACAATTGTCTGGATCAAATTATCATGACTCCAGATGAATACCAAAAGTTAATGCTTTCCGATTTCCCTGTGCACTAGGAGGCCTATTTCTCCATCCAATCTCTGCAAGACTTCCCTAGTCACTCGATATTCTCAGTTTTATCTTCAACATTCTCTCTTTCTACCACAAAGGCATTGTTCCCAAAAATCCTTTCTCTGTTGTTTCTCTGAAATAACTGTTGTGGTCTCGAAACCTTATAGAAGTATATTACCTATTCAAGTCCTAATGGTTTTTTCCTATTTCGAAACATCCTTTTAGCTGTGAGAAAAATTGTCCTCATTTATTATTTTTTTTGCACTGTTTTACGGAAGATTTTCTGGGATCGCGTCATTCTGTTACTATCATTCTTGCATTTTTCATGCATGCCGTGCTTTCCAAATAATGTTCACTTATTCCAAATTTTGATTTATTCAATGCTACAATTTAAAAACGAAATAATCCGCGTAGGCATATTGGCGCAGTACTTTTGATTTTGAGCTTCCATGTTTTGCTTTTGTTGTCTTCTGTTCTCTATTTCAACGTTTGATTGTGTTTAATTGAATCTTCAAATTTTGACTTATCTAAACCTTCTCCGTGTTGAGAAGGGGTCAGATAAGTACATATGAGATAAGGGTCCTCTCCAGATCCCTTATTTCTCTGCTAACGCAGCTATACCATCGATAAAAACAGGGTGATATTTTTCCAGTGGATATAAGATCCTGAGGCGTTTTTTCATCTGTTTTCTCGAAGTAGACGTTCAAAATGAAGAGTGAATGTGCCGTTCTTCTTTTTTAGCTCCTTAACCGCTAATATCAGATTTAATTTTAGCCACATGGCATGACAAAGCTTTTTCAGTCTTTCTATTATACTCTTCTGTCATAAGATAACCCTAAATTCTCCGGAGAAGTTAGCAGTCCCGTATTGTAGTCGACATAATCGAAACCTTGTTCCGAATCCACTATTTGCGTGAAAGTTTGCTGATATTTCTCAGTTGCGTAGGCTGTAAGTACGTAGCTTTAGGGCTAAAATGCATTCCTTCTCTTAGGACCTGATTTTCTTGAGTGAAGTTTGGTTTTCAAATTTTATTTCGTTTGGTTGGCGTTCTGTTCTGCGACTCAGAATTTTTTATCAAGATCTTTGATGCACATTGTCGTAAGACTGATGGCATGAAAATTTCCAAATTTATTTTGGCTCTCTTCTTTTTGAGAATAAGCTCTCACTTCTTTAGGTTCATCGATATAATACCTGTCAAGCATGATTCGGAAAATAATTTGTTCATCACATATTCAACTAGCATCGAAGATTCACTCTTGTGCCTCGTTTTGGCGTCCTTTATGGTGAGGTCGAACCTGCCGGCCATCTTCGCGTCTTATTGTTGCAATAAATATATTCCCAATCAATGATGCGCACGATTTTCTTCAGTATTGTGGAGCTTTCTCACCTATCTTTCCACATATTTGTTTAGAATTTCACTTTTCTCATCCCATACTGTACTGCATGAATACCTTGTTTCAACTAGTAAGCTACTTCTCTGACGATTTATTTTCCATATAAATAACTTGCTCTAGTCGTCCATCATTCTAGATGTCATTTTTTCAATCTCAAGTAATCCATATTAAATATCCCGTGACCTTTATTAATCCTGTATCAGATTACTTTTCAGTATGTTTTCAATTCCTGTTGGAAGGAATGTTGGAAACTCGGTTGAGTTTCTATCAATTAGAAATGAACAATTACTGAGGGTCTGATAAGATAAGGGATAAGATAGGACTGCTCAGTCTTATCTTATCTTCCGAAGAACACGGAGTTCGAGTCCGTCGAAATTATCAAGATATTATTGTGAGTGTTCTTTATGTGTTCTCGTGCTGTGTGTTGTCTAAGTTATATATATATATATATATATATATTTATAAATAATTTCGTCGAATTAAACGGGAAGTGTTGAATAAAAAACTTGAACAGCAACAAACAAACAGAACACATAAAAAGAACACTCACACGTCACCCGTAACTTGTGTTTTTTATGTTTTCTTATATTGTTTGTTGCTATCCAAGTTTATATATACATCCTCTATTGTTTCACTTTTCCATGAAGTTGATCAGCCACGTTAGTTTAACCACATCCCTCCACTGTTTCTATGCACTTATTTTACGCCCTGTTCAACATTCAAATTTCAAAATTGTCTATTATCCTCAAAAGTTCAAAAGTTACAAATACTATCTTTCTGAATCATTTGACGCAACTCATACGATTAGAATGTCTTAATGCTTTTTGTATTAAAAATTTTTTTGTTTTGTGTCACAGCTAACTCAAATTAATATAATCAGCTCACACAGTTCTTCCTTTGACAGTACAGTTATTCTTCTAGCGATGCCTTTATTTCATGACATTTTGATGGACGACTAAGAAAATTTCTGGTCTCTTCCGTTTGAAGCAGAAAAATGTATACCATAATTCCTCTTGGTTACCGGTCTACAGAGACACACCGCTCTCGGGGAGAACTTCGATTTTCCTCACAAAAGGGTGGAAAGTGGGGGTTGACAGAGTCGTGCGTGGACTAATTTTCACGTTCGTCAACATCAAGATTTTTAATGCATCATCTTAAAGTAAAGGCCGCTCGCGGGTGATATCGCCGCCATAATATCGGATCCGCATAAAAAATGACTCTGACGCCCTTTTCGCTCCGTCACGACGCAAGGAGCCTCCGACGAGATGATGGTCACGGATGCGGAGGGGGCCAACGTCCTCAACCGAAACCCCTTCCCTCATTCCTCCCCTTTGCTTGACTCCCTCGCCATTTCCGAAAGAGGTGCACAGAGGACTTTACTTTTTCCACCCATTTGCGTGCATTTTCCAACCCTTCGCGGTATCATCGGTGGGGGAGGGGAACAAGAAGGGGGGTTGTACGGAAATAGGGGGCGTTGATCTCTCCTTCTGGCTGGCTTCCTCCTCCAACTCAACTGTTGGCAAGATGATGGCCCAAATCACTCGTGGAAAGTGCGATCCAGTGACCGAGGCCTCGATGGAGGTCAAGAGCCAAGCCAAGACGCGGCATCATGTAAACCACGCGGGAAGAAGAAAACTTTGGAGGAGATCCACTCCCCAGGGAAAAGAATTAATTTTTTTTATACTTCCTCCTCCATTCCTCTCCCCGAATTTTAGACCCCTCGTCTTAGTCTCTCTGACAGGTTTAGAGGATACAAGTCTTAGTTCTGGTCTACAGAAAAGAGATAGTCGTTAGGAAATTCGGAGAGAAATCGTAAAAAAATGAACGCTTGCAGGCGGGCGAGTATAACGCTTTGCCTATGCGTCTTGTATGCTGTTATTCAGGGTCGACGGTTTCGTTTCCAACACGAGTGTGCCAGAAGCACTCAGATCGCATTTACAGAAAATGTATTAAGTATTTGAAACTCATCAGAGTCAGTAGTAAAAGGTAACGATAACTCAGATAGATGTAACTAGTCGCTTAGCAGTAACCCTTCAGAAGAAGAGAGCGGGATCATAAAAAGCTACTCGCAAAGGATGATGTCACCCCTTTTCTCTCTCAAGTATGAACCTTGAATGGCTCTCCTCCACAAATTTCTCCAAATAATTTAAATTCTTCGCTTGATTAAGTTTGTAAAAAATAACTAAAAATGCAGACGATTCTTAATAGTGATGATGTTTCTGTACAGGAAATTCCATTTCTGAAACTTCCATCTTGCTAAATTACAAGAAACTGAAAGGAAGAGGCCGCGACAGTAACTTTTTGACGGAGTCATCCACTAATATACATGGTAATGCAACAATGGCAGAGTGTAAAAAATCATTCGTTTTGACCGGGATTCGAACCCGGACCCCTCGACGTCCGGCCGAGTGCGAGTGCCAGTTAAGCTATCAAGGCGTCCTATTACACTCAGAATATTTTGGGGGCTTTAAAGGAACAAACTGTTGTGACGAAATACCGTACATACAATATCATAGGCATTCGTAGCCGTGCGCGATGCGTCACAGTCCACGAGGTTTAAGCCAACTTTAAACACTTTGGGTGTTTTACCTTCGACAAATACAAGAAACTAACGGTATCTCCCGCAGAGATGGATAAGTTATGAGGGAAAAGAGACTAGGAGGGTTCAGTGGTGGGCTTTACAAAGGAATAATTGATTTTTAGCTCAAAATAATTAATAAAGATTGAATCTCTTTGCACATACCCAAAAATGTTTTGTAGTTTTGAAAAATAAGGTTTGAGTGGATGGATGAGTTTGATAGGATTGAGTGGATGGACCACCACTGAAGGCAGGTTTGATAGGTGAGGATGGATCTCACCTAGCCCAATGGATTGACTAATGAGTGTTGGATAATCAGATCACATCTTACAATTTGTTTATTAATACTCGATAGCTTTAGGGATCACACACTACAAAACTTCTAGGCTCTAACTAGCACGGTATAAAATATCCTTGAACGAGGTACTACTTATTACAATAACTCGACCTTTAGCTCTGCATACTTTCTACCTCCCTTAGTTCCCTCTATTACCTTCTTCATCATTCCACAGACTCTCAGTATACCCGGCATTCATATAGTATGTCCTGCCTTCTTCGAATTTCTCTCTGAAACTTTCTCTCTTCGTCTATCGTGCCTAGGACTTCAGTACTTTTTTCAGGGATTCTTTTCATTCCCATTTACCCCGCATATAAAAATTATCCGATACATGCGTATCCCTCTGTAACATCAACCAAGTGTCAAGGCTACACAAAACTAAGCCCCGTATTCAAATTTTCCATCTCTGAAAAAGCTCTATACTATATTTTCTTTGAATCTCAATTAAGGTGCCCGCCATCAACTGCCGCAAGGGTTTCTTTGTACAGGTCTGTTATCTAACGCAATTCTTCTCCTAACGCCTTTACTACTTGCTCACCCTCATCTAAAGCATTTCCTAAAGAGGTGAACTGCTCCGGCGGTTACAATTTATGTCCCCAGCTTCAATGCTCATTTTTCCCTACCAGTTATTTTCGAACCTCAATAAATTTCTTTTACATATGATTTTCAATTTATACCAATCACATTATACGTTATTTATTTCGAAATTACATGAAATCATACCCGGTTAATAAAAAAATTGAACCTCCTCAATGGTAATAGTGAGGTATCAACTAAGTGTCAGAATGCGATTCTAAAAGCTGATATATTAACAGAAGCATCACGTCCATCAAAATGAAATGGTACGAATACAAGGACTTGATCTAAAGGTATTGAACAAATCATAGAAACTGAACATATTATGGAAAATCTAGGAATATGAACCGATTCACTCCAATCAGAGTATTCAATTTATAAAGGATGCATTTGCAATATTTGTTAGAGTTCTTAAGAGATTATTAATAAGCCTAAGACTTTTCGATTTTTTATTAATATCCAAAATGATAGGATTTTCATGGCTCCACGCATATCTTCCCTGGATGTTGACGGGCCTTTTTTTAGTTCTAGTTTGGGTCTCCCAGCTGAATTGCCTTCACGCTAATGCATTCATTTTATCGCGGCTTTAAATCGAAACATTTTAAAATTTAAACATCAATGGCAATAAAGGACCCATGAAGCCGTTTTTAAAGAAGCAGTCTCGAGAGGAAGGAGCCCTGCGCTTAGGGAGGGTGCGGGAGGGAAAATCATCAAAAACGACCTGACGGCGTCTCCCGAGCCGTATGCGTCAGATTCTTCCATCCTCTTTATTCGGGTCGAGAGGGAAAGGCATAGCTGGGAGGCTTTCTTGGCCGAGGTTGACCTCCCCCGTCCCTCCCGGCTGAGAGCCTCCTCCCTCGCACATCCATCGTCTCCTCCCCTTTGAATCAAAGAAGTCACCCCTCCCCCACAACCCCATCCCATCCCCTGCGCGTTCCTTGGACATCCCTCGGTCACTTCCATCGCCTTCCCCCCGCGCGCCTCTCCCCACATTGCCACTCGCATACGTATGTCTCACGAGAGAAGGGTGGAAAGTTTTGACGGCGGAGAGAGAAGGCGAAAGGGAATGCTGCGGTGGACTGGAGTGGGGGGGGATAAGGCAGGTGACGCGGGAACGAGTTTCGCGGGGATCGAGCCGGAGGAGGATTTCGGTCTGCACGGCCTCGGTTTTTACCCTCGTGAAATATGGGGAACCACCCGGCGCAGGGATGCAACTTTGATAGTTAAAGTGCTGTGATTCGGTTCGGGTTCCACACCATAATGCCTAATTTTCGCATGTATTCTAGCTAAGATGTCGCATATTTGATAATATATCTTGGCACATAGATTGTAAGACTGGAACGCTAATCGGATAAAAATATTACTAGAAAAGAAAGGTGGCCGAGTCGGAAATATTATGCATTTCAGCAAGATGAACAAAAGAGTGCTATCATATAGTAATATGACACCGAAGAGAACTCTTTTTTTATTCAATTGGATAAAAACTTTTTTATCCTTTCATTGATGTATTTCACAAAAAATACCACATGTACAACAAAAAGGAACCCCGAAATATAACTTATTATAAAATAAATATGTCAATTATACATTTACTGTTCTTAAAAAATAATATATATATATATATATATATATACTAGTATAAATTATAAAGATGACTCCTGATATAAACTTTCCCTAATTTGGGGTTCATTTAGCGCCGATAATTCTCTCACATGGACCCCAAATGAGCAAAGATAGTCCACTCAATATGGAATATAAGAGAAAACGAATGCCTCTTCCCGTTTTCCGTGAATATTAATACTGCTCACTGTGACTATAAATGAGGAAGAAGTCTACAGCATTAATAATCGTTGCTGAATTTAAGTAGTTTCCAGTCTAAATGTAAATTGAGTATAATATAATCAAAATATTCATTCTTTTTAAGGATGATGATTCGATAAACTGTCCAACCACAGTAATAAACCTGAAATTCGGTTTAAAAGGTGGGGATTGAACTCATCTCGCACCAAGAAATGAATTTCTTACTTCGCGGCATGTGATATTCACACATCAGTGTTGGGGTTCCAGTTCGTCCCAACAATGCGGCCTACAGGTACCTAGAAGAGTTGGTACCGGAAAATTTAGGATAAAGCTAAGGTTGTCCAGAATCCTCCGGAATTGAACCCGGGCACTCAGGTTATTAGCAGCACGCTCAATCTGCTGGATTACAATGCCCTTTTTACTTAATTACCGTGATGAAAAATCACAGTGGTGATGAAAAATTGTTAAGGCAATCTCGACAATTATTCATGCCTATAAGATATATTCAAGACTCTTCCTTCACCGTATTCTTCATCAAGGAGTATTATTGCACAGCTTAATTTGGCAAATACTTAGGGATTATAACTGCTGTAGTTTTCACTTAAAGTACATTTTATCGTGTGAGACAATAATACTTCATAAATACAGTGTGCGGCAACATAACTTCTTTTTTTCAATACAAACTTGCATTAAAAAAGGAAGTTATGTTGCCGCACACTGTATAATTAAAAAAAGAATCAAAAACCGCACTTTAGTCCAGTTTTCAAAAGGGCTGTGCCGTGAAAACGGTGTACTCTCCACGTCTACATTATAATGAATAAACACGTATGCCATGGAATACTCGAAAGTATAGGGAGCAAACTTTCGTGTTGATCAACGTTGTGATTGACGAGGAAGACTGATAGGTCGAGCAGTAAGTTGCCGAATACGGATCCTGAGTTCAAATACTACTGACGTGTTTGCACACCCTCAATAAAATCGAGGTTGCGTGATTTTCCGACTACCAAATCTGGCGACCAGGAGAGGACGGGGCAGGAAAAGAAACTGGTCCCCCAAACCTGAGTAAGTACGCGATTTTTATCACGCGCCCTTGGGCCTACGAGTATGAGGTGAGCCCTCCGAACAGTTACGAAACCAACTCCCATGCCGATGACTGTGGTTTACTGTGCTAGATTCGAGGTGATTAAATCTAGTGACCAATAGGGTTCGACTCTATCGTCGAGTACACACCTACATTACATCATAGGATAAAGGAATTTCTGACCGTAGCGCGCGACAGGAAAAATGAACCTGACGGAAGCTGTCGCCTTCACGCTCGCGAAGGGATAAGGAGATCGTCTCTGGGAATATCCTCTCACTCCAATACAATCCACTGCAGGCGAAAGGATATGCAGTCGGCGGTAAGTGGGGGAGTTTTCGAGCGGAGTAGATGCCCTGCGCGACCCAAGAAATTGAGTGAGGGAGAAAGGACGGCGAGACGGAGGGAGTGGGAGATAGGTCACCCCTCTCCTCCGGGGAAAGGGGGACGGCGGGATCGAACGCCGCGGAGGAAGCCGATTCTCACTCCGAGCTGGCGGTAGGTCACTGGGTAATCTCCCGGTGATGGCTGCGGGCGGGCAGGAGAGGGCGGGGGTGGAGGGTTAGGTGGGGAGGGAGGAAGAAGCCA
This sequence comes from Hetaerina titia, assembly GCA_037158775.1. Lineage (NCBI taxonomy): Eukaryota > Metazoa > Arthropoda > Insecta > Odonata > Calopterygidae > Hetaerina > Hetaerina titia. Next base: position 18,688,945 of record CM073773.1, read on the forward strand.
CGGAAGAAAGTACGGTGGAAACCAGGGGAGGATGGGGGAGTTAGGGGAGGAGGGCTGGGGGAAGGGGAGCGAATGGTCAGATACCCCGAGGGAAGGGGGGGATGAATGGATGATCCTTTCTGCTCTGGGGTAAGGGTGGGGGGGCTGGCTTGAGGAGAAAAACTTCGGAAGAAGTATTTCCCTCCTCCCCCGCTTTCTGTCTGCCTTGACTTATGGCCTCCAGTCTCTTCCTAGGTAAAAAAAATATCAGCTCCGTGGATCATATGAGGGGGTCCATTTCCAAGCGTCTAGGAAACCGAGAGTGAAACAATTGGCCCGTGTGCGGCGTTGCACGTATCGGGCCCATCTTTCTAGAGGTCCTCGTCTGAGCATAACGAGTCTGCTCGTAAATGCCCTCTCGTCCTTATTGTACTGAGTTGCTGCGGAGCGGAAAGCGTTTACGAGACCGCCCGCGTGCTGCTTGCCCACGTGATTCGGTCGACATGAGGCGATGGAGAGAACAATGGTATCCCGGGGCATTAATTGCATTCGTCTTACTTCAAAGTGCTTGAAATTTCGAAGGGATTGGCAGGTCAGAAATTACTACAGAATCAAACTGATCGGATTTTGGTGAACGTTTATAAATGTATTCCTTAAATTCATCATTATTGAAAAATCTTCACTAATTACTTTCTAATTTGTATTACGGTCCTGTAATTCTGTCATTGGATGATAATTTTACAAAATTTTCAGGTTTGATGCGCAACTTCAGGATTTAATATCAATGTAACATACTCTTGGAATGACAGAAGGCAAGTTGTAGGTGGGTCCAAACCCACTGGTGGTATCCTCGTTCCTAGCAATCTTTTGCTGTCTACATGCAGTCTTTGAGGGAGTTTTGGTTTGGAGTGGAGGGTATTAATAGCTCTTTGAATAGGTGTAGTGTAGTTTAAGTAATTAGGATGAATTTTGGTCTGGTGTGTTTGGCATCTGCATCGTAGGGGTACTCCCAGTGGGAGACAAGAAGTGGGTTTGTCGAGGATTGGAGAGAAAAGTGAAATGTTTGTGTTGGAGATATCAGTACATCTTCACTGAAGTAAAAAAAAAACAATGTACGTATCTTTACACCAAATCTTTTATTAAGTCAACCTAGTTTCAACGCAACGGCGTCGGCGTTAACAACGTCAATTAGACAGTAATTTTGTACCTGAGGATGACGCCGTTGCGTTGAAACTAATCGTACCAAATAAAAAAATTGATGAGAAGATAAATTGTTTTTTTTTACTTCAGTGATAATCGATTTCCTCCAAGTTAAGACTGAAAACATCGAATGTAACAGTCCATCTTGTATTTCAGGGAATTTTAGGCCACGGCGTACGTCTTATTTTTAATATGTGACTTAATTTTTCAATAACAGTCCTGTCCTATAAAATTATCTGTTAAAGCGAAGTCACTCGGACTAGTCTCTAAGAAAAATATTTGTTGAAAAACCACAAATTTCTCTAAAAAGGATACTACATATTTTATGGATCACCTACCGATTCATAGTGACTTATAAATAGGTAAGGCATGCACAACTGTATGTTATAGCTGGTATACTACTGTCGTGGGGTACTGATGATACTGATCTATACGGCACATTTAAACTTAAAAGAAAAGCTACTTAAGGCGTGGGTATTTTCACTACCGTATATTAATTACCTTCTCCATCAAATTCAATGGAATCACTCTGATCTCACGAAAAAAGTAAACAAAATCTTCATTCTCAATAGTCCATATTTGATTACTCTGCGCTTTTCAAGAAAAACCAAAGTTTAAATGGATAACAATTCCGCAAAGTCCACAATATGATTTTAGAGTACTAATGAAAATGCAGACGGCCTTTGACATCTGGAAATGAGTCTATATTGAAAGTCCCTCGTTGGAGAGATCAAACTGTTGTCTTCAAATTAAAAAAATATTAACTTTCAATGAAAAAACTATTATGACTTGGTTCTTGAGATCAGCAAAAACATATTAATAGATAAGGGGAGTAAAGGTAGATTGAACAATACTTGCAGTTCCTAGAGGTTTTTCCTTGGTCATTCAAACTTATAAAACTACGAGGAGTAATACAAAAGTACCTGGTAAAGTTACCTTTTCTCCTTAAACTTAGGCTAGCTGCCTAATGTACCGAGCGCAAAAATTATATTCTCCTATTTTCAAAGAGCATAATCAAATGTCAAATTGTTCCAGAGTAAAAATGAAAGAAGATTCCGAGGCTAGTTGGCAATTCAACGAAAAAAAAATTCTATGAGTTATTTTGCTAGCATCATAGGCTAATGCAAGGAAATATTGATTAGAGTAAAATTATCATAAAAATTCACGAGGACCAGACAGTATTGATGGAATTTCCCCTTCCGTTGTCATTATAACTAATTTTTGCTATACTTCTAAGCGCAGTAGCTCAATGATTGCATTTCTCTATTTATTTAATGGAAAAAATGAAACGTAAGGATCTCGGATGGCTTTTTTTAACACCCTTCTTTAATATATTTTCCACGTGACATGAAATCATAAAATTCTTTTTTTTTGCGTCAAAAACGTTAGATAAGCATAAACCATTGAAATGATTTAGGCACCAAAAAGTATGAGCTTCATCACACCTAGTACTTTACCATTACTTAATTTTATTTCATAATATCCTCAGCGTAGTTGTTCAACAATGACAATCCTCAGTCTATTTAACAAATAGGGACCTAGATGTATCATTTTTGCGTTCCCGATGAGGATAGATTCACCTCTTTTAATCAAAAGTCTTAGACAAATTCCAAGAAACTGCGGGAGATGGCGCTACAGTAACTTTTAAAAGGCTAATGGTTTTTACACTCTGAAATTTGTTGAATTGAGAACAAACGTCTTAGATTCGATACAAAGTTAACATTTACAATAATCGCTCGCTTTTTTCAAATGCTGATTTGTTTCGAGTAATTTAATTTTGATCTTGATTCACATAACTCTAAATTTATTAACTCTCATCTCTCTGAAATTTTGGCTCTATTTTTTGACAGCTCGAAAGTTTTTTTGCAATAATTTTGTAAATATAGTTTTATAGAAATACTTTTATCAAATTAAAAAGACAAGGATATTCTAAAATAAAAATCCCTCGAGAGGTAAACGTGTAAGACAGGCCGCAATGTGTATTCTACGAGTTGACACGAAGGTAGCCGAGGTTCGGGTTTCGTATAGATAATTCATTTTATACCCAGTTCCTGACAGTTGTGGTATCCCATTCTCTTTTAAAAAATTAAACACATACAATTGTGGTCCTGTCTCAACTTCAATTTCACTTATCAAATAAATGAGAACATAAAATAAGACTCTCTCCAATCGCTTCTCATGTCTAGCAATATCCTAATACTTTAGAATGAGAATGATTTTATCATAAGAATGTATACCTGTAGTTAGGAATCTGTTTTGCGCATATTTTTATTCCTTGGTTGTGTTGTGTGTATTCTCATATGATAATTACTGATTGACTGCATTCATTCAAAATTCAGTAAAAAAGTTCCTGAAATTTTGAAGGTTGTCGAAGTAATAAGTAGGTTGTATAGAAGTAATAAAGACTCTGGTACAGGAAGGACTGGAACAGGAACGGCGAAATAAGTAAAATTCGAAGAAGAATAAGAGGCTTAGAGATAAGAGAAAAGAGGACAAAAAAGTATTGCGCGAAAGTGTCGATAAGAACTAGGGCACCTTGAAAATGAAGGCATGTTAGTTCCGTTTAAGTAGATAGGAACATAGAAGTGAGGGGTCCAGGAATTGCAGGTACAAGGTATTGTACTTTCTCCAATTTTTATTTAAAATAAGAACGCCAATCTGATGATGTTAAACCTTTGTATTTAATACCTGTTCCAGATTTAGAAACGCCTCTCTTAAGACGATACGCCTGCGGGCTTAAATAGGCAACGTTCAGCGGAGGTCATGTTACTTCCTTTTAGCATAGTCTCCTTTAAAAACGACCGCTAGAACCTGTTTCTTCGCCTTAAATAGTATGAAGGGTTAATATTTCATGTATCTTAAGTGTGAGTAAAAAATTTCATTGTTGTCCAACACTACGGGTATATACATATAAACGTGGATATATAATATATAATGGATATAATATAATGGATATATACACGTGACATGTTGGTCAACGTTGTAGCGTGTTTTTCATGTTCTCAAATGAAAATAATATTCTGGCATACATTAGGATAGCTAAGATTAGGTTCTTCAAACTTCCCCCCTCTTAGATTCATTAGGGCACCCTGACCTTGTTTTGTTGGCCAAATTATATATTTAGATAGTGAAAGCTTTCACAGGTGAAAGGCAAATGTAAAAACTTTACAACAACTTTTGGTGTTCTTATTACATTCAATTTATGGCGGCGCAATCTAATTTCGATTCCATATAATTAAAAGAAAACTACCGTTTACGGATCGCATGTCCAATTGCCGTATAAGAAAGCATCTCTACGGGTATTTTAGTTTATGTTGGTGTAATTTTCTAAACAAATGGAGATTTATTTGTATATTTATATGCATGTATATATATATTTTTTTCTAGTCCAATTACTAGTATAAATGTATATGTACTATTAATTTTAATTTACAAAACCAATAATTTCAAAATACAATGTTAATTTAATCGTCTAGTGAAATTTTAATGTGGCAAACATTAATAAAATGCCTTTATCTCAATTGAAGAAATCACTAAATCCAACCAGATCGTCAATATTTTAGGAAGTCCGCACAGAAGTTGATGCATTAGTTTTGTGTCTTCCTTGACGATGGGAAAAAACTGATGGTAGAAAACAACCATTGAGGGAGGCAGGGCTATCCGAAACGGGATTAGGAACAGACATGTAGGGTCCAAATGGACAACTGACCTTAACGGGAGATAGGAAGAATTAAGGCAGGCTCCCGAGTCCACTAGAATCTCGGTCGAGCTCGAGTGGACAGGGCGAATGCATTAGCGGAGGCACGAATCTCTGCGGCTCACCGCCGTCAGGTGAGTTAGAACGTCAGCCAGCTCCCGTCCACCCATTTAAGGAGGGAGGAAAGGGGGAGAGATTTATATATGCCCCGATCTCGCCGCCACCTCCAAGTCTCCCATTCTTCAATAGGTTTAACTACGCGGGCGATGTATGGACCCTCCCTCCGCCCTTCTATCCGCGATGGGTTACCAGGAGCAGGGGAGGAGGAGGAATCGAGAGATAAGCCAGCTTGGTCGTCCGTCAAACGGACTTAAGGTGGGCAGAACATTTAATAGGCTTGTCACCGGCCGAGAGGGGTGAAAGGGAAAACAATCCCCCAAAGGTGACGAGACAGTGAGGATTCGCGCGATGATTTTTCAAAAGGAGTTTCGCATGTGGGCGGGGTTTTAATGGGGTGATACGAGAAAACGAAATAAGGCTGAAAATTTTCCCGATTGCGTTATTCGGGGGAGGTTATTTCAGAAAAGGAGGGCTCATCCTGTGCCACTTCAACGATTGCACCAAGTCAGCAATCAACGGCATCGTTATTAATAGGCGTCCCTCAATCCCAGCGCTTTGCCTGCCACCAACCACTTTGCAAGCATTATCGAAGAACGAAAATTATGTGACGATTGGAATTAAACAGTATGTCCCACAAAAAGGTGAATCCTGAAGGTAACGCGCAAGCAAATTGCTAGATCTAAGATATATCTTGTGGGATTTGAGAGTGAAGGGGAAAACCTTTAAAGGAAGACAACTGGTTGGAGGGAAAGATTTTATCTGGAAACATATTAAATAGCCTCAAGAGCCATCGAGGTTAGCTAACCTATGCCCTGAAAGTAGAGCAAGTGACTCTGAAGTCCTCCTTAGATGACATCTCTTGTCACCTTAAATACAGGAATTTACAAATATTAAAAGCAAAGCTTCCAGGAAATCTGCGTAAATAAAACACTTTATTTTGTCCGTTAATATTAGACGGTTCGCTTCATTTTTCTGCCTTCCATATAATGATGTGCATGTACCTGTTAATGCTGTTGAGAGCGTGCAGCAAAGATTCCTCAGGTTAGTTTTTTTATTCAATAACTTGAATTGAAAAATTCAATAACCTTCCAGTTGTTTATCGTCTGATTCTATCCATTCTTAACCTGATATTCCTGGCCACCTATCGCTCAAGTACCCTATTCTTCGTTTTGAACATGGAGACATTGAATCCAGACATACTATATCTTCATTCTGCTTCCATCTTAGATCCAGCCAAAGAGCACCAAACAGAAACTAATGTTTTCATACTCTCATTCTGATAGAACAATCAAAATTTTAACTTGCCATTGATCCTTCAAATGCGTAATATGATTCAATTTGCAGTCACACTGACTGTTTATTTGTGTGGTTAGTGTCAAGCAATAGCTACATCTTTATTTGCATTTTTAACATAAAGTTATGACTTAGAATAGCTAAGTCTTCAAAGACATGAAACCTCTGTTTTTTGTTCCAGTATTGTATATTTTTAATGATCCGTACCATGTGCGTTTTTATTACCAATGTTTGGTCTGACTTTTAGACTTAATTGTGCGGTTCTGTAATTTTGCCATTGGAACTCTGTCCGTACATAAAACATGGTATGCTATAATTTTCTTATTTCGTGGTGTCCGTGATCAGCGGGGACTAACTCTTGTAGCGACTGGCTTCACGTACCTCCATGGCGCTCGTGATGTACCTATTTTCCTATTAGGAAATGAACCTGCGGTTCTATAGATACGAAAGATTAACTTCCGACTCGAGAAAAGTTCGGTCTCGTTTGGGCACGGGGCGGAGCGGATGTGAGTATGGAAGAACATTCGTCCACCGGGCCAAGGTGAAATGGCATTGGTTACTTCCGCCGAGGCGAGTACAATGGACTAGTCGCTGCATGAAAAGGAGAGCACTTTCTCCCGTTCGAAAGGAAAAGTTTGATAGCAAATAGGTAAATCATCTCGTCGGAAGAGCAAGACAGAAGACGATCCAACATCAGAATATTCAGGAGAACAATATAATGCGAGTGACAACCGTACAGAAAAACAATGAACGAACGCTAAGACCTACTTAAAGCATCCTGCTAGAATTAAAAGAAACTGATAATACAAGTGGAAGAATGTGTGCAAAGGAAAAATATTAAAATGAGCCAGTCTGGTGAACACATGAAAGCGATGAGCCAAGGAAATAATTAAAATCATTTACGTTTGGGAGCTTTTTGATTATAGATGATTGGATTACTAGGATTGGACACAAATATTTCCATGGAAGAAAATTCTAGGGTATTCTTGATTACTCGTTTAATGGAAGAAGTTCATAATCATGTAATCGAGTTATCAAATTTGAAAAATTGGTGAAGGTTTTATACTACTCGGTTACGAAACGTTCAGGTCCGTCATATACTCCTGTATCTCTAGAATGATTTGAGGCGTCTTTTTGTGGCAGCGATCCATATCAGAAAAGAAAAACACTTTGTTCTTCCACATATATTTTATTATACACGACCTAGGTTTCGACTTACAATGATGACACTGATGATGACTTTGTAAGTCGAATCCTAGGTCGTGTATATAAAATATATGTGGAAGAACAAAATGTTTTTCTTTTCCGATATGAACTCTCTGTTCGAAGACAAGGCCAAAAAAGTCATTATGCCTTATGGAGGGCTGAGGTCGTCTGAGCTTTCTTTACACCAAAGAAATTTTAAATCTTAGTCCATATATAATCATAAAAAACATAAAAACTACACAGAAAATGCATAGACATACATATTGCATGTTCACATAAATCCAAAATCACTAGCAAAGGTCGGCATTCAATAGGTCGGATCATACCTGGAGATATGTACAGATTAATAAATACTTCATTACCAACTGTACTTGGTGACAAAAGTAACAATTGTTCCTTCACTATCTGTCTTTCCAGGTTTATGCTCAGCCCTGAAGAAGTGATGAATGAAAACGTTTAACTCTTATGCATTCATTTCCACGAGAACTAGTCTAAACGTCTTGAGTTCGCACAATCCGGTATTGCGGTCATCTCAGGATTTTTTTACTCAGGTCGTAAAAAGTGCATAGCCTTTGAAACCATGGGTAATAAAATTATTTATGGAACGTTAAACAGGGATGCAGCCACGCTTCGTTTTCATACAGCAGAACTTTTACAGTGGCCCGGGAGAGCTAATGAGAGGTCTTTGAGGAAAGAAGAAATCGAAAGTCTCCCGGAAAGACGATCGGCAGACTGATGCATCATAAAGACACCATCGCAAACAACTGGCATATTTTTTTAATCGAGCCGATTTTCACCATATTTTTTCCTATCCCTACACTCTGCTGCTAGCTGCTATTAAATTCATTTGAAAGACGCCGGTAGATATATTTGCCAGATTTCATGAACGCCATTCAGAACGCAGTAGGTGAGGAACGAAACCCAATCGAGGATTACGGACAGACTAAGGAGAAAGGACTTTGTTGCGACGGAGTAAAAAGATCACACCCATTGTTCAGCGGTTGAGTTTCTTACATCACTAGTCATAATCCCCACCCAGAGTCATTGCCAATGTGGCATTTAAACCTAAAGGAAGAAGAAGGCCGACAGTCATTGGGCCGTCAAAATTCTACTAAGTAAAAATATGTGATGTAAATATTATTTATGATTGAATTTCTGCAAATGAATTACAGATTTTCTTTCTCACAATTATATCAAATTAACAGAGAAAAATGCAAATAATGAAGAAAAAAGTGTTTGAAATTATCGTTAAAACCGCAGTAATTCAGTTCAGTCTCTAAGATCTATTTTAGAATACTGATTCATAAAAACGAAATTTTTGGATTTGAAGTATTATTGGTTATTCAAAGGGACTCTCAATTGACTTTTGGTCAGGAAAAACGTTAAATACCTAAGAAAATGAAAGAGAAATTAGTAAACACCATAAAAACCAATGGCGCATTCATTAAACAAATGACCTAGGACAAACAAAAATTCAGCTCAATGGTACACAATCGGAAGACATATTGCAAGGTTTTGCAGAGAGTACTTATGTACTGATGTATATTAGACGGGTATGATTCCTTTCCCTCTATTGAAGCTTTCCTTCCCGGTCACTCTTATAACCACGTAATTTGCTGACTTCCTCAAACCTAATGCACCGGGCAGATTTGAACCCGGAAACCTCCAATGAAAACGCGTGAGCTCAATCCGCTCAAGTCACTGAGACTTCAAGTGTAATGAAATCGTGATTCCTCTCCGCGTAACACTTTTTGAGGAAAACACGACTCAAAATAAATGGCACAAATTTCAGAGGTTGCAATGTCCTATGAGGAGGGAGGAGATACGAAACTTCTTTCGAAAAAAAATATTGATCGGGGTCTCAGGATTTAACAGGTCTGAGTTTGACATACAGTGGATTTCAACATAAGATGTGCCCGGTGTAGCAAATGAAGTAACTCTTAAGTCAGAGTTAGCTGTTTTCCTCAATAGGAGAAGGTGTGTCTCTCACGTCTTTTTTATCTCTTATACCAACCCCTTTGTGGCGTTCCCTTTCGGGGAAGGCAAGCCTTCATGTGCGCTTATTTTGTGTTGGCTCCCTGGTGTAAAAGCAACAAGCAGACGATTTTAGGAACACTGTTATGACATCACAATTGTGTGCCTCAATTTTCTCTCAAATAATTTCAAACAAGCGTGCTCAATACATGCAATGAAAAACTTCGTTGTATTACATAATATTGTATGCTGCATAGCCAAAAGGTCTCGAAAAATGAATTTCAATTCGTGCAAGTGAATGACTCCAAGGTTGGTTGTCTGGAGAGCTATTATGATGTACCTCTCGATGTAGTTAGACTGTATACTGAACCATCTCTGTAATACCTTAATGAGTTTTCCTAAGATTCTTCTAGCGAGAAATAATCTACACTATTTTATAGGGTGGGAACTTCAGTATGCATCTACCTAGAGATATGTTAATTAGAAAAATAATGAAAATGATTGTTTCGTAAGTTTTAAAATTTATTCATATAACGAATTAATTCATAAAATAAGTTACGCTTGCGGATGATCAATATTTATTTAGCAATTCAACCTATGGGTTACATTCATCACTGAGCTAATTCGGAAATAACCTTAATACATACAGGATCAATGTGAAAAAACAAATATCATGAGATTTTCGGGAAGGAGGAAGACTAAGTTAAACGTTAAAATAGGAGGGCAAAAATTGGAGCTCCTATATTGGCAGTATTTTGAACAAAGATGGTCAAGTAATAATAGCGTAAGAAGAAGAATTGCATTAGGCAAAGAAGCTTTGACAAGGAGGGCACTTATGACAGAGACGTTAAGTAAGGAGGTTATGGCAAGACTTGTGAAAACCTTGATATGGAGCGTGGTTTTGTACTGCGCGAAAATATACTCGTTGAAGCAAGATGATAGGCATAAATTGGAGGTTTTTGAAATGTGGGTGTGGAGAAGGATGAAAAAGTTGAAATGGACGGTAAGGAAAACAAATGAGGAAGTGGTAGGCATGTTCAATACGGAGGAGAGAGGGGATGGGGGATCGAGATAGTGTGGTGGCTAGTGCACTGGCTTCTCATCCAGACGGCTCAGGTCCGACTCCTGGAGACGGCAGATTTTTTCAGTGGTACCTCGATCCCTACTTGAGTTGCTTTGTGAGGATCACTTTAAGTGAGTTCGCCGTCCGTCGGATGGGACGTTAAACTACGGACCCTATGGCGCCTTTCGTTAAGAGTAGGTTAATGACCCCGGGTTTCTCTCCAACCTTCCTACTTTCCCATTCATCCCTAATGGCGCAAATGACCTCAGCTGTATGTCGCCTCCCCTAAATCTACTACTACTATGAGAGTAATGTATAGCAAAACGGCTGAATCGGGCATGAAATTCAGAAAACCTACCCTCTGAATACTTGAGGTTGCCCTTGGTTTCATTTAACTGTTGTAATGATACAAAATGTATGCATCCCATAGTCCGTCGTACGTATGTACCCTCTATGCATCTGAGACTTGTGGAGTAAACGCAAATGTTTTGGGTGTTAAAGGGACTTGGAGATACAAACTTGAGAAGACCACTCTGTAAAGTTAAGTTAAATGTAATCCATTGTCAACTTAAGTAATATAAAAGATAAGGTCCTAAAAATTGATTACAGTGGGGTCAAATCAGAATTAACGCTTAGGTTAATTCCCATTTTCACAAAAATATTTTTGCTCCCGCGAAATCCCACATCAAAAATATTTCTTATTTATCAAAGAAAAAAGTTAAACAGTACGAGCTCGTTTTGACCTGAATAAAATAAAATTTCTCGATATAATGTTTTAGTGACATGTTGACATGACATGTTATCCTCTTTCTTTGTTATTTTGCGTCGCGTTGGCTACAGGCTAAAATTATTCTTACGCGAATCACCTTCGTTTGACGAATTCACGAATTTTTACGTTATTACTTCATTCGTCAACCGACGAATTTTCTTAACATTTTTTCTGATACAATAAACCTGTTGCGATAAAAATTTAATAATAAACGCTTAAACCCCAAAAAATTAATGTTTTATCGAATCTTATTCACATTGAACGCATTATCAGTCGGACAAAGGTAAGATTACAAATTAATTATGAAAGCCTTTATTGTTGAACTTCCTTCATAAGTGTGGAAGGATAATAGGAAGGAAGATAAGGAAGTATTACCGTATGAATCATGACTATATATAGTTTAATGAAGTTATAATACCTTTCCACACTTAACTAACTCAAAATCAAATCCAAAGGGCTAGTTTAGACTAATAGAAAACAAACAACCATCATTTTTCTTTCCAAACTCTTCTCATTAATCTACCTTTCCAATTCTTGCCTCAACATTGTGTTCCTCGTGTCCCCCACGATAAATATCTCGCCTCAAATTAATTCGCACTAATAGGCGTGGGATAGTCACGAGAGGAATTTAGTCTAGATTGAAATCTCATTTTCACCCTCTTAATTTCAAGACAGCTGTCAAAAATTCTGACTTTTCTCACCAAGGCAGTTAGCGTAAACCTGTATGGCAATCGCTCTAAGTGACGGCTGCTATCCGAAAAAATACGTTTGCCTAGCATCCCACCGGTTTAACTGCCTTGAGTGAAGGAAGAGGCAGTCTAAGTCCCTCACGATTTTAAAATCGGAAATGGACCAGATTTTGGAAATTTATTAGATCGTCTCTTGCGGTTCTTTTTTTAGATTAAGGATATTTAGAGAGTTGGTGCATTTTTAATGCCCTCTACATACTACGTACGTATATTATGAGAGCTCTCCACAATATTATAAAATTCTTTGAAATAAAGTTTTGAAGCCTGCGAGTTTTTTTTAAACTCTATGACTCTGTGCGGGACTGTGCCGATATATGATTCAGTGAAGTTTGCTTCAGATCATTTGATTACCTTTGCGTTTAATTGGAAAGGATAGCTTTACTATTTTATTAACTCCACTATTTTATTAGCTTAACTATTGGTTTTATTAATCCTTTGTTGATTTCAACAAAAAATCACCTTAAATGAAGAATAAAAATAGTAGACAGAGTAGTGAAGGGAGAAACAAGAAATAGGCAAAGGAAGAAATGTGAGATAAGATTTCTACATATCCCCAGCATATTCAATGTGGGGGACTGAAAAAAACAGAGCAAGACGTAGACAATGGAATAACATTGGTGGGGACAATGATAGATTACAAAATAGGTGGATAAACAAGCAGTAGCACCAGGATATGAAGAACTATTAGAGACAATTATGGATAAGTTAGTGAGAGCGGAAACACTAAAAGGAGTACCCTACTTTGAATAATTTTGAGAAGGGATCACAAAGAATGGAAGCTTTAAGGAAGAGACACAAAGCAGCATTGAAAACGGTAAGACGGCTCTTGGTTAAATAAAAAACTACTGACTGCTAAAATGGTTAATATACATGTGAGGAAAGTATTACATAAATTCCTTAGATGGAGCATTGTAATTACCGGATTAAAGGCATAAGGCGTTCAGGAAGAATGAGAAGAATATGCGGAAAGCTCTAAAATTTGTCTACGGTGTATTATGAGAAAATTTAAATGCATGGAAAAGTGAAAAATGAAGCAAGCATTTCTGGTGAGAATACATTTAAGTAGAAGTGATACGAAAACTATTAGAATTAAGAATGGAAATAGGATTGACCACAATTTAATAAAGGACTACCTGCTGGAGAGACGAATTCAAGAAAGGGTCGAGGAGGAAAGGAGAGGAAGCAGAAGAAGAAGGTAAAATTTGATGACGGGTCAAATGATAGAGATAATTTGGAATGAGTTAAAGGATAGAGCATAGAAACGAACAACATTGGGAGAAGAGTTCAGGTAAAAATTGTCATGAGAGCAGATTTACCGTTGATGACGATCATAGAAATTTTCACCAGCCGATGCAGTTGTTTAGATGTTAAATTATTTAAATGAGAATTGAATTACCGAGGTTAAATAGGAGGGTTGTCCGCACTCATTAACATCTCCTCAAACCAGGTAACTCATTTTCAATGACCTCGATGGTGGCATTGAATTTGACATTAGATCTCTGCTTGTAACAGTTTGTGGGCCTTGGAAACCCACCTAAACCGAATTTCTTTTTGCCCATACACCAAGGTCCCATTTGCCAGCGATTGTTGAAATTAAAAGAAATTCCTCGCCATGGATTTTTAAATAAGATGCACACACGAACTTTAAATCTATAACATGAAGAGATTCAATAATATTTGGGTTATGATCAGTTCTGAAAAATTATTATACGTAGGTGAAGCGGAAATGTATTCATCAGGAGTAATTTGAAGAGAATAACCAATGCGGTATGTGAGGAAAATATTATCAATTTCATTCTCCGTCGCGTGTTTGGCTAACGATTCAAAATCTCCTTGTAGATTCTTGAAATAAGATAGCGTAGATGTTTCTCCCATGATTCAAGCTGAGATTAAAAGGTTGTGAGTGATTTGAACGAATATATCCCTATGGATTTCATATAATTTAAATTTCTGGAAAAAATCGTTACTTAAGTGGAGATTACGGCTCACCTCTAAGTAAATATTATCGTTACGAATGATACTAGAAAGCCAACAGTCAGGAAGGGAAAGTAGCTGGCTCATTGAAATGAAATAGAAGTGTTAAGTGTTGCGTATAAAGGCGCTGCCAAACATAAGGAAGCTTGTCGTCGACATTTTATGGGTAGAGTCACTTAAAATTCAGCATTAAACAACGACATAATCAGTTTGAATGAGTGCATGAAATAAAGTGGTAACAGAATTTTCTCTTAATGGTTGAACTCGCTGAAAGGTTTTTGTTACCTCAGTGGAATTTGTTGAAATACAAAATTCTCTCTTTTTCCAAGTGACCTACTATTTTAGGAAGGCATTTGAAAAAAAAGAGCCAAACGTTGAAAAGGCGTTGACTTCATTTAAATGTCGAGCAGTAAAAGTAATAGATCTTAATTATCAAATGTTTCACTGACATCAGGCTGTTCATCATTATAATGAAATTTTACAAAGGTACTTTTTACTGGCCTTCCAGAATGCATCTCAATATCACCGTTGCCTAGCAATTCTTTAATATGTGGGTCGACGATGTTATAGGACCAAACCAATAGCCAAACCAAAGGTCACCAAATAGGAAAGAGACATGATATAAGGTTCTTCCAACTTGCGGACATGTCTCTCTCAGCCATCAGCAAGAGTTTGGCATTGGACTATGGAAGAGAGAATTGGACAGAAGGGCAGATGCGATGGGGAAGACGCGTGAAAGAACCGTTAGGAAAAATCTTCTTTCAGCTTTCCTCAAAAACTCTCTCCCACTTCTTCACTCCCTTCCTTCTCCTTAAGTTTTCCATTAAATCTTCCCCTCCCCCTTCCTCCTGATTTCCCCTCTCGGGCTGGGAAGCGAAGGAAGAGACTTTCGTCTTCCCCTTGAGGAATGCCGCTCGTCAATTGTTCGCTTCCGTACGTCTCCGATCAAACGATCCTCTCTCCGTCGGTCGTCCTGCCTCCTCCTCCCTCATCCCACCTTCCACCAAACAACCAGGCATCGCGTCTTCACAACGACGGCCTTGAAGAAATTTCTCTCTCACTCACACTTTTCCTTACCACTCCGTTTCCCAACGCGTTCCGTAAACACCCACGACGAGCAGACCATCGATTAGCGGCGATGTCGCGGTGAAATTCTGTTGCGACGCAGTGGGATCGTGGTTGACTAGTTGTGCGCCCGGAGAACACTGTCTACTGTCACTTTTTATTTGCCTACTTATTCTCGCGTGGCCGCAAGCAGAGGGGTCCATGGGGGTTGGAGGGAAGAGGAAGAAATGGCCAATCCTTTGAGCCGTGTAATTTTATCCGAGTGGATAGATGTGCCCATGTTTCTCGCACGACGTTTTGCGTAGTCAAACGAAGCCGGGGAATTAAGAGCTCATAAAATAGAAACACGATGGAGCAAGCTACTCGATTTGAGGGACATGAATGTGATGCTGGGGATATTGATAGGGTATTGGGTTTATGAATGCAGAAAACTGAACTTTTCCGGGAAAAGGGTATTTTCAGAGACTCACAAGAAAAAAAAGGTTAGCAAAGATTGTAGAATGAAGATTATGACAACATTAAAGCCTGCCTGAGGGTTAATATTCTTTGAGAAAGAATCACTTGAAGATTGGTCAAAATTACTTCTTTATGAAAGTATTCTTTAAAGGAAACTAACTTAAATATAATGAAATCAATTTGAAAAATTATTACATCACTGTATTAACTAAGAGAGATTGGGGAAAATTTGATCCAAAAATCAAGTAGCTAGCCATCAACTCTCAAAGTACTTAACAAAGAAAAATTGAGGAAAGTTTTTTCCAAAATTCTCTATCGTTAATCAATAATTTCTTAAAAACACTCAATAAGTTTCTTAAAATATAACTAATCAATAATATTGGATTGCTGCACAAAATATAATACCGTTGATAATACTTGGCGATAACAAATTACACCATATTTCTGTCTAAAGCATAATAATCCTACATATTTTGCCTTCTTCCTTCTATTTTCAAAATATTTCATGCATACATGTTAGAGACATACTCTCAAATACGAACTCAAACAATGTAACTAATACTACGAATAATATTCCGATTATAGTATGTGACTGTTGTGGGTACAGTCACACTCAGGCGCACTAATTGTCTTTAACTAGCGGTGAGATGTCTTTCCGACTGCTTCATATACTCCTAACTTTTATTTAAGGATGTAATTGGGAACGATAAAAACATAAAAACAACAAAAATAATATTAACATTTCAATAGTCAACCAATTTGCAACAAATAGTATACCAACTACTCATATTCGGACATATAGTACACATCGCGACGAAAACCCTTGGAATGGACACCACTTTGATGCAACCGGAAGTTTTTCTTTCCCGTGAACAAAGAGAAAACCCCTTGATTCACACAAATACGTAAATCACTCACTGCCTTTGGGAACCGAAGGGCGTATAAATGAACACTCGATGCCCTCTATAAAATGGAAAGGCACGCATTCTCCGTCCGCTCGTGCTTCTCGCGCTAATTCCTTGTACTAGGTGATGCAATTAATCGGCATACCTTCATCTGAAGAATCGTGGGGATAGGAATGACGAAAAAAATCACTTGCGATATATCCAGAAAAATTATTTTATTACACTTCGATTCAATTTTTCATTCATACGCTCCGAAACTTTATGTTAATCCATATCCGAGGAAAGTTGATTGGGGGTCAACGTGACAAATTCACCGGTTTGTTCATTGCTGCCTGTCACTTGCATCACCTCCCGGTCGTCGACGAATCGGGAGGTTCAAATTCAGTTCGATACTTAAGCAGGCTTTGGGCAGCACGTCGAGGAAAATACGCAATTTCGCCATTTTGTGGAAATTCAAAGGTTTAGAAAATCTGTCCCCCTCCCATCATTCCCTTGCGATAATATTTACAGTTTTATACCGCCCAGTTTGACGTCGAAGTCACCGGCAATTTGAGACGAAAGGGGACCGGGAAACTACGTGGGGATCAGCGGCGGAGGAGAAAGGAACGAACTCGCACGTGAAACACCGTAGCACACTAGGATGCACGCACATTCCGACGGGACACTACAAGCAGTCCGCTTTATAAAAACAGTCTCGTGAGTTGTAGCTCGGGAAATGTTTAGCGGGGTGGCATCAGCGGCGGCGGGACCCCGCTCCGAAGGGGAGGAGGATGCCGAGGGGAGAGAAAGGATGGGAGTGAAGGCGAGAGAGAGAGGAGAGAGGTGTGCCAAATGAGGGGAGCGCAGTTCATAGGGGTGGTGCCATGCAGTTTTCCCTCTCGCCTCTGACCCCCTTCCCTGATTTCTGTTCCCGAACTCTCCCGTGTAATCACTGGATGCCTATCTCCGGAGGAAGGGAAGTTGTGAAAAAAATATGGCGTCACGCACTCCCTCTGGAAAAAAGAAACGAAATAATTTCGGACTCGTCTAAACCGTTTCTTCTCCCAGCCCCCACTCAACCACCCCTTACGTCTCCCCCGCCTGATAGACCCAAACCGCCTAGCTCGCTCTTTAACTGTCCGCGGCCAACCCTTTTCCAGCACATTCCGTTTCGTTTGGTTTCCCTCACCCACCCGCCGCCTCCTCCTTCCTCCCTCTCCTCGCCGCCGAATCCAGAGCTTCCGGCCCTCTCCATACTCCGTATACCAAAAACAATCTCAGGGCATCTCTTTGGGCAACGTGTCGAAATTTCTCCTCTAACCGCTAAAAGGAGAGCGAGCGAGAGACACGGAAGTTTTATTTTTATTTAAGAAAATAAGGAGGGACGCTCCAGCGGTCAACCGACCGACCGACTGACTGACTCAGATCCGTTCTTTGTTCTTCTAAAATGGGAAGAGAGTGTGTTATTTAAATGAGCAGAGATCCGTTCGAAGGATTGCATTGCGGGGGTTCCTCTTTTACTCCTCATTTCCCCTCGCCCCTATCGGCAGCGGATGGTTCACTTTCCGGGACTAAAAATAGACCTTGAGGAGAGAAAGGGCGAGCGAAGAAAGGATAAGAAGCTCGATTTCTGGAAACAAGTAATTCGTTGGAATGCGAAATGCAAAAAAATGTTTAATCAACTCCAGGGATACATAATTAATCAATTGAATCAGGAGAGTAATGAGGAGACGAGAATCTAATCCATAAAAAAATAATCTAATTAAAAATATGCAGTATTCTTTGGGATATTTGAATTAGTGCCGCTACGACGGAAAGAACAATTGCCTCAAGTATGCGGAATAAAATTTAAATCCTAAATCCACGGATGTGAACGGTTCCTCTCACTTCACGTGAGCACATAAAAATATCTATGATTCCAATTTTCGCATTAAGGGTAATTTCTATCTCTCTGAAATAATACACCTCTTTCACTTATACTGACACACTTCCCTATGTAGAATCTAGATTTACTAATTTAAATTGCATTATTTTATGCGTAAATGACGAATGATCTCACTTAAGAAGTCGATGGATTATGTAAATTAGAGAAACGGTAGAAAAAGGCGAGCAAATTATGAGCCACATCCGACTCCATAATTTATTTTGAATTCATTCCATTTTCGTTTGAAAGATGGTACAAGTCATTGGAATGAGACGGGTTCTGAGGTCAGAGGATAGCTGTATACGAGTATATTAATGATATTACAGAGACGTGTCTGTACGTAGAGTGCCTCAGTGGACTCAGCAAATTCCGGTATCGGCTATGCAATTTCGGATGTTTAACCCTGACAATGATAGAATCTGCATTTTAGATTATGGACATGATGGTTCAGAGGTAATTACACTCTCTCTTTCGCGACCCTCGTACTTTCTTCGGCTCCGTCATTCCCAAGAACCCCCGGGGACTCCTCAAGTCTCTCTTCGGTGATACCGAGTCGTATTTAACTACCTCCCGGGCACTTCGCCAACGTCTATCAATCTTTTACCTCTCACGCCCAGCGCCAACAGCGCTACTTCTTCCCGAACAAATGCCATGTTCTTTTCTTCAATTCTCCTCGAGATTGTTTTCCGCTTTCTTCCCAAATTTTAAATCCTTAGAATGTTAAAGTTTCATGCCAGAGGTAATGAATAACCCTATTTACCATTAATCGTTTTGGCGTAGTGGTCTGGACGTCGTGTTTGTGTGTGTGGAGGTGGCCTTCGCGTTTTTCCTCTATGCGGCACACCAGCTGGCTGCTCAAGACTGCCAGCAGTTTTATGGATACATCTCTGGCGACATAACGGACTTCTCACTTAAGAAAAGTTGGTGCTTTACTAAGAAGAAAAGAAGAAGACCATTCACCTTCCCTATCGAACTCAAAGATTTAACACATCCGACTGTAAAGTTGCGTGTCCCCGATTCAAATCTCGGAAGCGCCAATGTTTTTACACCTGTTGAAAAGTTCGTTACTCGTCAATTCAGGAATATGTCAACAAGGAACATGGTTTCGACGAACAAATTACACTTTGCCACTGGTCAGAATCTGGTGTTCTGAAAGAAGGCATTGCTGGCGCAGATCAAGGTCGGCACCAAGAAACGTAACTTGAGAAGAGAGAGAAGTTCATGGAGTCAGACGCAGTACTACGATGTGGAACACAACGGGAAATCTCCACGTTCGTCTCCTTCAAATTCACGCTCCTTCCTTCGCATTTACAAACAAAACAATTTACGTCGAGTAGGTAAAATGGAAGGGTGTGGATATCTTCGATTGGTATTTTAAAAAATGGATGCATTGCTGAATGTAAATATTAAATGCGCAAAACTAAATTCGAAGCACTCGACACAATTAATAGCACTAGGATAAAATTCCCACTGGGGTGATATGAACAAATGAAGGCCACATTCCCCAACTGATAGTTTCGAGTATCAGCGTGGAACTACTTTTTGTGACTGAGGTACGCACTAAAATATTTAGATAAACCTTTTAATGTGTGACTCGAGTTCCTTCGATCAGCGAGTACAGAAAGCGCATTGTATATTAATGCATTCCAGAGAGTGGGGTTCTCTTCTGCTTAAACTTATCCAACACCTTAAAACTCAGTATAGAGGTCTGGGACTTACTGTCTGGCATTAGATTAAAAAGTTCATCCATTCTTGTGTTTAACAATATTTCCGTCCTTGTTTTTTAATTCAACCCTTTCCTGAATACTATAATACCTACTACCTATTTTTGCTTTTGCTAGTTTATTCAAATAAGATCTATTTAATCTCAAACCTCGATCTCTCTCGTCAACTATCAGATAATACGGATTATCATTTCCATTACTGTGATAGCAATTTAAAATTAGCCCATAGAATTTTTAATCAGTCAAAAATTGGACCAGTGAGTAATTGTACTCACTTCAATCTGCTAATAAAAGATTTATTTCTACCATCGAGTAAGTTTTCCCTATTGCCTGTTATATTTTGCGGGGAATACCTTACAGTGTTAAGATGGAAAATATAGCTTGGGTCTTGGACATTTTCGGGATGAAGCAACTGAGTTAACAGACATGCAGTTTTAACTTCTGTTGGAGGTCATTATTAATTTGATTATTTGCATATATCCATATCCTTACGTATGTTTACTAAATGAAGGGAATTGCTCGAGAATAGGCTGTGAATGCCACGCATTTTTCGTCGTCTTGCTGTAATGTTAACTAATTATATTAGTACGCTTATTATTTTGCTTTTCTTCTCATCTTAATCGTTATCCAATGCACACTACTTATTGTGTACTTACACTTACGTATCAATAAGATGGGTCGTTATGCCCCATTTTTAACTTTTAATTGACGCCTGAAAATATATCCTATTTCTTCTGAGTTATATACTTAGATTATCTGTTCCGATAACTTTAAATTTCTCTCCAAATATTTCGTTTACTCTCTCTTTATTGACTACTTCCTTTTTATTCTTAAATGATAGAGGCTCATGAGAAGAATACCCAGGAATGAAGACGTGGCGAGGCCATACATTCAGAGAGAAAGAAAATCAGGTCTTTTTCACTCTGGTCACGATGCGGCGAGATCAATCTTCGTGTGTTGCGGTTTTGAACTCAAGGGAATGTTCTCTAAGGCTGGCCATCGCCCGAGATGTAGTTCGCCGATGCATACTATTACAGCAATAAGGAATATATTGACGATAATTTGATGTTGTTCCCATCTTTTTACGCGATAGGTAATTGTATTTCTACAATTCGGAAACCCCTCGGCAAAGTGATACATTTATGCTAGGCAGAGGAGGACAGTAATGATGCATTCCTCGATTACAGTCTCATTTCCTCACTTAATTACCAGCATTCCCGTGGAACTTAGTCCAAAGGAGACAAAAAAAGTTTTAAAGTTATATTAACTGCCCTGGACTAGAAAATTATAAAAACACCAGATAAATTACGTAGGTAGGCACTGAATAAAAAACATTAAACTCCCAAATGGCCAAATGAGATTTTTCATTTGATCAAAAATTAAAATATAATAAAGAATCAGGTCAGAGTAATGTCGTGTTAATGGCAGCCTTAAATTAGTTTTCCTTGGCAAATTTGAAAATGAGAAATACAATCGCTATTGATATTGTCTAGACATTTTTAGTGTGCGGGTAAAGGGATTATAAAATTCTCATTAATTGGAAACATAGCGAAGTATTTTCATTATGTTACAGCAGATATGTAATATAATTATATTTCTTTTCCCAAATTAAGAATTAAAGCAATCAAAGTTATTGGAAATTTGACTGAAAAGGTAGTGTAAGATAACGTTCCACTATCTATGGAAATATCCTTTGCAAAAAAATATATTTACGTAAAAATATTTATTTATATACATTTATATAAGAAATATTTAAAAAATATATTTTATGCACATTTTGTCTTATGCATCTGCTACAGGGAAAAGAAACGTAGAAGACCTACCAGTAAATCACTATTGATTTATACTTCCTCTTACAAAATCGCCCACAGAAGGATATATACGCATGTAGGAGTAGGTTTCGGGCAATGGGCATAAAATCCAATATTTCGGTTTAATCCACACAATGGCTGACGTACACAGGCCATCATTTAAGAAGTTTTGTATCGGAAATTTATCAATTAGTATTAAAATATTATCTCCCGGATTGAATTCCTTCTTTCTGAGGTTAAAAAATGGCTAATTATTACCTTCCAATTAGCTTGTTGGGACTGGTGACTAAATGGCCACAAACTGTTTTCAATAAAGTAAAAAACTAAAGAAAAGCAAAATTATTTGCAAAATAAACTATTGAAAAATTACTAAAATTGAAAATATGTATTTCTGTTTAAATAAAAGAAATCATTTAAGGTTAACATAATTTTCAAGCGATATTAGGTGACGTACAATACAGTCATCAGAATCCAAGTTTTGCGTAGCTCCGCCGGTATTCTAAAATTAAATATCAAATTTGCATATATCTTGAATAGTTCATTGATCATGAATTTTTAAAATTTAATTAATTACCGTTAATTTTTCCAACTTTCCATGATTCTATGTAAGTACCTTAAATATCCGCCACGACCGACTTAACGTGGATTCACCGAGTTGAGTTATGGCGCATCACATCGATTGGTTCTAAGATAGGTGATTAGGTTTAGAAAATATTTTAAGCACTGAAGGCTATTTCAAGCGTTAAACAAGGAGGAAACATGTGGTGATAAATATAATTGCTTGCTTAGGAAGCGATTAGCATACGAACTAGCAGAGCGTTTCATTGGAGCCGTATTTTTTATGGGAGTAGGGTGAATCCGTGAGGCATCTGAAAGTAGAAAGGTGCCAAGTGCGGGATAGTGGGATGGGTAGGCGATGGAAATAAGGGGGTTAAGAGGTGGGGTAGAGGATTGCGGTGGATAAACGAGAATAAAAAAGAGGTAAGGAGGATGGCGGTAAAATTTTGAAGGTGGCCCGGAGTGAAAGAGCTAACGTAAGAAGTCGAGGAAGGTGGTTGTCGGAAGGCGGTTTGGCTCGCGCTTTGGCCTGCTAGAAAGCAGCTCTTGGCAGTTTATGCCGAGTGGAGGGAAGGTATTGTAAGCGAGAAGATTAAACGCCTGTCTAATGTTGGCTTAACTTTTCGCGAGTTTCTTCCTCTCTGATACATGGCACCAAAATATACGGAGCTTCCTTTGTGGGTTTTCGGACCAAATATTTTGGAAACCTAATATGCATGCGCCCTGATATTCGAGAGCGTCTTAAAACTCCATCATATAACTTGAAAAGTTCTATTCTATCTAAGATACTTGTTTCGTATCTCAGACTATTATAATTTTTGACCTGAAATACCTTCTTTTTTCCCTGAACATGATCAGTTAAGGTAAAAATATCAAGTTAGTTCAGCTGTTTTGTTCCACGATGGTTGGAAATGTATTTCCATCAATTAAGTTTGCAAAAAAATGATCGTTATCCTTCAATTAATCTTCTAACATGTTTTTAGACTTAATTACTTCTCTTGAAATTTAATTTTTGGAGCCGTCTTCAGACTATCTTTCGCATCTACTAAATCAATGTGAAAGGAATTTTCTAATTTACTAAATAATTCGATTAAATTGAAAGGTCTTCAGTATAAACTTGGGTGTTATGATTATTCAACGGCGTCCATTATCATAAAACCGTTTGCATCTTCCGGAAGGAGTACACCTGGTTTCAAATAACTATTTAACTAATTGATGACTTTAAGAACGCCTTGTTTTTCGTTAATAATACCAGCACAAGAACAACATGTATGAATTCAATATTTTTTTTGCAAATTCCATAAAGTTACGCCTGAGATAACAAAAATTTATGAAGTTAAATTTGCATAATTATGTACCATAGATTTATAACTTTATTTACAACTTTACAGTAGCTTATCCAATGAGGATAAGGAGCAGGTGTCTGTTTAAGTACCGTAGGTTATTTCGGAGTCAAAAACCAAAAATCTCTCAAATAAGTTTAACATAAAATGTACCGATGTTTTACTTGAGGATATGAGGTTTCCAACAAATCAACCCGTAAATCGTAGTGATTCTCACGAGTGTCTCTCTTGTAACGAGAAATGAATACGCCAGCCAGGGAAGCTGACTCATACCAACCACGCCTTCAGTAACTTCCCGTGCCAAAGGCGAACGTTGCAGGCTCCGTTTCAAGTTTCTACCTCGCACATACCTACACCATTTTCTCGCTGAGATAAGGGTTTTTTCCGAACCGCGCATTGAACATTGCTCCACAGCACACAAACTGCAATGCTCATCGTAAATGGGATGTTATGCTATACTCCCAGAAAAATCGCAGACGGCTGCAGGGATTCGACCGTTCAGCTTTCTTTGAATTGGACTTAAACATGGACAAATCCATTTACATGGCATAAGACGTTAGATTTAGGGATATAAAAGATTTCCGAGATGGTCATTCCGATAAAAGTGGAGTTTTTCGACGAGTGGCGACCAAATTTATTTTTCTAATTGTCATCTACCAAAACTGTGAATCCGTAATATTTTCCGAGGCATTCAACTTTATTTCACTGTTCTTTCCATCCTACCATTAACTCTCCCAATTGTCGATGATTTAGTATTATAATTGAAGAAATCCACCGAAGCATTATTGGGGATGAAGCTCGGTCACAATAGATGGCTCCCCCTGAGGATACTCTGTGAACTAGAACATTTCCATCTTCTATTAATTGATAAAGGGGAAATTTTCCAGGGGGTTAACGTCCGCCTACGAGAGGGTTATCGCGATGATTCAGCCTTAAACAGCGAATAACAAGCCCCACTCTTCAATTTTAAACATCGTCCTTTGAATATGGATAATTTGACCTATGAAAGCTCGAGAGCTTGAGGGCTTTGCGGAATATCAGAACGATTAACTGAAAACTCGGCCATTTTAGTTCTAATTATTGAATGTATTTTAACCCCGGGGCATCGGAATGAAATTAAATTTTAACTGAAAAAGCCGTCGGAAATTATATAAAAAAACAGTGAATAAAAACATCGAAGCTTATACATTTATCAACATGATTGACGATATTATTATAGCGACAATCGTAGCACGGGGAACATAGTGGTATTTGAGAAACGTTTCACCTCTAATTCCTGTAAAACATGGGTTTCAGTAAAAGTGAAAACGAAAATAGAAAAAGTTTTGAAACTATGTCTTCAACTGTCAAAAAAGAAACAAAGAGCGAGTGTAGCAGAATACGGATGAGAGTGAACGGCCTTCGGGATGACTGCCTGCCTTCACCTTGTTCTTGAGGTCGAAGGTCCTTGCTCCGTGAGGGAAAACTATACCATGGGTAGGGAAATGTTATTTAATCTCCACCACGGTTAAGCTCACAAAGGACGATGGCTTGTGGTGCGCCAGGGAAAAGATCTTGCTGTTTCAGCAAATTATAGAAAATTGACCAACAAGTGTTGAAAGCCCATCATGAGTGTACATTAAATGTATGAAAATGAGAGGAAAAAACTTAGTTTCAAATTTTAGAACCGTACTGTTTGATGGAAAGGAAAACTTAGCTGTTAATGGGGGCATTTTCCTTGATTCAATGTTATCTTTTCAAAATAGACGACGATGTAAGGATTTGGAATTATTTCTACCGGCTGTATTTTTTGCTTCTCGAGGAACAATCTAGTCAACTCGACCACAATTTGGGACTAAATTATACTAATTATCTCTCTATGAAGTGTGAGACTACCACGAAGAGAGTAGAAACTTTCTCAAAAGTTTCCAAGTTAGACGAAGAGATTGTAAAACCAGTTTCTTTGGATGGGCTTTTTAGTGATTCCTAGCGTTTTTGGAAGTCTCCTCCAGAGCGATTAGTTTTTACTAATGAACTGGGAGAAATATTACCATTGGCATTGGCTTCGGGCAATCATCTTAAATGACTGAACCCTTATTGTTCATCTGACCTGAAGTAGAATGGCTGATTCATTCTCTCTCTGGTTATATTATATTAATTTCAAAGATCTTTGAAGGATCCTACTTGTTCAATCATAATACGAGTACAAAGGGCCTCACTACCGGGAGAATATTACTCCAATTGAGCAAAGTTAGCAAAAAACAGGAAAAGACGAGAGGAGAGAAATCATCCCAATTGGAATTGAGTGTTTGGGTCTGTGGTTGGTCGCTGGCGAGGAAGTAACATTCCCACTAACTGCTGCAGAAGGGTGTTTTGGTTGAGAGGTTGTGGTTGGTCACTGTCGTGGAATTTCTTTTCCTACGAGCCTTCATAACAAATTTTGTTTTGATTGCGAGACAAGTGTTGCTAACTTATTACGACTATAGGAGTTTTTATTTTATTGCATTAATAAACGTAGTGCCTATTTCAGATAAAATGTTTCCCTGTTTTGAACCATTTGCCTTAAAAAGATATACCAGTGCGTAAAATTAAATTTCAAGGTTTATCTAACGATGGTGCTAAGAATAGTCTCAACAAAAAATTAAAAATTGACAGAATTTGAAGAAAGTAAGTTAAACGTTAATGCAACAATCCAACAACAACATCTCGAGTAGTTTCTTTGAATTTGTCAAATGTTGATGTTAAATCGAACAAAACCTCATTTTGATACGAGCACATAAAAAACGTACTTTTCATCGTAGTCCCCTGTCAGTTTTCATTTTCAACATCTGAAATATGCGTCCAATGAGGATATATAAGCCCAAAAAAGCGTAATAAATATTATGTAAGAGATTAGGAAATACATGAGAAATTGCCGCAATATATTCCCACAATTTCCAAAATAGAAGTTACAAGAAAACGGAATTATATTAAAATCTGTAAAGAAAGTATTAAGAAGTAGACCATGGTAGATCATGGTACTGGAGAAGAATGATGAAAATGAAACGACAAAGTGAGGAAAAAGGAAGTACCTGTAAACAGAAGAGCAAAAGAGAAAGGATACCCACAGGTATACAGAATTCTACGACAAAGAAGAGCTAGACGGATATGGACACACCTTGAAGCACAATGGACAAGTAAGAAACATTATAGACACAGTAAATGAAGGGAAGATCCGCAATAAAGACCAAGAGACAAGTACAGAGGAAATGTTAAGGGGATCAACACTGAATTGAGTAGAATGCAGGGATGTAGTACACTAATCTTAGGATTGAAATACTAATGATGATGATAAAAAAGCCTAAATTACCGACCTATATTCTTACTTGGTAACTTATCAGTGAAATCAATAGATAGAAGCTGAAACGGTCGAAGACTCAGGCCATATGATGGATAGGGAACGATACTCATTTGAAAGGAACTGTATCTTTCGCACGCATCAAATATTTCGTCTGTACTATAGGTGAAAGTGCACACAATGAATAAATCTTTGGGCGTAACATATTGGTTTTTTATAACCAATCTGCGCATATTATTACACACCTTAACAGGTAGTAACAAATGAGTGAACATTCTCGGTGGTAACGACTGGAACGACCTGCGCTGAAGTGTTGACGATACGGAGGAAAGACCAAAGGGAAAATTTTCGTGGATACTATTTTCTGTCAAGAGCAGTAAAATTTGAGAGTTAAAAATGTTGTTATGCTAATATGGTATAAAAAATGTTGGAAAATACATTATTAAAGTACTGGAACAATAGTTCCTCTCCATTACACTTTTTAGATATGAAAGCTACTGGATTTTATTTTGTTCTTCAATTTTAATTCCAATTGTCCCGTTATTAAATTAATAAAATGCAAAACGTGATACTATATAAATATATACTTGTGAATATTTATGAATATTGATTTAAAGATTTTAACGATAACAAACTAATAAAAGCAGGGCCGAAGTAGTCAAAAAAGTTACCGACTTTCCCTATTTAAGTTGGGACGTCTAAAATGTTGTGCCAAGGCATTTTAGAACATAAAAAGCCTCCCTCGAGTTTCAATTATCCCTACAATTATGTGTAGGCGAAATTCTATTAAATGTCAATGTGATCTAGTCTGGGCTACGCTCGTATATTACTGAAGTTCCATGATTGATTTCAAAGTATTCTTTGTTTCATTGAAAACACATCACAAGACAAGCAAAATTAATGGAAATTTTTACAAATTTAAGGAATTATATGGAAAAAAGACTTTGAAAGGCAGATCAACTCAGAAAAAATGAAAGCATCCGGCGTTTTTTTTTAATATTCTCCCCTTTCAGAAATACATTAACTTTCTCGATTTCCGATTGCAATATTTCACCTCTCTCAAAGGGACGTTGGGAAGAAAGGTGAGAGGAATAATTTATTTGCATTTTCCTTTTAGAATTTCCTATTTTATTCTGTTAAATTTAAGCTAGTAATATATTCCCGACTTCCAGTAACAGAGCCAAATGGGTACCCATTAATTTTAAATATCTTCCCGCTGTTCAAAACTAAGCCGCAATTTTTGACGCCTTAGCGTTCCCGAACCTGAACTGCATAGTTTTATTTTCACGCTTTCTCTTCAATGATAACAATTTCGAACAAACTTGGATTCATTTCGTGAGGAACATTCTCGGAATCTGCTTTTCACAAAAGCATTATAAACGCCCATTCAAAATTCCACCTCACAAATGAAAAATAACAGCTTTCTTCAGGACCGGATTTATAATGTCCAGCGATTGTTACTCGTGACCTTTGCGGTTTCAGTGGGTTTTCACCTGTGTTTCATATCTTGCAATAGATTAGTGAAAAGAATTCCTTTTTTAAAACTGCAGAATCATCGATGAGCCTCTCGTTGAAGACCCTCATACGACTATTTCCAAGAGAAGAGCTCACAACCCATCCACTTAAGTTCTATAACATTAACAATAAAGATACCACCTAGTTACTGGCTTAATATGTTCCTTTGTGACGCTTGTTTGCATTGGAAGTACAGCAGAACAGAAATGTTTACCAGCACAAAATTTCACTACAGTATACTCTTTGATAAAGACTTGCTCAGAATGTTTTGCGCCTAGATTATTAGTACTATAATTTTCGGTTTTCCGTTTCGGCAAAGGGACAAAATCTCACTCGAACGTCGAATTTGTTGGCATTTTTATTTACTCTAAGCGGATTTATTTCGCGATAAGTGACGCATATCGTTTAAATGCTCGAGAAAATAAAAACTATTGAGTGCATGATTACAGGAAGGGTACAAATACTTGTACATAAAAAATTAGGGTCACCGCGTGGCAGGAAACCGTTTTGGCTACTGATAAAATGCAAACTTTTCTGTCAAAATTGGACTTAATGGTCCCACATAGGTGAGAAAAATTTAACTTCATAGTGTAAGTTAGTAATGAGAATCAAAATACGGCATAAACAATTCCATTTTCTTCAAATAAACTTCTAAACTTGTTAAAATCTCACTCTCACTGAAAGTGAAAGTAAGGGATTTAACACAATTACGTTTTAATCAAAGATGCCAAAATATAAATGTTTGCTCAAGATGGGAGAGCTTAAATTATTCATTCGTAAAGGGTCGTAATTAACATAAGCCATTTCGTTTTTCTCTTCTGATATGTCCGATTTGGCTGCCAATTCTATTGGTAGAAAATTTACAAAAATATAAACTGAGTTTGAGAAAATAAAAATCAATGAAAGCCACCATTTTGATGGAATGAAATATTATACACAGTAAGTTAACGGCATAGAAAATAAAAACGCAAGAAAATAAGAAACATTTTTAAACCTTGATAAAATACTATTTTTATTCAAAAATATTTTATTAATCAAGTCATTGCGAACTGAAACCATTCGCCAGTGTTATAATTTAAATAATAAATAATAAAAGTTGAATTACAAAATATTTATATGATAATTGTGTCCATCCAAAACAACTATCTTAACCGGTAGATTACCTAATATTAATAAAAGTTAAAATAAGCGAACTGAATTTATCTGGATAAACCTTTTATTGTCGTAATTGAGCAGCACGAATGTTCATTGCGTCCCTCACGTACTATATCTTCCAAGCACTACTTGTATTTAATGGCAGTAGTAATCAGAGTCCAAATCAAAAACTACCGATTGAAAAGACCCTTTGAGAGTTGAAAACACGAAGTTATTCGCAGATAAAAGTGTGTGAAAATGGTGAATTCGTTAGTAGAGGAGTTTAATTGTACGAGGACCTCTGAAATTTCCAAGACGCCTTCATTTCACTAGTTTTACCGTCTGAGAGATCAGAATCGTATGAAGTTTCATTAGAATATTAACAATTTTATTCTCTAATCCATCTTTTATAAAGGATTTTTCCTTTCTTAACCAATGAAATATATTTCATACTATCTATGGAATATGAAAACTCTTCCTTTTGCCAGGGTTAATCATACTATTAAAAATATCATAATTTATGTACGAGGGATGGCTGAAAATCAATGCACACATGCTTGAAGAGTGCGAACAAAACCAAATAGCGAGATCGGGCAAAAAATACATTAAAGTACAATTCCTAAGTTTCAAAATCATAAATATATTCTTCAACATAGTCACCGTTTAAGGCTAACACAGTTCTCCCAACGTGTAACAAGTTTTTTCATTCCGTCACTAAAAAAAATCTTCCGACATTTCTCGAATCCAGGACTTGAGAGCTGCCTTCACCTCATCATCCGAGGTGTAATGATTACCCTTGAGGTTTCTCTCGAGTTGAGGAAAAAATAAATATGAACGTCGATGAATTCAACAATGAACCCGACACATTCCTTGGATATTCTAATATGGTGTGCGATACGCTTTTGAGTGATTCGCCGGTCATCTTGAATCAAAACTTCGACGAGTTAGCGATGCTTATCGTCTGTGGCAGAGATCGGACGTCCGCTGCGTGTTCCATCAACAATTATGGCTTTTACAGCCTCGCTACCACAAAATTTTACTACCCATCGATTTACAATAGACCTATCAACAGCATCGTTACCATGAACAGCCTTTAAACGACGATGAATCTGAGTAGGAGTCAATTTTTCAGCAGTTAAAAATTCGATAACAGCACGCTGTTTAACTCGCGTTGGCATAGCACTAGAACACATCTATATACTTCCGCTTCTCAAAATACACTGGATGAATGTAATGACCTCAAATCTACGCATGGATGTTGAGGGGAAAGGTTACTTATACATTCCACCAGGAGTGCTTTTGAAGGTCATTTTGTTTGCGGTCTACACGCATGTGTGCATTAGTTTTCAGCCTACCCTCGTAATTACAATTTTGCTATCGTAGTTTGGGTTTTTTTCTGAACATGAGACAAGTACTAACCAAGTCGCATTTCCTTTTATTGGATTGAGTATATCCTCACTATTGTCGCAGTGTTAAGTATGACTGCTTTTTGCATGATTTTGTGGTTCAATTACTATAGCTGTGATGTAGTCAATAAATATTCCCTGGCAAAGCCTGTTACATACATTATAATTGGTACAATTGTTACGTAATTTTACTTTCAAAGCTTTTTCAATGCTCTTTCAAATCAATGACAATGGGAGTGTATTTTGATATTTTTTCTTATGGATAAATCTATAAGATTATGGATATATCGATGAGCAATATTTTATTTAATATTTTTTCAACATATTCAACGCCCAGTCTAATGCTTATTATTGTTTTTTATAACATATAGTGTTCTGTCCCAATACACGCATATTCTGCATTCCTAATTTTCGACAATTCTCTCAGGGGTGTACATGTATTACGGGGTGCGTGCCGTAATTATTTAAAGTTTTTACTGATATGTCTTGTTGCATTATATTCGCTGCTGTGTTACGTCAGTCAATGTATTATGTTTTCTTAGAAATGTTGCATCCGGCTGTCATGTGGCCTATATCTTCTCTAAATTGGTGATATTTATTGTATCTATCTGTCTCTATATTATCCTTCATTATACACTTTCACGAGCTCCTTATTGCTATTCCTCTACTCTGTATTGACAATATAAAATCTTTAGTTCCTGGGAAACGACGTCAAGCTATGAGCCATATCTAAGAAAGAGTTTTCTCTAATTTCGGTTTTTTTTACAATGCTGCAGTGGCTACCATGCAATACTTTTATTGGCCAGATTTGTTTCTTGCTCCGTGAATTCTAGCACCCTCCTCCACTTTATTCTCTTCAAGATTCCACGGCAATTGTTATCATTATTATTAAAAATACTGCGGCGATAAATAACAACGAACTGCTTTTACGTGTATTCTGACTCTACCCATTTCAGGGTCTTTATTCTGTAGGCAGAATGTAAGAACAAGTCTCCTGAAGACTCCTACCTACACTTCTGCTGCTGTTCATTCGATAACTTAGTCATTACCTTATATTTTTACAAATTATTTGCGAAAATTAAATCATCAGGTGTTTCATTTCAGCTAAACGTTAATCATACGATTAATCTCGCTTTTTTTACTTAGCTGGCAGAGACCATGATCTAGAGAAAGTTTAACGCCAGCAATGAGGTAACAAAAGGCATGGTATCACTGTTTCCTGAATTCAAATGAGAGTTCGAACCTTTAAGAAGGAAAAAATTAGCAGGCTCTGTTTTCCCTCCAATTTTGCGTTTCAATCTGGGAACGGCTCCTCTTCTGAGAGCTTTCCACACACAGTATGCTTTCGCAGATTTGAAACCAAATAGGAAACACATTAACAAGTTTTTATTTCACTTTCGTTGACCCATCGCAAACAAATTTGGACCAGAACGGGTTTCCGGACCTCTCAATCAAAGGGCAGAGAGGAGAGTTTTCTAACACATCACATCAATGAAAAATCGTTCAAAAGACCGTGGAGAGAGGCGGGTTGAGAATGTGGGTTCTATAAATCTGTCAATAAAGCTGATTAATAGAGCACGAAGAGAGTGAATGGATAATAAATACCATAATTCAGCCACCAAATACGGTTTGTATTGTTATAATGTAGAGGTGTAACAGTATAATAATAGTTCTTGAAGATTATTACCAAATATTATTGAAATAGACACTGGGATATTCTTCAAGCCTCAGTTCGTGGTGACGAGATGATTAGCAAAATTGAAGGGATCAGTCAATAAAAGTGAAAAGTGTTTAGTAAATTAAATTAGCGACATTTTCAAAGATATAGGTAATTCCTTCACATCAATGGTCAGAAAGTATTGCATTATTTATTATTTCAAAAGAAAGATATCACCTCAAAAAATTAATAATTGAAATGATTATATGTACGCGTTTAAAATGTAGAAAAAATGGGATGGTTTTCAACAATGCTTTCTTAAACTATATATATTTAACTTTAAATACGCCTATAAGACATAAGAAGACAACAAAAAATATTGATATCAATGAAATTCTGATTTACTGTTATCCTTTAAACATTTCAATCTCTTAAGAATGCATTATAAAGATTCTCTCTCATAGCCTCAGGAACATGTTTAAAAAGATAAAAGAATATCGAATAACACAGTTTGAATCATCACAGAGGAGAGAACACGAACCAATTAATTCTTGTATCTCTTATCATATTCATCACAAAGAATTGGGGAAGAAGTTACCTTCGGTGGATTGCCAACTATTCTGAACACATCAACATTGAGCGTATTAATCGTAAGGAGATACGATTAATACGACTCGTAGATTTGTCATGGTTATTACTGAATTTATCCATTAAATTTCGAGAAATATATTGATCAATGCATGAAGCGTTCAGTATTGCATGTACATTGCATTTACACCAAGAAAAAACGATTTCACCTTCATTGCAAAGGCAAAATTACGACGGAAGTTTTGGCAGTCCATTTTGCATAAGGTGATTCTTCCACATAAAGAATCAAAATCAGAGAGCAAGTAGAAATAAACCCTGAATTTGCCTTTGATTGACCTTAAAATCGAATAAGACGACTGCACCAACTTCTTCTAAATCAGGGACCAAAGTAAGAACGCTTCCATTTCAAAGGATACTTAAATATGGCCATAACGAGGTTGTAACTTATAACTGCTCAATATCTCTTATTTCCATGTGAACAAAATAAATTATACTTTCTTTTTTGGTAAATGAGTCCTATTTTCACCTGAGTAGTAAGGTAAATATCAATATTTTCCCGTTTCACTCATTGACAATATTCCTTCGGTGCTTTCTTACGGTCAGAAAATAATAAAATCTACGATCTATAGAAGTTGATTAAACGGGTTAGATTCCCCATCCACATCCCGTCATCAATATGATAAATAAGTGATACTTTAGCATTGATGGGCTTCACCTTCAAAGTAACCTTATAAATGAGCATATAAGCCTCGATATTCAATATTTTATACAATACCCTATTCATGGGAGCAATTTATATATTTCAATTTCGGGGTAGATCATATGGAAATTCACCGATAGTTGAGAATAAACGTAAGTAATAATGCAAGAGATTTCAACAATTAATGGCGAATAAAGTAATAATAAACATCAACCACTTTTATTTGCGAAGGAGAGCGTCTCCTTTTCATTAAATATTTTTTTAAACGACCGATAAGATTATTTTAGTAGGATCCACCTGGATTTAAGAAAAAGTTTATTGAAATGTATGCTTGTCCTGATTTTGGCATCATAACCTGCTTCAATGATGAATATGATTAGTTGTCACCCTAGTAAAAATGCAAATAAATTAATTTGCAACAATTCAGTATCGATTGGAGGAAACATAGGGTACAAAGAACCAAAAACCCCTTCTGTTTGCAACGATGGTAAACCCCCTGATAAAATATACAGCATTACTGGGAATATTCCGCTGGGAATATCCCGGGATTTAACGTAAAACCTTCAAACTGGGCTCATGAATATGGATGAAGCATCCGGTCAGTCAGTAACTTCGGGCAGGGGACGAATCTTTTTCGCGTCCGAGCTGTAACCACGGTCCCTATAGAAGCGAGCGACGGGAGAGTAGAGAGATTGGCATCATGCCACCCGATCCAATCCATCCTCCTGCGATCCCTACGGAACTGGCGGCGGTTCGGTTGAGATAGAAAAAAAAGGAGGGAGTGAGAGGAGATGCGTGCGATGCTGCTGCGAGCGTTGAAGTCTCCTCAACCGCTGCGGCCCAACGAGGGTGGCGGGGGAGGGGAAGGGAAGACCGGCCGCCGGGGAGACGTGGGGTGGGACGGCCACGAGCTGGGATCGGAGACGGGGAGAGAGTTGCGGGTTGGGAAGGGGGAGGGATGGGGAGAAGGCGGAGGGTCATGGAGTCAGCGGTGAAGGCAGGATCCTCCTCCTGAACTTTCCATTTCACTCCTCCCTCCTTCCCACCCGCCCACCTCGCCTCCAACCACCCCAAAGCAGACACTCTCCTTTCCCATCGCCCACCACCCTCCCTCATCCCACGGCGCCGCGTATCATCCTCATTTCCCAACCTCTCCACACACGTACTCTCTAGAACGTACATCTCCCTCCCCTCCCAACTTTCAGCCTTCTATACCCCCACACCACCCGCCACCTTTTTCAATCCCATTCCCCACCCCCAACTCCCCCGACCCCAGCAGCAGTAGTGCAAGAAGGTGAAGAAGGGTCTCTCTCTATCTCCCTTAAACTCTCCCTCCTTGTGTCTTCCTTGCCACCACCACCCTTTCTCTCACAGAAACCCCATTCCCTTTCCCTCCAACGCTCCCCTTCAATCCCCCGTCCAACACACCTCATCTCCTTTCCCCATCATTCTCGTTCTTCCCTTTTCCGAACGTCTCCAACTCAAAAGCCTCTCTCTCCCCCACCGAAAAACTCATCCTCCCTCCCGCTCCCTCCCCCGCGGCCGACCTCCCTCACTCTCTTCCCTTTATATACCGGGGTCCTTGCCCAGTTGAGGCATCACTTCTCTCGTCTCTACTTCTGGATAAACTCACAAGGAGCCGATCAAGGCACAAGTTCTCCGTAGCATCCCCGACGTCCCAAAACAACCAGCCATGAAGTTCTTCGTGGTAAGTTGCTGTTTGCTGTTCAACCAATCTTCCAAAAGCTCTCAGTGTTTCAGCCTATTGCATGGATAGTCCTCGCACCGAGCACCAGGTTTCACTCCCACCGTGGTTTTCGTTCAAGTTCCGTCGATGGTATCCCACACGGATCGCCACTCACACACGGATATTCATAAAGATTTTTTTCTCTAATGTCGAACCAATAATTTTTCTTGAACCTCCGTGGAATATCTCGAATCAACTCCGAACCATTTTCCCATAAAAATAATTGAAGGAATATCCTTTGTTGTGAAATTAATACGATTTATGTTTTGGGAACAATTAAAAAGCATTCTAGGCCAATTTTTCATATTTCATTTAACTATACATTTCTAAAACATATGTCATTTAAATATACCGTTATAGATTTAATAAACCATGTAAATTCAGCGAATGGCAATTTATTATTAATGATTCGGTGAAATACGACAACCTTGCTCAAATAAATTAAAAATTGACATATACCTTCAGGCGTACATTGGCATATACTAATATCTTTTTTATTATTCAAGCGTATAGAAACAAAGAGTAAAGTCTAAAAATAATACTTGGTAAAAATTATTGTAACAGGTCAATTATCTGCATAGTTCATGATTTCTCATATTCACGCGGTATTTGCATTTCTAGTAGAAATACGGAGCGCGTCCTTTGCGCGAAAAAATTCTGAATACATGTTTTACACACAGAACATTTTTATAATGATAAATTATTATATTTTACTTTACGCGTAAGAACACAAAAATATTTTCTGACTTACATGGCCTACATGATAGGTGAGAAATATAGACGTGATAGATTTTCTTAAACTTTTACATTTGAAGAACGGGGCAGAAATGGTACATGCATGGGTCGGGGATTCTTAGGGCAGCGATTAATCAGAGGAATCGTGATGCGAAAGTAATTTCCCTAGCCTTTCCCTTTGCTATCGACCGCCTTTGAGTCTCTGGATATTTTTAATGCACCTCTCTCCCAGGTGCTCTGAAATTCCTTTCGAATGGGGGTGAAAACGTCCAAGTCAGGCGAAATAAGGGATAGGAAGGGAAAAGGGCGATTTGGGACCATTCCCCATTCATCGTGCGATGCGTACTAAACTTTGCATTCACGTGCTGTCTCGCTCTGCTTTCTCCAGTGTACAGCGGTGGCAAAAGAAATGGGAGGGCATAGGAAAACCATTGTTTGGGATGGTTTCGAGTTCGCGAAAATAGAATTAGCATCAGTAAGGAAATCCGTTTCCGCGCCAGATGCGATTCAGCACGTAGATAGGTGGAGCTCAGTCCAAGAAAGAATAACTTGCTTTTGCATTCCCGAACGCCTGTTATAATAGGAGTTAGTTATTGTCCGACAAATATGATGAAAAAAATAAGAGAGCGACTAAAAACTACAACTAACAAAGGTCACGAAATATTTATGCATGCTATTTAATAGAAAAAGTAATCCGCATATTTGCATTTTTTACATACCAATTTTTCTCATTCCTATGCTCCTTATTTTTGTATATTCAGGAAGAGTCAGATATTGTATGTTGGAAATCTACCGTTACTAGCATCCAAGTATAATAGCATGAAATGCAATGGGAACTATTACCATGAACGTAACATGAAAAAAACAGCCGATAAACTACAAAATACTTCCTGCGAAAGATATTTTTTTAAAACATTCCCTAATTTATAACCAAAATACTAAATTTCCTTAAGTTACTTCAGAAAATTAATTTTAAATTGACTTGGTAACGCCAGCATTGTTTCTCTCGGAACATCATGAGAATAGACCAAATTTCGCTTAGGAATAGCTTTTAAACTCTTAACTTAAGGCATACCGAGTCTCCTAAACAACAAATACGCAGCTAAAACGGCTGGGGAGTACATCTACCTGTCAAAACCAACTTTCTATTACATTCAAGTATGACTTTTGGGACGGAGAAGGACTTTCTTCTTCTTCTTCCGAGACACGACCCTCTCATTACTCATTACACGTCGGAACTAGAGAGAGGGAGATATGAAGAACACCCCCACGTGCTCACGTTGAAGCCTAGGGAAATAGATGATAGAATATTCATTCCCCCCGTCACCCGACCGAGTGGGCTAGTAAGTGGGGGTAGCTACAAAAAAGATTTCAATGGGAAGATAGGCACTCATATCACCGCCAGCTTTCTCCTCCTACGACAATCAGGTATCGACCCCTGCCAGTCCCTCCCTCCTCTCCATTCACGCCTGCCGAACCCCCCTCCCCACCTCCGGTGCGTTCCGTATGCCTCAATCTCTCCCCCTCTTGGAACGAAGTCTTCTCTCAAACTCCTGGAAGCAACTCTCCCCCCTCCCCTCACACCTCCTCTCCACATTTTGCTCTCTACCTTTCTCCTTCCTCCCTCTCCATACAACTCCCCTCCTCGCTTTCCCCCACTACATGCCGCTGGAAGACCACCGAGCCCACCCCAATACCATCATCATAACCTCTCCGCCAGTGACCTAGAGCCTTACCGACCCGTCCTGCCCCTCGCCCTCCCCCCACCCCTCCTGACCAACTGCCTACTCCTCTCTGTCTCACCAAACTACCCACCAAACCCCTTCTCCCATTCCTGGTGATCCTAAGAAAGGACGAAAATGACCGCGGAGTATTTTCGATTCACATTTATTTCCTTTAAAAATACAAAATGATTTTTTTAATGCTTCATTTTGTCCTAAGTCCGTGTTCCGGAGGTGCATGCTTCAACGTCCGAAATTATCTCTCTTCTTTTGCTATTTTTTTTTCTTTTTGTCACGCTGAATTCGTATCGCATTCTCCAAATCCACGATTGGACGAATGCCCTACTGCGAAGTGACTGCCACTGGCCTCTTCGAAATTTCCTCACGTCATTGGCTCCAAAAAAAATATCACTCCAGACAACGACTCTGGACTCTTATTTTGGGAGTTTGAATGCGATGGACGTGCTCCGTGCAGATTTTCGCAATCTTCCTTCGGTGGATTTATGTAGGACAGGATGCTTGAGGGAAATTCTCTGGGATATCTGCATGCGACTCACTTCGAGCTATCGTATACTTTTGTGCATTATGCGATTTTCATTCCAGTTTGCTGAGTAAATATTTTGTAACCGTCTTCAATGCCCTCACATTGACCAGAAGATCGAACTATTGCGTCACAATGGGATCGTCGAAAACCATTTATTTAAATTCAAATGAAAGTATACCTAATCCAATTGTCAAATGCGAATATCCCTCCAACAGGAGTATATTGCAGATTAGTTTGCTCATTTTCTGAAACTTAAAAAATAAAATGGAAAATGCGTAATAGTTACCTATTTTTCTATCTAGAAGCTATGATTCCACATTTTCACGTACCATGACCATAAGATATTTTAGTCGAATTTATCAGTCTGATACTTTTGTTTTTCTTGAATAAATTCAAAGAGGCAAATATACCACGTTTATGATGGGATCCCAACTCTCGAATATCTCGAAAAATTTGTAGCGACTAAACTAACACCATGATTAACTCAGCCGTCCGGAGATTAGAATGACTAAAAGACTTATGTGCACCAGAACCATAAATAATATCCATCAACAATTGCACATTTTTCAACTTTAGAACTTATTGAAACTAATTTTCACAAACGGTCAACGAGAAATAAATGGATCCCTGCTTTCTATATGAGCTTACCGATTCAAGTTTGGGAAGCTAAGACGAATAAGATACAATCGCCCATTATTCCCAGTTCAATCGGAAATTTTCATCTCAGGGTCACCGGACTGGTTATCGAGAGTCCACTTTCTCTTGCGCAACAATTACCAAACGGGCTAAAAATATAATACATCCCCCCACGCTAGGTTATATATATCCTGCTGGCCCAGTCGTAAAAGAGCTTATTGGTGTGAGATGGAGTCACTGAGGCTGCATACGGAAGGAGTACAAATTCGTACAGGAGACAGAGCATCATCGCGGCAGCTTAACTGCATTCAGGAGTACTGTTTTTTTAGGGTCGTCCAGAACAGGGTTGATAACAAAAAAGAAAATGCGTCACATGATCGTTTAATGGAGACCGATCTGTAATGAATGAATGAATTAAACGGCCTCGTAAGATGTAAACGTAGTTTCTCTCAAAAGGATACAGGCGCATTTGCAATCCTGCAGCCATCCCCAACGCAGAGGGGCGTAATGGACATAAAAGCTGAGAAGAGGATGAGCACCCGGGGAACAATGGATTTTTTAGCGCCTAGAAAACACCCGCTTTCTCCCCTCATCGGCCGCAAGTCGGATGGGAAAAACTTTCACCGGCGCCTGTCAAAAGGGAGAAAGAGAGAGAGAGAGTATGGATCTCCGAGTCGAAGTTGCGAGGAGATAAGGCAGGTCTTCCTCCTTCATTAAAAACCAAAAAAAAAAGGACTTCCCCTGTCACATCGTGTTCCCACGAATTAAAAAAGGCTTTGAGGGTAATTGAGTGGGGTCGGAACGAGGAGGGGAGAGAATGGAGGCGGCGGAAGAAAGGGAAAGGAGAAAGGCGGGGCTGGGGATAGATGGCTTGTGAGTGGGGAATCATGGGCAGTCGAAATGAGTGGCGTAGAAACGGGAGCAGGGAGCGTGTGCTGTTTCCCTTTCGTTCTCATCTCAGAAGAATCCCCTCATGAATGCGAAATATCTCACGGGACAGTCCCACGCGATCATCTCGAAAAATGGGCCGTTTCTGCTCGAACAGAAAGTGCTTCTGTTTGCGGAGTCGAATAAGAAAAAAAAACAGCCCAAAAGCCGTCTGTTCCTACGCAACTAACGGGCGATGCTCCCTCGACTTTCATAATTTCATCATCTTGCATATATTTGAATCCCATAAGTTTGTTCGGTAGATATACATGACCAAGTGATCAGCCGATAATCTAAGATTCTTACAACCATTAATTCCATGACAACTCTGATTTTCCTTCGCGTTTTCTCAAAGTCTCCCAGCCAGAATATGTACTCATGATTAACGTTTTTACAATAATAAAACAATTTACAACGCTCAGAAAATCAAAATCATTGATATTTTTTTATCAATAATAAAACGGTACATAAACTCTTTTCGGAATCATATAATACGGATATCGGGGACTCAAAAGTGAACGCAATAAGCAATGAGGCAACGATATCTCAATTCCATGCTTTCATTTTCCAGGGAAAAAAAACAAATTTTGATGTAAGAGTATATTCAAAAATTAACCAACTATGCAAAAAAAAGCTCCTTAATAAGGAATCCCGTGATTATTTCATGTAGTAGTGCTAGATAATTCATAAGTTGTACAGGAATGAAAAACCAAATTCAATTTAACTCAAGAGTTAAAATAATAACGGATTTTAAATTTAGAGGCATGTAATCTCTATCGCCGTAATGTCTTTGAGTCCCAAAATAATATATTTCAAGAAGTTTTCACCACAAAATAATAACGTGCCATCAAAATCTGAGTGTAACTTTCATCCCTTAATTCCATTCCTCCTCAGGTTCGATATCTTTTTGCCTGAGGAAATCTGGCCCATAATATTGGAGCATTGACTTCACGCTTTCCATTTCCTAGAACCTTTGATGGAACGAGTACAAATAAGACCCTATGCACGTGGAATTTCGTGATCGGCTATCGGTAGAGAAAGTGAAAGCTGGTTAAAAAAAACTAAGATTACGCTAGCCACGGATATAAAAATGTTCTTGCATGGGCATCTAATGAGGATTCCCTCATCTTTTGGTATGCCCTCTCGCTTCGAATGATGGGAAAAAGTAATGAAATGAAATGGCGATTAACATTCGAGGCGAGGGATAAATTAAATAACATTAAAAACAAGACGTCCTCCCGTTATCGGGGTCATAGCTTGAGTCCTCCATTAAGAAAAAGGCGGAGAAAAATAGAAGTGGAGATTTACGACGACGCTCCTTTCGCTTCCGTAGATTCTGACGTGTGCGTGTTGTGAGGGGGAGCGGGAGGGCGGTCAAGCATGTGGTCATCGCTTTCAGAGAGAGCGGCATCCTTTGGGAAGATGAGGCAAGGTGAGGTCCGATTCTCAAGACGTGCGAGGAAGGGGGAGGGGAGAGAGAGAGAGAAAGAGAGACGCGGCGGTCTGGAACACGCATGTAAGGGGATCAAGGGGGTGGGGGACTTCGGTCGGGATGGGGCCGCGACGGACTCGGCCCGAAGGGGCGTGTGTGAATGGCAAAGGTCACGTTCGCATCCCCTCGCTCGTCATTCGCCCCTTTATCCGTGCAAACAGCTCCGTATGATTGAGTGAAATCGACGGTGGTGTACCAGCCGATCGAGAAGTTCACTCCAAGTTTTTTTCTCTTCATTCAACGGAGATCTCGCGATCCTTTGCTGATGCTGCTACTCGTAACCATCCTCTTTAACCCTCCTCTCACCGTTAGATACCTGAGTCATCCCGCAAATTAGATACCATTTCCTTATCATCGCTGTCATGAAACTACGAAGTCCTTTTTCCTCCGATTCGAAATCTTCACCAGTTTGCCGATGGGCATCTTTTCCGGTGTGAACACTTCGGCATCTGCTCGGCGAGCGTTTGATTAGTTAGCATATTTTCCGGGTAAAATTGTGAGGTGTGAGGATGGGAGACTTCTACCGAATTCAAACATTCACTTTCTACTCCTTTAATTAGTTGAGATATTCTTGAGTCATCCTTCGAACATATAAGGATTGAATGTTCTCTGAGACAGAATAAAAATATAGGTGAATCGGTCAGATGAGCATAAGGGAGGGCGTCCGCAGATAATCTTAATGGCGTTATCATCCCAGCCTATAGGTTAGCACGTTTGGGAATGACTAGGATGGATTATAAGTATTCTTGATCGAATAAATAATAACGATATTCCTCTAGATTACTAGTTGAAAAAAATTCAAATGACCTGCTTCTCTGAAGGATCCACGGCATGAAGAATGTCGGTACATATGTAATACGTTGGATTTCTCAGTTAACGTACAAGTATGACGAAAATATATTACACATGCATCAAACTTTTGAAAAATCTATTGCATATAAACTAAACTGGAATGCATAGCGTCGATGATCATGCCGGTGTATATTACTTTAATTATCATTGACTATAAGCCCATTCTTTTAAGATTGTGAACCGTATATCTTCAGGAAATATTTCAAAAAAACTTTGCCTCTATAGACGTACCCAGTTCAACTCTCCGCTTGGTTGAACCATTAAATACACTTGGTGCAATGGAGACTTTTAATTTTCTCCACTCCGCTTTGAACTTTCTGCGGGAATCCGACACCTTCTTCATTCATGGATTTCCTCCTCCATCTCTCCCTCTCCACTCTAGATGGTTGCGTCCCTCGTGGCGCTCGCATCCGCCCGCCCTGAGGCGCCACTCCAGTACGGCGCTCCCAATGTCGGAGGCACTCCGATCGGTCCATCCTTCGGCGGCGGACACGGAGGCGGTTTCAGCGGAGGCCACGGCGGCAGTTTCGGAGGCGGTGGCGGCTTCAGCTCCGGAGGTGGATTCTCCGGCGGATCTTTCACTAGCTCCGGAGGCTCCTTCGGGTCCTTCGGCGCCACCGGCGGAGGCGGCGGATTCACCTCCGGAGGCGGCGGCGGTGGAGGATTCGGCACCCAACAGGCCGTCATCCAGAAGCACATCTACGTCCACGTCCCACCCCCTGAGCCCGAGTTCACTGGCCCACCCCGCACCATATTCCCGTCCCGCGCTCCCCAGAAGCACTACAAGATCGTCTTCATCAAGGCCCCCGCACCACCCACCCCCACCGCACCCGTCATTCCCCAGTTCGCCCAGGACGAGCAGAAGACCCTCATCTACGTGCTGGTCAAGAAGCCCGAGGAAGCACCCGAGATCAACATCCCCGCACCCGTGCCCACCGCACCATCCAAACCAGAGGTCTACTTCATCCGCTACAAGACCCAGTCCAAGGGAGGCGCCATCGGAGGCGGAATCGGAGGCGGAATCGGAGGCGGAATCGGAGGCGGCATTGGAGGCGGAATCGGAATCGGAAGCGGAATTGGAGGCGGAATCGGAATCGGAGGTGGTATTGCTGACGGAGGCATCATCAGCGGAGGCGGAAGCCACGGAGGCGGCGGCCACGGAGGCGGCATCATCTCCGGGGGCGGAGTCATTTCCGGAGGCGGATCTCACGGTGGCTCCGTGTCCACGTCCTACGGAACCCCCAGTACCGGAGGAGGCAGCGGCCCTTACTAAGCAGCCAAGTCCTGGAAGCACTCCCCTGCCCCTAACCTCCTCCCTTCACCTGAACCCACATACCATGGAGAAGATCTTCGCGGTGGCGTTTTACCCCGGGGGCCACAAGGACGGCCCCCGTGGAGAGTGGTCGCCACCCCTTGGACTCACCTCGGCCGCCGCCTTGCTCCTCCTCGTCTTGTTTCGGCCCAGTGAAGACAGGAAGAATCGCGTTTGGAAACCGCCAGACATTGAAGAAAACCAAATGAGCTTCAAGACCCAAACCTTTCGGAGCGACTAGTTGAAAAACGACGCCATTTGTCCAAACGGCCTCTTGTTTCGTTAATTAGGCAATCAGAGAATTAGCGAATCACAGACGTAGTTTCACATGGTGTTGGACACTACGAGGATTGCATGCCGATGTAATATTTTTTGTTTTACATAAAAATTCAGGACTATTTTATCCTCGCCTGGGTCTCCTATTGAGTCAATTGAACTACGAGTGGGAACTGAGAGAAGAGTGTCCTACGATCGGACGTCTTCCTTGGGACTCATTCATCCTGGCGAACCAAGCGCAACAGGCTGCGGCATAAACTATTTTACGGGTACTCAAAACACAGTATGATGAAAGAGAATTCATTGAAGAGGTCGGAGTCTTCGGTGGAGCGTTGAAAAAATCCCGAAGCCGCCACAGAAGCCACCGCAAGCCCTGAGAAAAACGTCCTTGAGTCCAGATGAAAAACCCAGTCCCTT
The DNA here is from genome assembly GCA_037158775.1 of Hetaerina titia. Classification (NCBI taxonomy): domain Eukaryota; kingdom Metazoa; phylum Arthropoda; class Insecta; order Odonata; family Calopterygidae; genus Hetaerina; species Hetaerina titia. The sequence goes on from CM073773.1 coordinate 18,733,709, forward strand.
TTTTTTAAGAAAAAATACCCAAAAATCCTTATCCTCCATCCTATCCTTTGCACCCAACAAACACCCTTTTTGTACTTCGCCATAAGTTTTTGTAATATATTTGTAATATTAAAATATATAAATTTTTTGCATATTTCGTGTTATTTTTTTTACAATATCTACCTGACAAAATGAGTCAACCGCAGCTACTCCTCGAATAATGCTGAAGTCGTAATGCTTTGATAACTTCGATGTCCAAAGCACTAGTGATGTTTTAGAGAAAAAACATTAACAATCATCGCATTTAGTTGAACGGAAATATTATGATACATTTATATTCGACCTAACACTTGGCCATATATAATTTCAGTGCGTATATTACCTGAATAAAACTGAAAGGAAAAGACAATAAAACCACGAAAAATTAATTTAATTTTGATTGTAAAATATAAACTGCATGTAAAATAAGGTGGGCTGTTGAGATCCCTGAAAGTATACAAACGAGAAATACGCATTATTCTTCCACCACATTAAATAAACTCTACCGAACCAGTTTCCAAAGGAAAGAAAGACGAAATACGAGTAGGCAATCACAATAATTCTAAATGACTAGATAATTAGAGGCATATTCTGAACATCCACCGAAAACTATTTTACATTAAAGAATCCGATAGGACTTTCAGAAGAAATATCTTTTGTTTCACACTATTCCCACCAATGGCTCTTCATAAAAATGTCATCGTCCTATCCGCCGTTCAAAATTCCTATTTAGAGTTATATCCTCCATCTCCGTCTCAATAACATTTTCTTTTTGATTTCATCCGTCAATCATCGTTCATCATCCCCCACGGTCTCTTTTCTTCCCTCTTTCGAGTGCCCTCCAGATTCTTCTATAAACCTACCTCGTCTTATATTCATACATTTCACTCTTCTCTCTATCTCACTTTCTCCTTCTCCACATAAACACTCCAAACGCCTCTAATCATCCATTTTCCACGAAAATCAAAAAGTGATAAGTCATTCTCTGTAACCGGAGTTTTTTAACGAATCATTTGTTCTCAAATTTAATTTCGAGTCCCTGTTATTAACAACACACCTCATGCCAGATTTTCTTTTTATTTTTCTTCCTCTAAACTATTCTTTTACCGTAACCTGTATTTTTCCGTTACAGCCGGACTCGGCAGTTTTTGCATATTATGTTTTCTCCACTCATTCCCAATGCTCATTACATGCACGTCTTTTCGGTAATACCTATTGGTTTCTCGCCTTAATATTTTATCTCTCTTCCTCTACATGATTTCCTCTAACTCTCTGTTCATATTCTTCGAATCCCTTATTTCTTTCATACTTCTAATCAACTCTCCTGTATTCCATGATTTCTAATTCGCCCCGCTTTAACCTTCAATTTTTTCGTCAGGTTTAGCTTCGCATTTGACTTATTTTGAGGTCTTAAAAATTTTCCACTTTCTTTCTTATTTGCTTGCTTTTCCTCTGAATGTTTTCCGCTGATCTTGACATTTTTCCCTTTTTATGCTATTAAAAACTTCCAAATGCCACTACAGCGCCCTTCTCTCCTTCTCCTTGAAATTTTTAAATTCAAGGCGAATTTCATAAGAACTAAAATTATGATCGGAATATTCTTTCAACCTCAACAAGGTGTGCGAGTTTATGTTGCGGTTAGGAACTCTTGAGTGAGGCCATACAATAATACAATTTGTATTTTTGGCATTTTTAATACATGAATAGTCCTGTGACACTGCTTGAATCAAGAGTTGTACTTAAAATTTTCAAGTAAATTAATCTTCTCTATTTTTTTCATGATTGTCATTCCTCTTTTCTAAATCACGTTCCCACGACCCCACGCCCACCTATTCATTCGAATGCCCATTATTAACAAGTTATTTGTTTTCAAGAACGTTTCCTTTATTTGATCATACACAGTCTCTTATTTCTCCCTCTTATTACTACTAATTAGTTTGATTTTTCTACGCATAACTATTTTCATGGATGCTTATAGCTTGATGCTCATCGGCAATGCTTCTCTATAGGTTTAAAGGAATTCTTTGTTTTAATTGAAAAAAATTTCATTTCGGTCTTCTACGAAGCGTCTATGGAAGATTTTTTTTACTTGCATAAAATTTTTAAGAGTTGTATTATATGCATAAGAACTACGCATATTCACCAAGGGAAGGGATTTTAACGGATTGTAAATGTAGTTATTGAAATTCTACGTTATAGCAGGGGGTGATATCAGAGCGTTCAGTCACTGGGCAATTTTCTGGATACACGCAATAACTTCTACGTAGGAAAACGGAATAGCATTACAGGAAAAAGGGTTAGCACACCATTATTACCCCGAATATGAGTCTGTCACATACTTTCCGGCGGGGTTTAAGGTGACCTCCTTCTCTAAGGCATCGAAATCAATCTCGGGTTGATAACTATTACAAAGGTGATCTTAATTAGTCGGTGCAAATGCACAATTAGGATAAGATTTTGTGCACATCATCATTTCTCATGTACCTAAAAAATGAAGCTTTAGGTTGATGTGATGATGATCAATAAATTAGGGCGAGGGATGGGCAATTTATATACATTATCATTTACATGAAGAAATTTAAACATTTAACCAAATAAAGATATATTAGAGCCGAAAATTTAACCAAATAAAGATATATTACAGCCGATTATCGATCAATATCAGAGTAATTGAATAATCCCAGTTTCCAATCCAATATTCGAGTAATTGAGTTATCCCAGTGCGGATAGCTTGTGTGACGAGGGAAAATGTTCAATATGTACCTAATGGTAAGTAAGATGCACCACATGTCGGGTGCAAATTTCTTATTTCCAGCAAAATCTACGGATGTTAATATATACAACATAATAGCTTGTACGAGTAGGTGACTTTTCCAAGTTATGACAGTATAGCTATGTTATTTAAACTTTAATAAAATTCATTAACGTAATATTTTGGATTTAAAAAGAGTAGATGATGAAGTCGCAATATCAGTTGCTTCGTCCGTATCACGGGAAACGAAATCCGCTGTAAGTCTCGCAAGATTAAAACTAACTTCCATTATCTTGATTACTTGAGTTTCAATCAAATAATAGACTCATCTTGACGGTTTAAAGATTTTATTGATAAAAACGCTCGTTGTTGAAGTGTTTTATAAACGGTTCTTCCCGTGCTAGTGAACTCGGAACTATATTTCAAACCTTTCGGTCGTTAATGAAAATATATATCACGTTCTCATTTTTAGATATTTAATTCTAAAAATAAATTTGAGTACTTTATAACACTAAGTAAAAATGCTAACCAAAAATTCGTCTATTTCGTTTAGTCTAGCAAACCATAATGACCTATAGAACAAATGACAATCTCATTTATAACAAACGGCTCATTATAAAAAACGTTATTAGGACAAAACAAGAGAAGTAATTGAATAAGATCAATTTGAAAACATTATCAACGTAATGCCTGCCTTTATACACATGCTATTACACATATGCTTGATGCGACCACATCTCATTCCGCGGCACTTACCGATTCAACTAGCAAAATATTAGAAGAATCGAAAATGACCTCGAGATACATGAAATGGATTAAATTCAAACGCCACCAGAATGGGGCCACGTCTGATTGGGACAGTACATACAAAAGTTGATTCCCATGTGACGCATCTCACCATTATATTCGTGTACGTTGTTCATTTTCTCTTTCTACACACAGTGTGCTCACAGAGTGTACGCAATGTTCACCAAACTTTCTCCTCTTGAATATTCCCAAAAAGTAAGAACTCCTGGCGCTCAAGGGAAATAATTAACATTACCGATAACTATTTACCATAATAACTATATGTACAACTCACAACATTTTCATTGCTTGTATTCTAAAAGGACATATTGCACAGAGATTATTCACCCTTTTAGATACTACAAACACACTGCGCAGGTCAGTTACACCACTTAAAATAGAATTTCTCCACCTTCAGTTTAGAGCCCAGAATTATTCTCCTTAGTATGAGCCGAAAGCGGTCTACCTTTCTTGGAAAGAGAAAATAAAAACAGGCCGTGGTGAAGGAAGCTAAGTGACTTCGAACATGCAGACCGAAAACTTTTGGCACACGTGCCATAGGATAGAAACAAACGCACGTCACTTCCCGGGGAAGAGCAGATGGAACTATACCGCTGATTCATCGGAAAATCATTTATAGGAGAGGAGAAAATCGAAAGCTGGAGTGCCTTCTGCCGTTTTCTCGAAGTGACTGAAAGTCCGAAGTACAAAGGATGCTTTTGCCAACGTTTCTAAACCCTTCTCCACGCGCATACACTTTGTTTTCCCTGGACTTGGAAATGGATTTAATGAGGTTCTACAACCGGTCTCAAGGTTTATCCTCAAATTTTAATACTCATTCTCAAGGAGGTTACATTTTTTTCTTTTAAAACTGGAGACTGAAGACAAGCTCCGTTCAAGCCAATCAACGTCAACCAATCGCCGTATTCAGGATTCGCACTATTTGCAAGATTTCAGCTGCGAGACTTGAGACTAAAGACCCATCGTAGAACGACCTTAAAGAACAAACTGAAGAAAGTAAAATGGGGTGAATGGAACTTACTATCCTCATTCGCCATGAAATTAATAAATATTCGGATTTATTTTAAGCCTTTCGAAATGCGAAATCCGACAAATTCTCCTATCTGTCACATTCAGCTAAAACATATCGTGAAACATTAGCAACTGCATTATGTCAAATAATGTCAAATATATTAAAATTGTGTCTCACCAATGTAATAATTCCAGGTTTCCTTATTACGTTGAGGACCAGGATCACTGTACTCCAAAATCTTCGAGAGGCGAATCTTCGTTCGTTTTGGTCTTGAGATGAAATCAAAGCACTAATTTCTTCGTGTTGGAAGCATATATCTTGAAAAAACGTAGCAGAAGTTTGTGACCTATTCCCCGAATGATAAAAAACATAAATATGTAAATGAATTCAGTAAGTTGAAAAAATGATAGCATATAGTCCTTTAATAGTCATCCTTTCGATGGTCAATGGAATTCAAAAGCTACTTAATGCTAAAAAAAAAATTTAATGATATATAGGAAAAAATAAGCCTCGAATGTACGTGTAAGATGAGCGAAAGAGTAGGTAAAACATGACGGATAACACTCTATTTGCCGAGTACTTTTACTCAGAAGATACATCCTTCTTGTGCATTTTATGGGTTAGCGGTAGACATCCGATACCATCAAAAAATTCAACATATTTTGATGGTAAAATTCTTCAAAAAGTGATACCCTCTCTTCATTGCATTATTTGTGAGTACCAACTGAAACGATCCCTTAGATTACGAGTACAGTTAACTCTTTGTAAGTCCCAAACCTCACTTTCACCATTGTAATTACGCAAAACACGACCAGAAAACTAATCTAGACCCTAACAAAAGGTAACAGAAATCGAATAGATAGACCAAGCGGTGAATAAGGGGACTCTTATAGATAATATTAGAAAAAGATACCGCAATAGAGTAATAAAGGTAAAGAAAGATACCAAATGAGGCATGGAAAATCCGAGAGTAACTCAAAAGCATTAAGCTAATTACACTAGCTATTTTAAATTGGCATGAATAAAGAAGAGTAAGACGCTTTATGGTAAACAGGAGTAGGCACAAGGAAAATAAAATGGACAGGACTCAAAAGAATTAAAGAACCGAAAGGTTCAAGGGAAAATTTTATCGGGCACACATTTGGACAGGCAGAGGCTGCCTGAAGACAGTCGTGGAAATGCAAAGGGGAAAGTTTTGGAGAATGAAAACGAATTGGGCTGCGGAGGAATAACTCGGATGATATGCATAAACAAATAATGACAGATGTAAGAGAGATATATGAAATCATGAATAGGCTAATTCACGAGAGTTCTCTACGCCAAAAATGTACGAGAGTTGATGACCACTGATGATTATGAGAGTAGAAAGGAGGTCGAAGGCCACCAATCATCTTATTAACAAACTAATGACATTGCTGATTTTGTGAACAGTAACGAATTAGCGGTTTTCAGAAATCAATCTTGTATGTCGTTATCGAGGAATCGTTCGTACCTGCAGTATCCTATTAAAGCGAAAATCTCCAGCGCATTCTGTGTCGGAAAGACTGGGTGCAGCTCATGGCGCGTAGGTAAACGCCCCGTCGGGCGTTTACCTACGCGCTGGGTCTCCCGTTAGCGTTGAGTGATCGTTTTTCTTCGTTGTGTAAGCGGGAGCTGGTCAGAAAGAGAAGGTTGAAGAACAGCAGTAATCCCTCATGCCCGTTTGCACACACCGAAACCGTGCGGGCACTGACCGAGAGATGGGGCGGCCATTTCGGAGCTCTTTAAATCGAGCTGTCGAGGAAGTGAAATGGCATTTTGGCAGTCTTTACTGGGAAGAAGAGGGTAAGTGACGACAGGAACCAGAATATGTATTAGAATTTGTTCACTGGATGCTAACACCACTGAATTTATGTCGTGCTTAAACAAAAATGGCCCGCGACCCATCTTTCAAAACTACTAGTCTTGTGAAAACCGTCATTTATGAAAAATAAAACTTTCAATTTCGTAAACAGTATAATTTAGGGAAGTAACAAGAACCGCACTATTGACGATCAGACCATAATCAGCAGTGTTAGCAAATGAAAAGAATGTATACATTGATTTGTATCTTTGAGAAACAATCTCCAGGTAGTACTGCGGAGTTTTTTAGGTGCTCGAAAGTCTACGTTGATAGTACAATATCTGACCTAAAGAACTGGTTGGGATAAAGAGGACATTCATGCCCGTTACAGGCTGCGAACTTTCGGTCTTTCCGTTGTGATTCCGGTGAGTTTACAGACATGGACAACGCATTCTGCTATCGAATAAAGCAACAGAAACAGAATTCCATAACGCTGGATCTAACCTCTCCTTCTCCCTCGAAAATTTCACGATCGAGACAGAGCCAATATTAAAAATGCCAGTCTTTAAAAAATATAAAATCTCTATTGTTTATATTCTCAAAATTTTAATTGAAGGATGGTGCCCTAAAAATCATTTTCACCTTCTAGGGTGAATATAAAACATTGTATGAATGTAAAAAACGCTAGTGTTGAAAGTTGCACTGAAATAAATTATTAGCGGGACAGAGACGAGCTCAGAGTCTTCGGTGAAAGTTGGGGCGGGACTCGAGTAAACCATTTGTCAATTATGACTACGAAATTCCACTGAAATTACTGCAAATAGGTGTCCATTCCGATGAACTGGGTTCGATCCGATGGTTCTGAGACCCCATTTATATTTCGTCCACAGATTACTTTATAGTCATCCGTATTGTCGTACGCCAACCGTCGGACGGAAAACTTCACCTCTTAACACTTCACGACGTTTGTAAGTATTTATTAACAAGCTTAGGCCAACGTAAGATTTCTTGTTGCCCTTCCCTGTTTTATTCCTGACATGTATTAAGGGCTTATTTATGTTAAATAATAATAGAACTGTACCTTATATGTCGAGCCCCTCCCCAAGAAAAACTGAATCAAAGGAAACGTTACTTGTGATTAACACTTACGGCAAAGACCACCACTTAAAGTAGAATTCTCGAAACATAACTAGTAAATGACATGATGCTTGCCGTCCAGTGCACTTGAAATGAAATTCAACATATTTGGGGTTTTCTTTGGTGGTGATTATACCAAAGTTCGAGGTCGAACAGCGCCTAGTTTGCGACTTGCGCCGGGTGGACGATGCAACCCTTTCTACGGCTGTTACTGGTTGCGCTGATGTTGTCATAAGGGTGGGCCGTGTTCGACATTGAATGGAGAGAAGAACTCTCGTCTCCACCCACCATTCATCTCGCTAACAGCCGACGTTAGTCCGAGCAAGAATTAATTTAGGCGACCCAGAATACTTTCTCTCCAAAAAAAGGAATGTGATGTCACCATAAGTACATCATGCCTCCCGACACCAAAGTTATATACACATTTTCACGTCACATGTTTTTGGAAATCATCTTGCGTCACGTATGTCGAGGATTGAGACATTTTTTCGGGAATGTTTCCCTATTTTTTTCAACAAGTGATTACATGCTACGTTGAGACTATTTCGCAGGGGAAATTTTTTGGCGAATATCCATTCTGTCAGCTCTGTTGGAGGTGTTTCAGTAATGTTTCTTTGGAACAAAAGATTTGGGAAGAGTAAAGGTTATCTTAGATTTTCGATAAAATAAACTTGCAGTGTACAAATGATGCGCAACAATATTCACACATCCCCCATATTTCACAACTCAATGCTTAGTAGTAGAAGCTCGGACGTCATTCCCAACCGAACATTAATATTGGCAGGAATAATACAATTAAGTACCCTCCCACCTCAAAGAGTGTACAATAATGATCACGTTAAAGAAGGTCTCATAACAATTGATAAATACGTACACATGACTGAAAGGGGTTCTCTCCGTCGGTAATCGAATCCTCGTTAATAAGCGGACAATGATTGGGTTATTGGACGACCATTTTACGCGGATTATAAACCTTCAGATTTAATTTTCGGCATAATATTTAATTCCGCTCGACATGATACGTTTATCTGGAAGAAATACCAAAAGAAGCACTTTTATCATTTTGGACTCACGTAATAATCTTGGATTTCCTTCGTTTTTATGCAAATAGGTAAACTTGCATTTGCATTTAAACAAAAGGGAAACACTTTGGCCTGTAACAGCATCAGATACACAACAGAACCCAGATAAGGAAGACCAGCGAATATAATGTTAATATAGTTTTCAGCTGAAGAAAATCTACCTCACTAAAATACGAAGTCCATTTCAAGAAACTGCGGGAGATGCCGCAACAGTAACTTTTAACGGAGTCATCCGCGAACATACATTACATTGCAACAATTTAAGAGTGTAAAAATTATTCAACAATTTAAATGTAAAAATCATTCGCCTTGACCAAGGCGAATGATTTTTACACTCTTAAATTGTTGCAATTAAAGTCCATGTAGAAAAAAACACTTAAATTTTATCAACAGTCCTACGTCCGCCACCATGGGGTGGCCCCGTTATTGTATCTGTCCATGTCTTTATCTAACCTCTCGCGTGCCAGTGGCCTGTGGCTGTGAGGTTGAGAGGAACTAAGGGTGAAAGAGAGTGGGCTAGAGAACCGGAAGCTAAGGTCAGGAGCATGGAAGGGCAACGATAGACCAAATGGAAATTCTGAATGGAGACGAAAAAGATTGACATCTGGACAAGAGAATGGGTAAAGGAAATGTAAGAGGGCTGACGAGTGATTGATCGAGTCGGAAGTCGCATTTGGACATCCGGAATGCGCTACTGGAGAAGCATGAAGTGACAGCTAGAAGGAAGACCAGAGCAGGTGTTCACTAAACGATTGCCAAATGCACTTACTCCTTAACAGAGGGACTGAGTGGAGACCTTTTGAATGCCGCTTTTGGTTTCTTTCGGTGGCACGCGGAGCTAGTAAAAATGGAACCTTTGGGTAACCAGAAGGATGGACACGTGCGTAAGAACGCGCGCCACAAAAACCTCTCTCCAAAATCAAGCATTTATTTTGCGTATGAAGGACAACGCTCCAGGTATTTGTCCGAAAACCATTTCACTTTCGATGTTTATATGGCGCCATGCTCATATTTCGGACAATAAATACATTTCCAAATACTGGCGATTTGAAAAATCAAAATCATTAATCATATTGTCCCGAATTCATTGTCATAATGAATGTGTGCGAACAAATAGATATTCACCTACATACTGGGGAAGCAAAATTATAGAGAGGCTAAACTGTTTAATTTTTCACTCATCTTTCTTCAGAATTTAAATTAACCTTGAAACTTACCCGACGCCGTTTTAAGTCAAGAAAAATGTAGAGAGATATCTGAAACATTTACTGCCATACAACTGTACATTACAATCATAATTTATGAGAGGTATCGCTAAAAAAAAGCTTCTATTCATGATTTTGTTTAGTCAACTATTGAGGTTCAGCCCCTGGGAAATCTAATATCGAGCCAAAGGTTTATCGCGATCCCAAGGAGAACACAGACTACCAGAGACATCACAAAAAAAGACATCTGATGACAGAAAAATAAATGCTGTTAAAATTTTACTGTGTGTGTTGAACAAAAAAAGATTAGTAATTGATGCAATGAGTGACCAACAATAAAACGAAAATCATACTGAGAAATAATGCTTCATATTGTTTTAGTGTATTTTTCGCCCTGAGTTGTCTATTTCTTTAACCCTATTCCGAAAACAGCACTTTTTGGCCTTTACATAGGACTCTTGATAGTGAAAACAAGGGAGACGATTACAAACACCCAAACCCAGGGCGGAGTAAAACCCACCCAGGCGGGAATTGAACCCGCGACCCTTGGATTGGCAGACAAGGATGTTATTATTATAACTTTCACGTAAATACATAACATAAATTTTAATTAGTTTTAAATAATTTACAAATGAGAATCGTGGATAACATTCCAGACCACTATGCAGTAACATAAGGTTAAGCTCTTGGCATAATTTATAATGGAGTTGAATTTTATAGTATCAACAGCTGTTATGCAATTTAGTTCTCAATTTTTGGAGCTCACAATGAGATATTAATCCTAGTAATAAAAATTAAACACTTTAAAAAAATCATTTTCCATAAAAAAATTATGCCTTTGCTTAAAATATTCAAGAGATTTCTTTACAATTAGAAAATAATTTATACAGGTGAGTATTTGTGGCATCATGCACAATTGATGACTTGTCTATCATGAAAGTCAGATATGTAAATTTGATAACCTCATGTTTGTATAATGGTTCATTGATGCTGAAGCGCTTTTATAAATAAAACAATTTCCATAAAACTGTTAGTCATGCATAAATATTGTTTGGTTCTAGGCTAGTATTAGTTGGAAAATAATCGATACAATGCTAAGTCACACATTGTTGGCCACACATCTTTATTCATCCCATTCATAATACAAAGCAGTATTTAAAACATACTTCATGATTCATACCCTACATTTGCTCCATGCATTCACACTTATAAATAGTAATCTCCCAAAAACTACACAGAAATAATCTGAATAATGGATACCAAATAAGTTTTAATAACTGAACATCATGATTTTCTCTGTGTTATGATGCAGAGAAAACCAGATAATAGCAGTGAAACATTTCCATAATTATATTCTTTACTAAATATTTCAAAGAAATAATCTATAGACTATAAATATAATTAACACTTTATCAGGATTTCAATAAAAACCCCAATAAATAGAACCTTGAAAAGAAAGTCACTCTCTAAAGGTGAACACAGCATCAATCAAGACCTCAGATTATGGATCAACAAATACTTTTAGGCCAATATAGATACCAAGAATACTGGAATAAGTATAATGCCTAATATTCATGATAACTATATATGAACATACAATACATTTCAGAAACAACACTCTCCAATCACAGCTGCTATTTATTCAACTTTATCATAAACTACTCTATAAAATTCAACTAATTTACATAAACAGGTTTCCATAGCACATTCAAACTGGATTTAGAATAAATACAAATACATATTCAATTCTAGAAGTATAAAAACCTATTATACGATAAAAATACTATTACCAAGGAACATCACTCTTATGCTGTGAAAACTGTTTCCACAGGTTTGTTCTGCTACCGGTTGGAGGTTTTGGTGAACTTTCATGGACATCATCTATTTTTATTATTGCTGCAAACAAGGGAAAATGCCAGAACTTTGCTGTGATCCATGCAGATTGAATAGTTGATCATTATAATAATAAATATTATAATGTCCCAGTGAAAAATAACAATACCTCCCATTTACCTAATATGTTGAATGTAACCATAGATTAGAGTTTTATACTTTGATTAAATTTAGTTTTGTAACAAGATGAAATTAAACAGAAAAAAATGATTTAAAGCTAAATTCTAACTCAGACTTTGTGCAATGAAGTCCACAAATACTAATGCAGCCTTAAGGGTACCCACTATTTTTGAGGAAAAAAGGCATATCCACTGCTGGCACCTCAAAACAGTATTCCATATATCCCTTATTATCATAGGGCCTCTTGCTTCATTGCGTGTTCCCAAAATTAGTACAGGCTACCCAGTATATCACAATGACATTCATCAGTCAGTGGAACTGTATTATATTTTAAATGTATTATTGAGGTGCATAGCTACGTGGAATCAGTGAGCTTGCTAAGAAAGACACGATTGATATTTCAGGTTCATAGTTGGACAACGTTCACTAATGCCATACAATATCACAGATTACCCATATAAGTTAGGAGACAAAAAGGAATTTAAAACTGAAAGAGATAAGGACTACATAAATGCTAGTCTCAATTACTTTTGGGATGTGTGCATTGCTTATATACTTCTCAATAAAAAAAGATGGAATACCAACTATTGATATTAGGTGATGCTGCAAAAATTAATTCTGATTCATAAAGAGGTGTTCATAAAATCATAAACTCCTCATTGTTGAAATTTTTAAATTGGTAGTCATTATAAGAGCATGATAATGAGATATTTCATAGCCTATAATAAAATAAGACAAATGAAATAAATGCTATTCATCCAACCCTGATTTGGCATGAAAAATAACAACATATATTTATATCACCTTTGATTTTGAATGCATATTCTACCCCAGCATTCTGAAATATTTACTAGCCGAGTTTTCATAACGAGTGCATTAAGGGTTTTTGGACAGGACTATACACAAACACTCAAAAGTATCCAATATATGTGGTATCTTTGTCCATTGTCTCTAGGGCTGGAATGCTAAGATCTTAAGTATTTGATGAAAGATTTCAGCATTATTAGGGAAAACAATTGATAACCAGACATGCAATGCACAGAATATAAGTAGGAACACCATTACATTACAGAAGATAACATTTTTCATTAGCTAAGAGCTTCATTTAATGTAACTAAACTCACTCAGTTCTCATTGAGGCATCAAAAAGCACACTTCCATGAAATATCCACCAAAATCTTATAAAATACTCATTTCACCATATAAATAATCAAACCTTATCACATCATCCCACCATGCACTGACGTCCATAATATTTTGATGCACCGCTATTATCATTAGCTTTCAGTCATACCATGGAAAAACAAATAGTGGTAAAAGACATCTCTTTATTTTAAATTGCCTTTCCACTCATCACCCTAAGTGAATGTGAGAGCGGTTCATTGTGGGGCTGGCTGTTGGGGGGCGAGAGGGGTCCATGCGTGCCTCAAGGGCGACCCTTGCTGCCCTTCGGTCAAAGGTGTCTGGGGACAGCGCCCGACGTAGGGAGTCGCGGAGAAGTGCAGTCGCCCGAGCCCTCTCCCTTGCTTCCCCAACAGCAGCCCCTCGCTCCTCACACAGACGCCTCATCCTCTCCTCTTTCCGCTTTATGCTCTCGCGAACCCACCTGTTTCTTGCCTCCTCCTCCGCACATATCCTTAAGGAAGACAGTTGAAGTGCTGGTTAATGCACAACCATTAATGTCCCAAGGAATATACGTATCATGGGAATAGGAGGTACCATTGTCCTTGTTCTTGAGTGAATATTTTCTTCTTAAAAGTCAATCAATGGTAACATGGGAATTCTTTTCCAGAATTTACCAATAAATGTAAGAAGACCAAATGTGAGTTATCTGAATACGATATTTGAGTTTGAGATGCTTGATAGCATTTATACACCAGATGATTAAAAAGCTAGCACATCCATACTGTGTATACACTATGGAGCAGACAGGAGCATACATTGATATATCATTTGAACCTTTAGCAAAGACATGATATAATCTTTTAAAAAATGATTTAGTCCATGGTCAATGTGCTGCTCTTTTCATTACTCCTATAAACATCAGATGTTCCAAATTTTATTTTTTTTCCAAGCATATTTGGATAATATTTTTAAGAAATGTTAAGTCATTCATAACATAAAAGTTATTTTAATGTATTAATTATTTATAAAGGCAATTAATTTTGGTTCTCAAATTTACTTATGTCTGTGCAATATTATTAGGAAATGAGCTGGTCTACATTAAAAACTTACTCAAAAAGTTCCTAGAGTGTGTCATATTGTACAGATGTCCTAACCATTTATTCATTGAAAAATAATCACGTAGGGTTTCAAAAAATTGATCTAAAATAAACTCCAATTTTAATACAACGCACAAATGTGAAAGTGTACAATGCTAGGTATCAATCATGTTCCACTTTTAGAGACAAGTATTTAGAAATAGCTAGAAGAAATACAAAATATGTACCTCAAAAAATCTTTCACAGTTTTCCAAAATACACTATTTCACTAAAGAGGGAATATATATATTGTCAGATATGAGGACCTTAAAGAAATAATACATTAGCATGCTTACCTGCTCATGAGTATGTTATGTCTTTCTCGACGTGTATTCAGTTCTTCTACTATGTGCTGACGCCTGGCTTCCTTTCTACGAGTAACTTCTTTCACTGCTTTTTCTGTAGCTGCCTCCTGTAATAAGACTACTTGGGTTCTCCAGGCCACTAGACCATCTTCAAGCTCTTTGTTCAACTGACGGCAGCGATCTGCCTTGATGCTTCTTTCCAGGCTGTGGAAAATGTTTCAAGCAGTAAATAACAGAACCCCAATACGATAAACCTAGCGTAAAATTAGACAAATTATCTTCCAAAAGGCTATAAATTTATGTTCTTGATCAATGAAAGAAACATGGATCAGATTATAGTTCAAAAGAAAGGGCTAAGGAAAAATTGAGAAAATGAAACAAATATCAAGAGAAGGAAAGGTTAGATTTGTAAACATTTATGGTTTTTTGAAGGAATTAAGCCACCTCAGACACAAGTGACATCCATGCACATTAATAATAACTGTATGCCAGCAGAATAATGGAAATAAGTGTGGGAATGTTTAAAATATTCACCAATTATGCAAAACACATCATATTTATATAATTATAATCCTTTGAATAATTACCTCTTGCAACAGGCTCTTCATGCAATTTTCAATTTATGGACTGAATGATTCATTCTTCATTTTCAAAACTAATCTGCAAAATACATCTTTGAAAATGTGTCATCTTCGTAAATTAAGATATACCCTTTAAACTGTAAGCTACTCCTTGAATCAGCAAGAAAGAAATTTGATACTGCAAATCAATGAAAGTATTGTGGGAACAAATATGTAATGTACGATGCATGCTTCAGCTTCCATTTACTAGAGTCTCTTAACAAATTCTTTCTGTTGCGCTGTTAAAAAGAAAATCCTCTTTTACATTCTTAAAAATCTAACCTTTGGAGAACATAGAAAATGGAACTCTAATGTCTATCCTTGTTCCCATCTCATTGTAGTTATGTACCTATATTTCATTTATGTTATTGGGAAATTTCTATCAGAGGTAATTACTTTTTTTTAAAATGAATCCAGTACATTTCTGTCAAAAAAAAAGGTAAGATATTAGTTTAATAAATCCCTATTTCATTAAAACTCATTTTGTCCCAGAATGGATTGCAGAACCATGATTCCCACATCACTACTTCAATCTACACTAGTTATACAATAACCTGCCAAGAAATACCCTCATTCCTTTTGTGACCATAAGGGAAATCTGGTGAGATCCTATTGGTCTCAAGGGAATAATTCAGGACAAAATTTCCTACACATTTCCTAAAAACTGTTCAGTCAAAGGTATTGGAGTGTCAGATTTGAACAGCTTACAGTTTTGTAGGGAAAGTAATCTCATTATAAGTAAGTGAGTGAGCCAGAATATGAAGCAGTTGCTGATTCTCTAGGGAGCAATATTTGAGCCACATTAAGAAACACTAAAATTGACAAAAAAAGCTGCCACACACTCTGAAGTGCTGTATTTTGCTTTAAGGGAAAAAGATTCAATAAAACTATGATTTCGATTAATAAGGGGTAATAAGGGCTGAAATGGTTGCATTATAATGCACACATAGCGGGTGACTCCGTTAAAGTTACTATTACAGTTTCTTGAAAAGGGCTGAATTGTTGATTTTTTGGAAACAACCCATCTGATATATACTAAAACTAATGGTAAGTCTGACTGACCCAATAACAGGCAATTTTTGAGTATGCATAGCACATTGTAAGTTCATTTTTATCATACAATTTGTGCCCAGTGTTTGGTCCCACAAGACCAAATTTCACTTATTTCAACTTGATGGCTTAGAAATACTTAACATTCTTTAACGAGGTGCCTATCTCATTGAGACATCAATGCACTTATTTAAAAGGACAACATCACTTGATTGAGTTGTATTGAAGCATTTTTACCTTTGCTCTTTTATCATTTGCTCTTTCTCCAGACTTATTCGTCGATACGCATTATCAGCCTTCTCCTCACGAATCTTAGTCTCCATGCGTACCCTCTCTAGCTCCTCTTCCTCTTCCTCACGTAATTGTCTCCATCGCTCCAAATGCCTCAACTCCTCAGCTCTGTTGGCACTAGCCACCCTCTATTTCAAACAAACCAATAGTCAGTTGTGTTTGGATGATCTTTTAGCATTAGAAAATTGTACAAAATATACTGTGGAATGCATATGGCTTTTGACACAACTGGACACATTTATACATCTAATTTATTTGTTTCACAATAATCACAGAACAGCATTTTTTGGCCTTTTAAATTGGAGAATAGACATCAAGGAAAAACAAAACCCTATATGCAGGAAAACCCCTCATGGGGATCCCACAGCTTCTGGATTAGCAGGTAAGGATATTACTTCTTACAGTCTAAATGGAATAGCCTTCATCATATTCTATGGGTGTATAATTCACTAATACCCGATTCATTTTAAATATTTATTATAGTCATTTAAACCC
The DNA here is from genome assembly GCA_037158775.1 of Hetaerina titia. Lineage (NCBI taxonomy): Eukaryota > Metazoa > Arthropoda > Insecta > Odonata > Calopterygidae > Hetaerina > Hetaerina titia. The sequence goes on from CM073773.1 coordinate 18,750,579, forward strand.
AAAATGAATCACCGAATCCTTCATCCAGGCATGAAATAAAATTGTACCATATTACTGACATTATTATTAATATGGTAAAAAACTAGTGGTGGTAGACTCAGGATGGGCACATTGATTAACAACCAATACATTTCTAAGTCTCACCTATATTGATATAACATGACACCCAATACTACACTACACTACTTAAATAAACCCTACTTCCATTTAATGCGCTTCCTGCCTCCATTTATCTTGACCAGCATGCCTATCATTTTCCTTCCCATGACTTGCCTGCTTAGCATTCTTCAACATTCTATTGGTGAACCTAAGTAATTTCCACTCAATTTTCTTGACTCCTTTGAATTTTTCCCAACAACCCTCTCCTTCCCACCCAATCCTAGCACTTACCCAATTCTGACATAGTTGGCTGTAAAGATTCAATTTTTACAAATACAGCAAGTAAAACGTAAAAGTACTTAAAGCCAATTCTTTCTTTTGACCATAACTCTAATATTTTAGTAACAGCTCAGCATACAATTCAAAGGCCTCTGGCTCTAATCACACATCGCATATTGACATGAAATATTTAATTGTGGCTTTATTATGTAGTAAATTCAGAATTAAAAAATGGCAAGAGTTGTCAATGAAACTTAATACCAATTCCTAGTAATATTTTTCAATACAAATGATAGAGAGAAAAAATTAAGGAAACTTGCCCTTCTAACTCCCTCTGTGCGGCTGGCCTTAGTGCTTTCTGCTCTCTTCAGTTTTTCTTGCAGTTCCTCTTCAATGTGCTGCTGCCACATCATCTCTTCCTCTGCCATTTGGCAGCGTGCTGCCTGGGCAACAGCAGCTTTCCGTGCCTCTGTAAGACTTTTGTCCTCCAACTCTATTTTCTGCATGTAAACATGGGATATAACCACTAAATTCATACAAATATGTGGGAAACATTATTATACCACTGTTTCTACAAGTTTTTTAATGATGTTAATCATTTTTCATTTCCCACCCAAGACCCTAGTGTCACTAGGATGTCAAAATTATATTCAAGCGTAAGAGGCATGTATACTCATTGTGTAGGCCATGAGGTCTGTATCAAAGATTTATTCTAACGAGGATAATTAGTTCAAATAATATTTAATTAATCACGTATTCTTGAACAAAACTAGTGAATGTTTTGAACTCTAATGCAGTGAGGCATTATTTTCAGAAAATTTAGCATTATTAGTATATATGCACATCTTCATGATGTTTTACCTTTCTTTGTTCAATTTCAGCTTTGGCCTTCAAGCATCGTTGCTCTCTCAGATCAATGGACTCTTGGAGTTGGTGCTGGCTGGCCATTAAGCTCTTACGAACTTCTTCCCATCGCTTTGCATTTTCTTCTGATTCCCTCTTTCTCTTCTCCCCAACCCATTCTTTCCAACGTTTTTCCTCCTCGGCCAGTTCCTTTTCAAGAGTGATCTCATTAGACATTTAAGAAGGGAACGTATTGACCACATAAATAATTAAATATCTGAAATTTGTGCTACAATTGTGTTTAGTCTGATGTAAATAGGTAAAGGTTGGATGGTTCATTTAACTTTTTGGAGATATGTCATGACTCTCGAAACATTTTTGAAACTCATATTTCCCTACTTAATTGACTTCCTCAACTCATATCTATGCATTTTTGATCCCATACCAAATATTCTATTATCTCTTCAATGCTTCTCAATATTCTTCATGTTTAAGGAACCTTCAGTATACCACTACCTTCTAATATTTTGCTCATCCACTTGATAGACTTTACAGCCAGTTCTGATAGCCCTTGAATACTTTTTGCTTGTCTGAAGTCACTAAAATATATTAGAAATTTTAAGAGCATTTTTATAGCAGGGAAAACTAATACAATTTAATTGATTGGTGATAATTAGTTGGCTATAGATAGCATGCACAAACAACTTTTAATAGAAATGCTACCACTCCAAATTAACTTTGTTTAATGTATTGATGCATTTGTAATAATTCAGAGTAAGAAAGTACTTCTGAGAATAGGTACTCAATGCTGGTGCTATTCAAATGGAAAGTCAGGACAATTTTTAACAGTGAAATAGACACAGTGGACAAGAGAATATAGTTGCTGCCTAACCTCCATAAGTCCACACCCCTTTTATAGTACTGAGAGCTGCTGATTACCTGCATTAATATAGAGGGAGTTGGATGCCTTGACCTAGCAATACTAATTGACTTGAACTAGCAGACTAATTGAAAATGCTGTTGACTTCAGATAGTTGATGATTGTTCATTTATGCTATGATTACCTCCCTTAAGCTAATTAAATGCAATAGAACACTTGCTTAAAAAGTATCATTAGTGTAATTAAATTACTGTACTGTGTCAGCAAGGTTTTATTTCATGGGATAGATTTCTAGGATACAGTGGACAAGATTTGTATGTCTGAGGATTGAATAATATCAGCTCAATTTTCTCAACATACAGCCCTCACTAAACAGCTGATCTGCTCACAATTGTAAATTATATGCAGAGTTAGCACATTTGATACAATATGCTTTAATGAAGTGTGTCTAAGAAATATGTGAGCAATTTGAATCACTGTCATACTGAGGCACTATCTCAACCCCTACTAGTGAGAAAAAGCTAATATATTATTCAATCCTACTAATTACCTAGTCTTAATATATATTTCAATTGTCACTCATAAGAATGTACTTTAATTTTTAATTGAATATACATATTTACTTATTCAGCATTATTTATTTTAAACAATATTATTTTCTTCCATAAATAGAATTGCAATAATTTAAAACATTTCATCCCAAGTGATATCACTAATCTAAAAAGTCAAATGATTTCCCAGCTAAACTGTACTGTCTCATTTATTTTGTAATCATGCCAGCTTAAATTGTTACCGAGCCAAATTACAATCCGATGCAGCAATCTAAAATGAAAACTCAATCTTGTATTTTACCTGTTTTCTCTTCTCCACCTCTGCTTCCCACATGAGATGGTGTCTGTGTGCCATCTCTTCTCGTTCACGTTGATCTTCTCTTCGCAGGGCCATAAACTGAAGAATGCGTCGATCTCGTTCAGGCACCCAAGGCCAAATATCTTCAAGGCTAGCATGACACCCCCTGCCATAAATACGGCCTATGTTATACACACTTTCAGCATTTATTTCAAATGCTGGGCACATCTTCACCTACAATCAATGAAAGCTTCAATTTAAAACAAACTGTCAGATTTTAAAGGTATGGTTTAACATAAATTTTCCTTCATGTTTATAACTCTGGATGAAAAAATTCAGATGTCAATTCAAAGGTGCTTAAAAAATAAAATCTTTAGCATATGACTGAAGCACTCTTGTAAAAAAAATCAAATAAAATAGGTAGTCAGATAACTTTGTATCAGTGTGGATGCATGCATTAAATATGTATATGTGAAATTTGGCAATCATATAAAATGGAAGTCAGATAAGCTGAATTAAATTGGAGAGAAAATAAAATAAAAGGTTCAAAATAATAAAATAGCAATCGGAAAAAAGTTAAAACAATTGAAAATGAAATCTTGGCTCAAATTAAATCTTTTGTGAATGAAATCTTGGCACCAGTAGAAAAGCCAATTTATTGATGTGGATAAGTTTGAGATGTAGGTAATCTGCAATAAGTTGAGAATTCTCAAATAATAAATGTTTTATATTTCATTTAATTGTTCTTATTTTATATTTTTGTACATCTCCATACCTGAATTTTCATCTTCATTACACAATAATCAACCTAAAAATGATGAGCTGATGAAGAAATAAATTGAACCAGTTAAATGATTGGTAAGGTTATCATGGGGGAATTAATCTTCAAGTTAGTGTTGGCACATATGTTCATTCATACTATTTGTGACTATTTAAATATTTTTAACCCACATATTTCCATAGCTTCAATTTGAATGGTCCTATGCATAGTCAAAAAAAGATTTAAATCGGGGAATTTTTCATGCCAACATTTCTTTATTTACCATTACTATAAATTTTGCTTCTCTTCATCCAGGCATTATTAACAAGATATGTTTGATTTTTTTACAACAAATATCTCTGGAACATTTTCCCAGAGTTCAATTTCATATTAAAGGAAAGTTTTTCCAAAAAAACTGTATATATATATATATAAAATAGTCATATCTTATTTTCCGAAGAAGATGGAGTTGGAGTCCGTCGAAATTATCAAGATATTATTGTGAGTGTTCTTTTTATGTGTTCTCGTGCTGTGTCTTACTGTCTAAGTTTATATATATATATATATATATGAAGGTGAAATGGACCGAAAGGAAAACAAATGAGGAAGTACTAGAGATGGTGGGTGAGGAGAGGGGTTTGTTGAGAGAAATCCTATGGAGGCAGGAAAAATGGATGAAAGGCGTATTGAGCGGTAGTGGAATGTAGAAGAAGGTAAAAGAGGGGAGAATGTTGGGCAAGCGAGGTAAGGGCAGGAGCAGGATAGGGATGTTGGACGGGATGAAGGGAGGAAAGAAGTACACCGGGATGAAGTGGGACCTGATATAGATTAGTTTGATAGGTGGGGAGTCACAAAATGTTTATTTGATAGTTGTGTCCATCCAAAAACCTACCTTAAATGGTAGATTACCTAATAATAATAATATATATATATATATGTGTGTATATATATATATGCGGGTCGCGGTGGTCTAGCGGGTAGAGCGTTGGACTGCTGACCGGAGGGTCCCGGGTTCGATTCCCGGGCAAGGCACTTTGGGCACCTGCAGCTCCACCCAAGCTTGTTGATTTTTCGGGTACCAGATCTTCCTGGGAAACCATAACCGGCACAGGGAAAGGAACTGGCCCCCCTACCCTGATGTGTGAATATTCACACGCCGTCGGGCTTGGTACATGGGTGAGCTCTACCATCACCTACTAAACCGACCTTCGGGTTGATTACTGTGTTTTTTACATATATATAATATTGTTTGGAAAATTTAAGATGAATGAAAGTCTCAAGGAACTATGAATATTCATAATAATCTACAGTAGAATATGTAAAGAAGGCACCTTTGATATCATGCTTACCTGAAGGAAACTTGCTTACGCCTTGTGAGGCTTCCTGTGCTACCACTGTTATAGTTGCTTAAGTCCTGATGTGAACAGACCCTCCTCTCTCTTGCACTATTTCTGGATGACCTCAAAAAGGAGCAAGGGGAAGTGGCTGTTGCATTGATACTACTGCTTTCTGTTATACTTGTTTCAATGGGAGCAGCATGCAAATCAATCCTTGACACTGCTGTACTCCTGCCACTTCGTGACCCACTGAAGATTAAAAGAAAATATTTATTAGCACTGAATTTAATTGCACGATAGTGCTGTTATTTTGGCAAGTACATTTTATACTGATCACATCGGTATCTGAAATTAAATGTTTTAATTGAATAAACTTTGCCTACCATACATTTATACTGCCATACACTCTCCACAACTACACACATACCAACTATGGAAAGTGGAGAGGATGAAAATGCACATAAACCTTTAAGAAAATTATAGGAATCCATACCAAACTCAGTTTTATTGTTCAGTATTCTTGATACTATGTCCAACTGACACAGTTTAATTATTTTAAATTTAAATAGTTTACTTTCTAACTACTTACGAATGGAACTCAGAAGGGTCATCATTGCTATGAAACATAAATGCTAAAAAAATAACCTATCAATAGAAAGCTACTAGACAGGATAAGTGTGAAAAATGGAAACTAAAAAGCTCAGCCTAAACTATCAGGCAAATTTGCAGAACTATTCAGTTTGTGGACATGAAAAAAACCTTGAAAAATGATTTTCCAGGTGTCCTCGTTCATTGTAAATTATTATTCCCAAGATTCCTCTATTGTCTACTGCTTCACAAAAGCAAATTAAAATAATCTGCAGAAAAAAGACAGCAGGTATTGAGTCCGAACATTCAGAGCCCAGAAAATTTGTCCCACAGGGGCACAAAACTTATTTGTTACTCCCAAGGAAGCAATACAAGAGTCATAAGTTGAACATAAGAACCTCCACACCTGCTCTCTTTATTTACATGTAAAGCTTGATCAACTTTTGAAGGCTTTTGCATTAGTTAAGAATAGGAAAACAGTGCATTAGTAGCATCTATTATCGAGCCAATTAAAAAAATGTTGTATCTCTCACAAAATCCACAATCCTAGCTCGATAAGAACTGCCAATTCCAGAACAGGATATCTGAATTAGCCATTTAATTTCCAAGGAGAAGCATTCTCCAAAACATTAAGAGGGTAATAATTCCACTCAACTTACTTTTTTAGCCCATTCATCATCTCTTTCCTCTCTTTCACCTCCCATTTCTCTGTCAAAAACATTATATCCTTGAACTTATTCTCCATCCCAAATCTCTTTCACTCAGTGCTTTGTTTGCCTTGATTCACCACTCCCTCTCCCAATGCAACTCCCCCTCCATCTTCTCCACCAACGTAATGCAAGAGTGGTAGCTTAGCTTTGCCAAGCAGGCAGTGTACAGGAGAAAGCATGCCACTTTTGCAGAATATTCTATCATTTATTACTCACATCAACTAAAATTATTATTTGATACTTTTAATATTGGAATTTAACTCTAAAGAAATAATTGTTTTTGGCAAGTGACAATGTAATAATAAGGCATAAACATTTAGGAATGAAAAATTAAATCCTAATCCTTGCCATTACATAAGTTTACAAGATATTGTTTTCAGAAATAATTAAATGTTTAATTTTTATAAAAATATATAATGCTCTTAATGTTATATTATGCATGTTTTATTTGATATTTGTACATCTGGAAAAAAATCAATAAAAAATGCTACTAAAACGCCTTTTTCTCCGATATTTTTTAAGCATAGACACCATTGCCATTTCATGGCCCAAAAGGCATATAGTGTAATGAAAAAGAAAACAAATTACTTGTTCAGTATTTTATCTGTTATTTAATGACCATTCTAACATGATAAATGTGTTTTATCATGCATCTTAAAAGCAAAATTTCATTTCCACAGTATATTTTAATGAATATTTATATTCATAATAGTTAGTGTTCCTAAAAACAAATTCTCACACATTTAAAAGGAGAACATCTTAAATTTTACTCATTCCATGAAAGTTATGTGTACTCTAGGGGGTTCGTAAATGATAACATGTGTACTAATATCAATAGAGAAAGAGATCTGAATAAATTAACTTGGTATATTTTCACACAAAACAATTTGTGTGAAAATATACCAAATTTATTTATTCAGTTATCATGAATTTTCACAAAGTAGAGCCTTAAATCATCTAATTCAGTAAGAAAAAGATTGTAACCTTGCACTAGAATCACAGCCTTTCTTTCCGCAGCTCTGTGGTCTTGTTGGGGTAACTTTTTTGGCTGGAGGTGGAGTCCTTAGGCAGGAACTGCTTCCTCGCTGACTTCCAGATGAGCCCCTCCTCTTTTTTCTCCTGCTACTCAGGGATGAAGACCCAGCACTCTGCCCCCTCTGGAACGTTTGGCCATTGTCATGAGTGGCTGAGGCTGCCCTTGATGTGCAAACAGAGTATAAGTCTTGATCTTCCTGAGTTTTGTCCTTTGTGCATTCCTCTGTGGATTCTGCTTCTGCTGAAATTATTGACTCTTTGAAACATATACAATGCTTTTTACTCATGTTGTAACATGTGATGCTAGTCTTTAATAATAGTTACACAAAGCATGACAGCATTGAGGTGGGTCTTCTTATTTTTTATTTAACCTTAATCTGATAACAGTCAGTTTTGGCTTTTGAAAACAGATTTTTATTGTGAAAATAACAACAAGATCATTACAAACACCCAAGGCCTCAGACATGGAATCGAACCCATAATCTCTTAGTTACCATGCATGGATATTACCCAATACCACCAGGACCAGCAAATATTTACATATTGTACTGGAAAGTTCAAACTTGAACAGTGGAACTAAGATCAGTATCTTAGGTGCTTTACTTGAATTGACTTATTGAAAGAAATATCAGTGAGATATAGTTTTTGTTACGTATCCCAAGCACATGAGACTACTCATGCTAATGTACTAGGCCAATGTCCGTTACATGGGTGCTGCTTTTCTGAATGATTAAACATACTATCACACACAAGCATATACACCGACTAATTTAAGGAAAAGATGGCACGTCAAAATAGGAGGGCAGAACAGTAATAATGAAATATGCTGTAAGGAATGAGGGGGTAAAATAAAGGAAATTACTCACTCTTTAATGTACGAGCCTTGTTTTCTTTGTCAAGCTTTTCCTTACGTGAAGCAAACTCTTTGCTATTCTCAGATAACTCAATCGATGAGGACGGAGAGTGTGAAGCTGGAGCCAGTACTCCAAGGTGTGTGGCAAAGCTGTTCTCTCGAAGGGGTATTTTGCCAAATGACCCTCTTGATTTTATTATTTCCTCTCTGGCCAAGCGACACCTTTCAAGGTTTGCTAAAAACATAGACATACAATATTATGCAGCAGGTAGGAATTAAATGAATTTTGGATTGTACATATTTATTAGAAGCTCTATATGTGTAATTCCTTCAATGATGCCACTTGTATAATTATTAGGGAGACAATTCACTGAAATATGGCAAGGTGAATATTAGAATTTAGGATTTATTAATACTCCCATTATTAAAAAAATCCAAAAAAAAACAGACATTTCTCATGAATAGAATAATGGCATTCGTTATGAAGGTTAGAATAAATGTCTGTTTCAAATTGAAATGGTTCTTTAAACCTGAAGCAATTTTTCTTTGGATTGATTTAGGATTTTGTAGCAATCTTATGTTTATCATGGATTCAAACATTGTTCTTTACTTTTGATGAACATGTATAAAAATTATTTTCTCTGGTCAGCTAAAAACCATTTCTTAAGTGCTTTGTATGCCATTCAAACCAGAAAATATGAAATCAAGGATAACTGTGAATACCAATTTTTGTTTAATTATTATTTATTTATTATTTATTTATTTGATGATATTCGTTGCAATTAGGCATTTTTCCTGGTGGCAATGGTCACATAACATACAAACAATATGCTAATAGTTACAATAGTATACAAATCACTGATCAAGGGTTTATCACCCAGTGGCTGCTTTACACTTCTTCTTAAAGCTCCTAAAATTGGAAGGAAAGGGCTCAAACAAACCTCCAAGCAGCTGGTTCCATTCAACAATAGTGCTGTTTAAAAAAGAGTATTTTTTTTGCGTTCTTAATTTTATTTTAAAACTGTGGTCGTTTTCCCCCTTAAAGTATGGTTTTTCTATCTCTTTCCATAAATCTTCCCACGCTTCGTCATAGAGAGCATAAAGGCCACCAAACACATTCTCTTCAAGATCTTTATGGTGTGTGTGTTTTAACACTTACAAATCACCAAGAAATGAAAACTATGCTTATGGCATTGTGCATCTCTAACATTAGTTCTAAAATAAAATTTTACATTGTGAATATTGTTCAGAAAAGGAACACCTCTCATGCATTAAAACTTTTATGTATTTTGAAGTCAATAAAAGTTGAAAGCATTAAGCGCATAATTTATGGATTAATTCCTAATTTAATTTATGGATTAACTTTTCATGAGATTAATTGTAGACAGGAATCAAATACTATGCTTAAAATCCCTAAGTTTAACTGTACGTGTTCCCTTGTAATGGAAAGGAGGAAAGAAATGAAGATTGAATGAAGGCAGAAAATAAACCAAACAATTTTAGAAGAAAAGCATATGAACATATTCACTTGGAAGGGCTTGAGCCAGGAACAGAAGAGAGAAAACCATACTTGTACACATCTGAATACTGAACATAGGTAAATTAGATGCCAAGAGGAGCTAGAATGTGTAAATAAACACAATTATGAATATTTATCCTTTATCCACAGAATAAAATCTATATATTAGACCTGGCAGCCACATTTAAATTCATGACACAGGATCAATGATGCATCTTTAGAAAGTGTCTCAACAAGAGACACATCTTACTCAAGTATCAATTTTCACATTCCTATGCTTGAGATCTCTGACCAGTTTATTTTGGGCATAAAATGAGTTTTTGTAGGGGTCTAATTCATGTGAAATACTCCTGTGACTTAGCCAACCATCTCAGTCAGCATGCTCAGGAAAAATGGGATTTGCTGTGAATGGTATAATTAGGCAGTAAAGCCCAGTAGGATGCTCAGGGTGCTCATAGCAAAGAATAATGAAAGCACATTTAGCGTACTCATGGTGAAATTGGCTAACTTGACTTGATCTATGCATTTTTGTATGATTTCAAGACTGGTCATGTTGAATATGTTTAGACCTTTAATGGAATGATATTCTGTGAGTATTGGTTCACTAGAATGGAATAATTTGAGAATGAATCAAAGATCATAACCATTAATTACTTACCTAATCTAAACCTTTCTCGTTCCACAAATATTTTAAAAAGTTGTTCCGGAGTGACTCCAATCAACTCACGCTCAAGCTGAGCAATTGTTGTGGGAAGCAAGTCAACAGGCTGGATGGATATGGGTGTGAAGGACGGACATATGAGGAATGTTGAGGAGAGAAAATGAAGCAATTAGGTATTTGAAATAAAGATTTGGTAATATATGATCAGAACAAGACCAACTTGCAATCAAAATCTTTAGTCAAACACAATAATTTGTGCTTCAGGGTGATATTGACTCATAACATTTTGTACTGTGCATATTTGCAAGTGACATATAATAAAAATATATTTTTAATGATGATGTCCTGATCAAATATGCTGAATTTAAAAAGGAATTAGCTGAGTAGAATAGCCAAAAATAATAATAATTAACATGTCATTAACTAATTGGCAGGATTAATTGAATAGAATGAAGTATTCAATAGGCATAAAATATAGTCATGAAAATATGAAATAATTAAATTTCACCAGTTTCATTATGCAATATACAGAGCTAGTGCCAGTTAATTTTATTGCCAAATAGAAATGTCTCTTATTTATTATAGTAAAATAATATAGCAAGTGATCAGGCATAATTAATCTTTGCTCATTGCTTTGAATAAAACAGTATTTTTGCCACTCATGACAGCATTATAAAAATAAAGGAAACCCTTTCAACATTAAATTATTCATGATATTAAAATTGTCTATAAATGATAATCTCATTAAGTAGATACAGTATTTTCACTATCTCACATACAGAATTATTTGAACGAAAATTTATAGCTTTAAAGAACTTTGAATTTCATGGTTTCATGACCCAATATGATTCATTTTAATTTCCTTTTTACCATTTATCAATCAAACAAATTAATTAGCTTTTATTACGATAAATATTTCATGAATCAACATAATGATGAAGCGATAAGCATTCTAATTCTAAAACTGATGAACATGCTTTTTAAAGTTTGCGTAGGTTCCTATTTTTAAAGAATAGGTAGTCCTTTAAAAAAAGTTAGTAAATTATTTTAGAATGCTATACTTAACTACATTTCATAAAGGCATTTCATATAGGTATGCTTTATAACCATATATCACAGCATATATTCCACATTTGAAGTTCAACCAAATATTTTAATAAATCCAAGTTCCAAACAAGTTTCATTTACATATCCATATTATTTATAATTATTATCAGTGTTTCGCTATAGATCACTGGGTGTAAAATTAAAAATGGATGCAAATGACTTCAAAGTGTTTCAAACATGACCTTTTCTTTGATGTAGGGGAGTGAACCTGGTGAATTTCAAATTTGGCACATTTATCATAAAAGAGCTTATTATGATGACACCATTGGAATGTTTTGCATTGATAATTTTTTGTGCGCAAAAGCAGGGACACATTTAAAGGAAATTTTATGATAAAAAATGCATTCATGAGCTTAAAAGCTGATGCTAACAAATCCTATTCTTTTGCTGTGATGTATGGCTTATTGTATTTGAGCAAGAAAGAATCAGATTATTTTGAGGCAAAGGCAAATTTAAAACTTAAATTTTTTACTTAAATTAAAAATGCTTGAAGAGGTGCTACAAAGATTATTATATATTAATCTCTGAATGCATAATTTAGGATTGAAAAAAAATATGTAACTCATTCAAAAGAATAATTCAATATGGAAATATAATGGCAGCTTAAGATGAGAGATGAAATTATTTGATGAGATCAGCTGATAATAATGAGAAAGAATGCCAAACAAAAATGTCATCAGGATCATATCGCAAAAGTTTGTCGAACAGGAACAAAAAAGATATCACAATAAACAGAAACAGTGCCCAGTAATATTATGTGGATGAGATCAGCCATTCTAATATGTACTTAAATCCTAGGGGGCAGTATGGATTGTTCCATGTTGCCTTGGATAGACCATAAGACTGCATTCAGACTTAGAGACAAAAGTTTTAATTTGCTAGAGATCCTCCAACAAATGGTAGTATTTAATTGAAGACTTCTTGCAATTTGGATATTTTGTAAATATGATCATTGCCAAATAATAGTATAGAACTGCTGCATAATGATGCAGGAGTGAGAATATTGCATTATGTATATTGAGTATTTATTCTTGAGAGTGAAGCCAAACCTATTTTTATATAAGGTTTAGAGTCAAGATGGGGTCACCACGGACTGTAATTAAACCTGAAGAACATCTTAACCTGACTGACCACAGGGGTGTCATAAAATTAAATGAATACATGGTAAAAAATCCAAATCACTAGATCAAAGATCACATATTGTAACTGCTCTGCCTGCTAGGGTGCATACACTCAAAGGGCACTTAGGCCATAGGTTTTCTTTCATCAGCAATGTTTTAAGTATGTTTCCTATAAAAATATTACAGTGAAATACTAGTTCTCTTCATTCCACCCCAAGCCTACAAGATAATTGGTATCAATACGGGTATTTTCATGTTCTTTGGATCAGTAAGCCAAATGCCATTGTTCATCAAAAGCATTGGTAAATTTCATATTTTAACAATGTTACTTGCTAATGATATTTTTCATTGGTTATGCACTCTAAATCATGATAATAGAATGATAGTGATACTATTTACCAAAATGGAATATCAGATGGAATTATGAATGGTTCCTAATAAAATAATGAAATTTCAAAAAAAGTTCCGGAAAAGTGGATTGTAATATTGGAAAAAAATCTAGTTTTTCAAATTATCTTCTCTTCATGCGAGTAAACAGATGAACAGCTCGGGTCTTAGGCACCAAAGATAGTTATTAAATATTTGATAACATTTTAAATTTTATGGTGTATTGTGAGACATTTGTTTGTTCTTAATTCCTTTCTTTTTATTGACAATGATACCTTAAATATTCACTACCAATGAACTTAATTTTTAATGTTGAAGTGAAAATAACCAACATACTGTTGGTTTAACAACAATTTAGACAAGTAGCCAGGGAATGGTATTTTGAACCTGAAGTATCATTTAATAAGGAGAAATTTTGTGTCTTGTTAATAAAGCATAATGGTGCATGCGATATTTTCCTAGGGAAGAAATAGGGCATCAAACATGTGTCATTGCATACTTTTAGAGGGAAAAATACAACCTCTAAACAATATTTCAGTTGCAACCCAAATTCCAAAATTTAATAATGATATGATCTAGTAACCCCATGGAAATGGTGTTGCTAATTTATACTGGGAATGTGAAAATGGCTGTATATGTGAAGATGAATTTATGACATCCAGTCATTTTTTTAAAAATAACTAAAAACATGGCTTTTGATAAATTCTGTATAATGGTGAAGATATTTATTCTCAAAAGGTAAATAATTGAATTATTTTCATTGGCCTTTCAAATTATTATAAAGAATTATGATGTCAACAGTTTGACGAAACTGGTCATTTTTAATAAAATTAAAAGGAAAGACATATTTTAAAATTTTATGTATAAAAAGTCAACGTAAAAGAGATATTTGAATTGCCTTTTTGCACATCACTGAGAGTAAACACAATGATGGTGCTTGCGCTTAAAGAGAACATTTTAGTGCTGAGGAGTATCAATTTACATAAAAAGGAAATCACATTATTTACGTATCACCATATTAATGCCCAATTTAAGTACTGTTAAAGTGTCAGTTGAGCAATTGATGTACATTGTGGCATTCCTTGTTATGTTCAAAGTAAATAATTTGCACAGTTACCAAAGGCCATATTTCTTGGCCACTTTTTCCACACTATGGTGATATCTAGTGACGTTCCTTGTTATTGTGTAAATCTGATTATCAAACTTTATGTTGAGTTAGGAAATTGAAATTTGGTACACTGAAATTTCACTGATTTAACTTGTCCAGCCAGACTACACCTGACTGGACAAGTCCAAATGTCTCTTTTAAGCTAAATTGGGTCAAATATCAATTAGATGAGAAATTCATTGCAGATATTTCTTTTTATGCTTAATTAAATGACTTGTGTAAATGATTTAGGCTGTTTCACTGAAAAATAGGTCAGGAATTCAATATTTTATTCTATTCATGTTTTTGCTTCAAATCTTACTTCCATTTGAGTAAACCCTTTTCATTCATTGAAAATGTATTCGGTTTTTGGTTAGGGTAACTTTGGCCACAGCATTGTTTCATTTTGTTGTTTACTCCAAAAAGTCCTGAAATCATTTGGTTATAGAAAATGTGATGCATAAGGTAAATTGAACTTGATTTCAAGTTTAATTCAGTAATATATGTTAAATATTTCTAACATTTGACTATCAAGTTATAAAAACCAGTACAGTCTAGTATTTAAACGTTTCTTTCGATTTTCCAAGGATGTCTTAAGGATATATATTAGTAAACTATTACATTAACAGAATTAAATTTAAGGGTCATGATAAGATGTATTGGCACATATGACTTGAATCCAAGCCATAAATGTTGTGCACTTGGTCAAACTAATATGCATTTTCAGAACCTGTTATTTCTAATGTGAACACTACCACAGTAGTCAAACCAACGGTTGGTTTAATAGGTGAAGGTAAAGTTCACCTCATATTCAGACTAACCACAGGTGAAAGTAACACATCAGGGCTAGGGGACCAGTTCCTTTCCCTGAGCAACCAATGGTTTCCCAGGAAGATCTGATACCTGAAAAATCACAGGTTCAAGGGCAGAGAGTGCCCTGAGGCATCACTGGGAATTGAACCCGTGTTCTCCAGTCAGTGGCCCAGCACTCTAATCACTTGACTACTACACATACTCCTTTTTAACTTATTCATAAAATGCTACTTAGTTTCTAAACTAAACTGAAAAATACAATGAAAAAACAACCCAGGTTTTAAGTTTTGCCATGCCTTTGTAATTCCTTAAAATCTGCAAGTTCTCCATGAAAAATTACACTCACTGGCCACTAAGTGGAGTGAGGCCTACTAAACATGGTTCTTTTTGAATCTAAGGTCTGGTAGACCTTGAAGATAATGCCTACAAGTGTTTTCATTTTGCACCCTTGCAGGAGATACTAAAGTATATTTCAGTGATATATCAAAACTACCATATTTAGTGAAAATCAAATCTGAAATTTCTATGTGGGAATCAAGGTCCTAGGAGAATATTGAATGTAAATGAAGCAAAAATAAAATTATATTCTACATAAATGTATACCCTTCACAAAGACAATCCCATTATGATAACTTCTAATATTTATAGATCAACCTCTGGCACCTAATATATTTTAATAAAAATGACTTCATTTGAAAAACAAATTATCAGTACATATCAGGTGAATTTAGATATCAGTAATTGTGGCAATAAGTATTCCATTTCCCACTTTAATAATATGAACATTTCACCAAACTATTTCAAAGGGGAATTTGAATATTGTGATGAAAATATACAGTAAATAGTATGCATTAGTCTGAAATATTAAACAAAAAATTATAAAGTATCTTGATTGATTTTCCATACGAAATGGAACTTAATAATTGTGATGATAGTTATTTAATGATTTAATGTATTTGTCAATTAGCATCAGCATCAAATTACCACGTTTTAATTTATCATAAAATTAGGAAAGTGGTATAAGTGTTAATAAAATGCAAGTTCAAATACTATTGTGAAGTCGTAATGATGCTTACTGGGAACTCTTGTTGTTTGAGTGAGAGTAAAACATTTATACTGGCATAAAATGATGAAAGTAAGTACCTTTTATGCAACACACATTTAATTTTCTATTGAAGGTCTGATTTGAGATGGATGATTAGTACAAAAGTATATTGAATATCATGTATATAAAATTCAAAATTATTTCACAGTTTAAAAAAATTACTGAATCTTATTATTAATTATCCATGGAGTATAGGATTGTTTGAATAAGTTTAATTAGATATTTAGTGAAAATGGGATGAGAGTAATTTGAAACAAAAGCTTAAAAGTTTAAATAAAAATTTTCATTAGCACTCAATAATTATGTAACAGAAAAATTTCCCTCATACTTAACATCATAACACACACTATCTTTCATTATTTCTCATGCAAAATGTCTATTAGTTCATAAAGAAGCTTGACTATAACTAGAAAAGCTCCCAAAGCAGTTTCTTACACTTCATTGTTGATGAGTATCATTATGCGAGCCATCCAAGAGCAGGTGCATGCGTGCATATTAAAATAAGAAACAAAATTGTATAATCTTAAACCAGCAAACATTCATAAGCGATAGTGCAGAATTGAAAAAATCATAAAATAATCAGTAAAGATAGTTATTTTGGTTATATTAAGACAAAGAAATGTTCACCTTGCAGTACATACCAAAAACAGACTGATGCCCACAAATTAGAAAAATATTTCCTAAAAAAAGGGTTCAAGGCATCACTTTTAATCAATCAAAAATACAATTCACAAAAATATTTCGAAAAAGGGAAATTCAGCTCCATTTAAACAAATGTTTTCAACAAGAAAAAATATGGCAATGAAAAATAAGATGGCAGGGAATGAGTGCACATGACAAAAATTAATTTTAAATTGTCAACAGAAAGTAATTATGACAGTATAGCCATTGCATTCTGAATCACAAATAGAAAATGTGCTACATTCACAATGTTTAAAAAAGGATGAATTTGTATAAAAATTAAATGGAAAGACCAAAAGCAAGTATAAGTAGAGGAACAGGTATTCAAATACTGTATTGAAAATCAAAATATTTAATAATCTTAAGCCATTTTTATGATGAGTCACTCTAGAGTTACACTCTTTCCTGTAATGGAAAGATGAAAAACGACGAAATAGCATATGGATTCCCTTAAATAAAGGAATTTAGATGCTTACAATAATCTTTCATGAAAATTGCTGGAAGAAAGAGAATAAATTGAAGAAAGATAAAAGTAATAATGTTTTATTGATGATTGAAAAGGTCATAAATTGAGTATGTACCAAGTCAATGATTGCACCTGAATATTTCCCTATTCATTAAAATAAACACTAAATGTACTAATATAAAAGAAACACCGCCATTAGTGTTCATTTGGATTTCAAGACCTATATGGACATTACTTCTCATATTTGTAAGTAAAGTTTAACATTTTAATGCTAATTACAATAAAAAAAAATCATATTTGGAATTATAGAGCTAGATAGAAAAATTTATGGCATCCGAAATAAATATCCTAAACAGTGTGCAATACTGTGGACATGACTATATTTGTTCAAGCTTTACTTAATGTTATCTTCATTAAACCCTATATTCTATATAGGCATGTGGCAGACTAGTTCTGTGGGTAGAGTACTTGGATACAGACTGGGAACTTCTAAGATCAAATCCAAATGATATCTGCAGATGTATCAAGCTAGGATTTTTTTCCCATTTCGTTTTCTAGAACCTTCTGGGCAACAATATGAGGCACAAAGAAAGTTACTGGCCATCCAGTACTTACTGTCCAAACTTAAAATTAAAGCAAAAATAATTTTCATGGAAAAAGTCGGGATAAATATGATTATAGCATGAACACCTGTAATAAGTGGGAGAATTTTGATAGATAAAGTAGAATCATCTATAAAAGAAAAAGACATGTATGATTTCTCAGATAATATGGGTTCAAATCCAAATAGCATCTCTAAATACATCAAACTAACATTTGCTCTCAATGTTGTTTCCCAGAACAACAAACAATTGCCTTGATTTTAAATTTTTATTCATAAGATTAAGGTAGGTTTTTGGATGGACACAACTATCAAATAAATATCTTGCGGCTCCAAACAAAACCCAATCCAGCAACCTACACTGCATCAGGTCTCTCTTCATCTCTGTGTACTTCTTTCCTCCCTTCATCCCGTCCAACACCCCTATCCTGTTTCTGCCCTTTCCTTGTTTGCCTAATATTCTCCCCTCTATTACAGTCTTCAACATCTTACTGCAACCCAATACGCCTTTCATCCATTTTTCCTGCCTCCATAGGATTTCTCTCAACAAACCCCTCTCCTCACCCACCATCTCCAGTACTTCCTCATTTGTTTTCCTTTCGGCCCATTTCACCTTCTCCATTCTTCTCCACACCCACATTTCAAAAGACTCCAATTTACGTCTATCCTCCTGCTTCAGGGACCACATTTCCATGCCGTACATAACTATTCTCCATATCAAAGTTTGAATGAGTCTTTTTTTAACAGCCTTACTCCTACCGCAATTTTTCTTCTTATGTCCTTTTCTCCTTACTACTTTGACCTTGTTGGTCCAAAACACTTCTGAGGTTCATAAACTGTTCTACCTGCTCTAGTTTTTGTCCTCATATTTTAATGTTTAGCTTAGTCTTTTTCATTCTGGAAAATCGTATAATCTTTGTTTTATTAATATTGATTCTCATCCCATATGTATCATACTGAGTTTTCAATTCACTTAGCAATGCTTTTACCCCTAGGCTGACTGACGGATTAAAGCTTGGTCATCAGCAAACCTAACTGATTTTATGAACTCCCTTCCGACTTTCACTCCCACTTCCAGTTATCCCCATGCCCCTCAACACATAAGTTGAACCGCACTGGTGACAATGGGCAACCCTGCCTTACACCTCCTCCTAACACTGCCCATCCGGACTCTCTGTTCCCCACTTGCACCTGAGCAGTCTGAGACATGTACAGGTCGCGGATTAGCCTCCTGTCCCTCCAATCTATTCCTCTTTTCTGCAATATACTCATTAGTTTTTCTCAATTCAATCTATCAAATGACTTTTCGAAATCTACGAAACAAGCAAATACATCCTAATCGTATCGATTTAAAAATAACAAAGAGAAAAAGCTTGACAAATATATGGGGTAGAATACCCAGGTAAAGAAGACGTATTACTTAGAGCTGAGCCTAGTAATTACTAGAAGGCAGCAGAAAAGAGAGTACCAAAACCTAAGATATTGCCTCAGAAGAAGCTGAAGAATAAATGAATGAAGTAAATCACCAATGAATATTTTATATGAAGAGTAGGAAGGAGAAAAGGTTTACAGAATATGTTTCATAGAAAGACACTAATTTCATTAAGGAAACTAGGTTAACTAAAAGCATGAAGAATAAAAATCTATTGTTATGCATAAATTAAGGGAGAATTTATAGGTAATCATACTATTACTTCTTTATGACCTGTTTCAGGTCATAGAGCCTGATAGAACCCATTAGTGACCATTTATTTCACAGAAGTTGCATAGATAAGTGTGGGCAGTTGTCTCTCCTTCCCATTTAACCAAAGTCCAACCTTATGTATATCACTGAGAAATGCTGGTTTTTGGCATTAATTTCATAGGAATCGGAAGTCTCTGTTAATGCTATAATTCAAATTTGGCATATTTAATGGCAAAACACATAATTGGTTGATTGAATACATGGAAATTAATTCAGAATAGCATCCTAGTTTTATAGTTTCCCTTCATTCCAGTTTGCTCCTAGTCTATGAAAACAAAGAATGAAAATCTGAACAATCAATATGCCCTAAAAGCCTTTAAATTACACCAATAATAACTAATAATTGTTCTACATACTGTTGGACAATATTCTCTGCATTTTTATTGAAAAATTTGTATATAGACATATTATTCCAAAAAGGAGATGACCTCAAAAGTTATAAATGAACAATGGACTAATGTAAAATAAAATAATGTTGATGAACCCCATATTCTATGCATTTACCAATGATATTCTAGTTTATAACCCCCATAAAGCTACAAAAAATTCTTAATCATACTCTTTTGGGAGAATAATCATCATTTGTGAAATCGATCATCCTTAGTTATTTCTACTATTGTGAATAAACTTTGAAAAAAGAAGGCAACTATACTCCTAATAGTTTTATGCACCTATTTGAATGACCAATTAAAATAAATAAAGAGAGTAAAATGTATTCTGGCTCACTGCATGAAATGATTCTTCAGTTACTTGTTCCACTGTACAATTTTATTAACGTAATGGGTCACCCTGACATATAGTTGGGCACCTACCTACACAGTAAAGGTCTAAATTAAAGGTCTCAAGAAGGATAAATATTATCACTAAATTAATCCCTAATTTTTTACCTACAAGTTGAGTGAATGAGATTCTCAGAATTGAAAATAACATTAGAATCTTAAATAATCCTAAGTCAACCCTGTTCATCATGGTTGTAAATCTAACTACAGACCAAGGGACATTTTAAAGTTGACAATTAACCATTAAAAATTTGAATACATAATGTAAAATTCAAAATAAGGTCACATAAATAATTTCATAATATATAAGGCAACATGTTGTGTCAGTTTTTTATGAATGAAAAAATATCATGACACCAATGCTAACCTTCAGATGCCTACTCCACTCTTGCCCTGAATAGCTACGCATTAATGGAAATACTGTAATACCACACAATACCACACTTTCAAAGCCTCAGTTTTGAAAGGTGGTTTTATAATATCTATAAAGTAACCAGGTGATAGCCAATATCAATAAAATTTTCACAACATCTAGGTATCATTATCTCATTCAATCAAGTCATTAAGCTTGATTTGCAGTATCCTTAAACTCTGAATGCAATTATTTATTCTGATAAAATTTGAATGACTAAAATGGTTGAGAATTAGAATGATCTCAACAATTCTATCCAGAAACCACAACATGGATCACCATGCATTAAGAAAGGTAGGAAGTTATTTCTGAACTAAAATCTACATGGCAATTTCTAAGAGCTTAACATATAGAAAAAAATTTACCTATTCAACCTATTGCTGTTTCTAATTCTTGGAAACTATATAAATGTTAAAGAATTACATGACTACCCAATAACAAAAAGGGAGAAACAGGTAAAAAGGTCTTTGAGTTTAAAATAGGTTTAATGTTGAAATGGCTGTTTGAAATAAATATTATCTGCATGGATCAATTTCAATGAGTGAATGAAGATATTGCATAAAATAGTTATTATTCATTTCTTACCTTAGGTACTTCTGCAAAACCTTGAAATTTAAACAGTGATTCATAGAGGGAAAGAAGCTGATCAATAAGATTTTGAATAATTAAGGAAATTAGAATAGAGTCTATTCATATATTTATTAATTAGGTAACTCTTGGTAGGTTTGACAGTAATAAATAAACTCCAATTTCTTCCATACTCAATGTATTTGCAATGTAAAAGCAAGGTGGCTTGGCTCCTATAGAAGTGCATCAACTAAAGAAGACACCCACATTTCCTAACTTAACCCATTAAAATGGATAAAATAATATTTGATTCATACTTCACAACTTGTTCCTTAATTTTATCTTGCGGTCCTAATCGATTATCTGGAAACATTCTGTTATTCTAAGCCCTTAAATCAATAATAGTTTGACTGCCTTTTAAAGATATCGCATTCATCATTTCAAGTGAACTTTGACAAAACAGCTGATCAAGAGTGAAATATCCGCTGCAGACAAACTATATTCATATACAATGCTCTCTAAGCACAAGACATGCCAATAATTCTTATCCTCTGATAAAGTGTAGGTATGTCAGTAGGAAATTGGCAATAAAAGAACAAATCCCATTGAAATGAATATATTAAATTAAAATAAAAGCAAGAAAAATAGGAGGTACTAATATTATTGCATATAAGGAAATATAAGGAGACTATTGTAAGTTCCCATCAGTATGATGGGAACGAGAAAACATACATGTACAAATGAAATATTCTCTATATGAACTGTACTTGCCTTCAATCCAGTTCTACGGCAAGCCTCTAATGATCGAGGACTTGTTAGAACATATGGGCAATCATCTGCTTTAGGACCATCAAAGTTGTAGAGATCAAGACGTAATTTGGACCCTTTGCGTCGAAAGGTTGAGTGCTGGCTATGTTGTGATGAGAGACTAAGTGCGGGGGGTGGTGGGGGTGGAGGGGGTAGGGATGTCCAACTATCAGGTTTGGTCCTCATCCCACAGTGGATGCTGCCGGTGACTTAGAGCTCTGGGCTCTAGAAACCATCTGTGAGAGGGAGATGATCAAAGTTCAAGTCTTGGGCAATATACAGGAAATTCCATTGTTATTCTGTGAGAAATAAGGATGAAGTTTAGGGGGTTGGGTGTTTTGCAAGACATATGGAAGAAAATGACCTGGTAAGTAACTCAGTATATTATGGTAGCATTTGGAGGATACATATGATATTGGAAAGTAGTGACTACTTTATTGATTTCAAGAATCCTTGAGAAACACTGAAATGGCATTCAAATATGTTGCTCTGAATGGTTCACATATTTCAATAGTTCAAGCAAATGAATTATTAAAAGTATAATGAATTCATTGAGAGAAACGTTTTGAATATTTTTTATGAATGATATTCTAGCATGCATGAAATTTAAACATCATCTGAACTAATTGATATTAGATGACCAAGGTAAAATATATTTTAATAATTAATAATTATGTGAAAATTAGTAATTTGAGGGAAAATTTAAAGTGATGGTTTGACTGTGAATTTTGAAGTTTAGGAAAAAATAATTGAGAAATATTTTAATTAAATACAATTAGGAATGAAGCAAAAGAAATTTCACACAAACTCTACTTTGAAAGTAAATTCGCAGAAAATACCATGAAAATAATATAAGAAAAATATGCATAAATCGTTTGGATCTGTGAATAGGTTTCTTAATGATAAACTCATTATCATCTAAGGGTTGAGTTCATCTTCAGAAGTAAATGGTGTTATCCTTGCATGAAATGTATATATGTTACATATGTATGTATGTCTGCGTGTATGTGTATATATGTGTGGGCGTGTATATATATTTACACACACACGTACATATATACATATACATACACACAAAACGAAAAAAGTCGTTCACAACTGTATTGAAAAACTATAACTTGGGATACACATAGCCCGAGATATAACATGCATATATTGTGTATACACACTGCTCGTGTATGGTGAAGCCATTACTCCGAAGACAGCACGAGGCTAGAGCTCACTGATCAATCCAAGGGTGCGAGAGAGGGGGAGAGGAAGAACAAATTTTAGCATCTCCGTCAGAGCCAAACACAATGCGCAATTTAAAGTCGCCAAATTGATCGAACTAGAAACGACAAAACGCACCTGTTAGAAGGAGATCGGTAAAGAAAATCCGGAGCAGCACCGCAGCACACTACGAAGAGGGGGAATCTGGGTATTGCAGCGAGCGCCAGACCAGTCTGCTCTGCGGCAGGGAAGTGAAAAATCTAGTCCCCCCCCTCACTCACCCTCCCCCCCACCTGACTTCGTACGCACGGGGCGAGAACGATCTCCCACACGCCCCCGCCGACCTGCCTTTCCCTCGCATCTTTTCCTAGTCGCCTTTCCACATGGCCGGAGAGGCTGCGAGCCTCCGCCCCCGATTGTTGGTTATAACTCCCTGCAGCAGTTCGCCGCACCCAAGGCGAGCGGGCGGGCGGGGGGGAGGGTAGAAAGAGGAGAAAAGGGCTAGGCTACATCCTGCCTCGGATTCATGCCCTGTCCAAAATGGTCATTAACGAACGGGGCAGCCTTTTCATTTCGGTTGCTCGCTCTCTATTTTTTTTATCCTCCTCTTTTGGTCACGACGGGAGGACGATGGCACGGCCGAAACTATCCACGGCATCAATCGCCGGGTGAGCCACGGTATTTTCCCTCATCGAGCGGGTTTGGAGAGCTGAGCACCTTATATGAGGGAAGGCAGCCCCGTGGAAACGAGCCGGGAGAGGCACACGCTGATAGGGACGAGCGGGAAAATATGGGGAGCGATCGCCGAATGAGATGCACAAGGAAGTGGCGAAAGGGGAGGGGGTGAATTTCTACGGAGATGGGGGTTGTGGTGGAAAAATGGTTAGATGTGACCCCGTTCTCACCACTTACACTTCCACGCGTGGGAGGAATTCTTAATTTCCCCCGTCCCGTCGCCTTCCGACGGCGGTAGCCATACGCACGGAGCCCCAGGCCTGAAATGGAAAGTCGGGCCGTGATCAATAAGCCGCGTCTGCGCATGCTCAGACTACGAGGAGAGGACTAACATTCCGCCGTAAAAGGACTGCCAGCGCCACTTTCAATCACTGCAGCTACGTGAACACGTGACGATCTTGCGCGGTCTTGATTGATTGCTTCGAGGAGCTCGCGACGGCGGATTCGTCACCAATTGGACCGCCCGCCCCTCGCGACAATAGGAGGCTATTGCCGCCACACGGCCCTTGGGGAGACGTCAAGGGGACATGAATCAACGCGGATAACTGAAGACGGGGTTCCAAAAGCCCTGCATCGTGTGCATGGGATCTCGACGATTTCGTTTGGCACTGACTGCCTCTCGTATATGAATGGGAAGCGTGATCATAAATTGTTATCAAGCGCATCTTAACTGCCCAAATAAACAACCTCTGAATCCGAATTCAGACACCAAGTGTTCAATCTGTTTCAAGCACCACTCGCACATTTTCGTGCTGCAATGAAGCAGCTAGGATTTACATACACAGAGGATAAATATATTTACAGTTCGATTCAGTCACTGACCACTCAATTAAATAACAACATTTGATGGTTGAGGATTCAGTAAAAATCTTGATCAAGTCAATATTTTTTCATGTAGATTACTGGTTGGCGATGTGCCCCATGTGTTATAGCCCTGATGATTATTTACAGATAAATCTAAACGTCGGCATGCATTAATGGTGAATGAGCTTTTGGCCACAACTTCAACAAACCAATCTATTAATAAGAGTAATCAGATGCTGCAGAGAAAATAGAATGAATAGTTTTGTAACTGACGCGTTTTCGTGACCATTGATCAATATAATAGCATGAATATTACTTAATTATCGATAAAATGCGGGTCGCGGTGGTCTAGCGGGTAGAGCGTTGGACTGCCGACCGGAGGGTCCCGGGTTCAATTCCCGGGCAAGTCACTTTGGGCACCTGCAGCTCCACCCAAGCTAGTTGATTTTTCGGGTACCAGATCTTCCTGGGAAACCATAACCGGCACAGGGAAAGGAACTGGCCCCCCTACCCTGATGTGTGAATATTCACACGCCGTATAGGGCTTGGTACATGGGTGAGCTCTACCATCACCTACTAAACCGACCTTCGGGTTGATTACTGTGTTTATGGTTTTTTATCGATAAAATAGCATTTGCATTTATGGGGGTTTAAGTCATCGCGACTGCTCCCGTGCCTGCTGGATGAAAGTCACGAATATTGTGTTCGCGCCTGTCCATTCCACGTTTTTGCAATCAGCTCCCGAATGTTCATTTGTGTTGGAAATATACTTCTCTTGCGCACCGAATGTTAAAATAAGTTTAATTTCAAATTTTCTCGGGCCAAGACCTTGCCAATAAAAATTCAGAGGCTATCAGCACACGTCAGATGGTTGGCAAATACGAGTGGACTACGTAATGGTTTCAAGTAAGGTTATACTAATATATTTGTAAGTAATCAACGTATGTTTAAAATCATGGGAATCAATTGCACAAGGGTTATCAAAAGTACACATTGAATTTCGTAAAAATGGAAAAAAGTGACAAAAAATCACAGTAATCAATTCATTCAAGAAGATGAGATGGGAAAACTCTCTTTACAGCCAAGCACCGGGGTTCGAATCTTGGAGGTAGAAGAAAAATTATTCAGCTACATGTAAGTTCCACATCAAGTGTCAAGATTCGACTATCGAAGTCTGAGTGACACTTATTGTGAAATTTTCGCGGTTTTGTATAAAGCATTTCGATGTCATATTTTCTCAATATTCAGGGTCGACGTTGCATTAACGCAGTGCATCAATAATACTTTAAATAGACATGATGCATTAAAGGGAATAGCATTAAGGAAAATATTGTCTCAGAAAAGATTAGACGGAATTCTTAACAAATAAAATAGAAGCTATATAAAACTGAATGGTTATTTTCTGAAGGATTGTTCGAGGGATTAACGTTTGAACTAAAAAAATGTAGGTGCAATCCGAAGGTATTTATCACTCTAGGAAAAGTCAGGTAGGCACAGGTTTTTTTTTGGTTTTATTTTACTTCTAGGAGGGACTTATGTTCCATTTCGACAGCTTGGATTCGATTCCAAGTATATTAATGATTTCTTTAAGACATCACAGTTACCAAATTGGAGGAGTGAACTTTTCACGCACGTATAACGATTTTCCGGTAGAAAATTCAAAGAGAGGGAGAGAGAACTTCTGCCTTTCAGTGAGTTCCGCTAACGTCTCGACCCCGCCATTGCATGAATGAAACGCTTCGATTAGGGATTCCAGATTTAATCGCAGCTTTCTACGACGTCCAGACAGCACCTTGTGGGAAATTTTATAACTTACTCACCTTAGTTACGACAACCGTGTCACTTAAGGTACGAGTATATTTAAAATTAAACAATAAATTGTGCATCGGCTTCCCTCTTTTAATTTTCTCCCACCTTCGTATTAAATGCGCCTAATATTTCAGCCGTAGGCTGAAATATTAGGCGCATTTAATTTGAGATGAAAGAACTTTGTAGGAAAGTGCACTTTTTAGATTTTGGCCTACAGTTCCTCAGACCGCGGTGAAAAAACGTCCAAACGTCCGTTCCTCATCAGCGACCTCATCAACAATGAGTGATACCATTAGTAGTGTGGACTTTATTCATGAAGCGACCGTGACACGTCCGGAGCTTGAGAGGTAATTAGCCTAGCTCCTCTCGTGACCTTAATTCACTATACCAATAAATAATTATCTGAGGTTTCTGAAGAATTAAATTAGATGCCAACATATCTATCCTTTGTCTTTCTCGCTATTACTGTGCAGAAAGTCCAACCGAACAAGAAAAAATAGGTTTCAGAATATTTAGTTGACATGATGACAATATCTATGAAATCACTTCCAAGTAAAAAAATGACCGAAATTATAAAAAAATGAATAAGATATTTGTTAAATTTTAAGCAGGAAGGAGTACAGGGAGGAATCCTATATTTCATTTCCAGCTGGTTAAATGATGTTGACAAGATATGAATCGAAAGTTCCGGATCCAGTCAATTAGCAGCCGTTTTTCGCAACGATAAGTAATTGAATATTGAAATTTTAAATTAACGTTAGTCATTCATAAAAAATTCGGTGGCTGAGGGATGTGTTTTAGAGTTAAAATATTTTCTGGAGACGATTGGTTTGAGTCATGCTACTTTTTGATTTTTTTAGGGGAACTTTTTTTTTAGTTCACGTTCAATGCTATTTGAAATGTGATTAAATAAGCAAATATACCAGCGAAGTACCTACTGCGGTGATCGTCATTACGCAATATAATGAAGCGGACGCAAGACCAATTTCTTCTTGCCAGCCTTCGTGCAGGATAAGTGGTAGATCCAAAGGGGGTGAAATTTACGACCGTTCTCGGGTCACAAGGAGGGAGTGGTTTCTTTGAAAGGAGTGGGTCGCACGGACGGTTGTGCTTCACAGTGGGCGTACCTGCACACTGCGGCCGGAAGATATGGAAATTGGGTGCCGTAAGAATTTTAGTTCCTTTGTTGCCTCCGAGAGGGTTTTGAGATAACGGTGCAGTAATATGTCCGAGCATTTGTGACTGATACATTTTGCGGAAATAAGTTAGTAAAAATAAGGTTTTTTCTTGATGTGATTTATTTTATATCTGGCTAATTTTCCAACTACAATCAAAAGTCTACTACAACTTTTACACGCCATTGACGAGGGGGAACGTTTTTCACTTAATAAATGGTACTCCAAAAAGAAAAGAAGTCCAATTAAATTTAAATAAGTTTTTCTTGTAAATTAATAGCAGGCGCACCATAATAATAAAATATAATGAATTTCGATTCACTTTTGTCTCATATATCGATTATATAATTCATATCGAGCTCAAAACTCTTTGTAGACGCGAAAGAGTGAGAGAAAAAAGGATCTTGGCCATGGGGCTTCGGTGACATGAAAGGCTGTCATGGAGCTCCTCGGTCGACAACGAATGGTCCCTTCGCCCAAGGTCAAGAGCAGTATACGTATATATATATATCGTACATGCAGAAAAGGCTGAAATTCGCTGCATAGGCTGGTATTCCGTCGTAAGCTCTTCTTAAGATCGATCGATGCTATGAAAATCGACCTCGGTAAGGTCTAATCAAGGCGCTAAATAACAAGATACTCGAGAGCGCCTTCGTGGGCGAAGGTATTTTTTTTGTTACATGAGTAAATTGGAGATGAACAAATGGGAGAAAAATCGGAGCTATATGCTATGTTTCTTCACATTAATTTTCCAATAAGAATAATCGCAAATAACTTGCCGCATAACAATAATTAATGGGACTAAATAAATAAAAAAAAATTCGGAAGGAACTGAGAGTATAAAAAATTAAAAAAATATTCTAATGTATCAAGTAGAGAGTTACTACTTCAAAAAAGTAACTTAAAATATATAGTAGCATGAATGAAAATGTTGTGTGAATTATATTCAACTAGCTATCCTATTAATACCAATGGACTAGCAAACTTTGAGATTAATATCTGGTCGAAAACACGAGGAAAATATTTTTAAAAAGCGCCCATATTTATTTAACAACATGGAAAAAACGCAATTGATATAATTTCTTTTCCCAAAACGGTCACTTAATAAAACTACACAATATTGAACAAACGAATGTTTCCAGTGCTTTTGTAGTAATGTTCTCACTAATGCGTAAGAGGGAGTATTTATCAACCCAGTTAAAACTTATTTATCACCGAATAACTCCTGGCATTTATTGCTTCATCCTTACAAGATATTCACTGTCAATTAAAGATTGCTGAATCGTGGTGACAACTGAACGTATTTTAATAGCGAAAACTTTAATTCAGCTTTTTGTTTTAAGCTAGCACTTTTAGGACGAAACGAATAGGTAACATGAAAAATGTGATATGAAAACCAGACAAAACTAAAAATTATTAAACTCCTTATTTTTGCAGAATAGTTACTGAAATTGTATTTTGAATCCAGTTCGTATGGAGTTAGTTTAGCTCATCAAAAATAAGTTTTGTATATACGAAGAAAATTGTTCTAAAATTGAATTAAAAGTCAAAAGAATACAAATTATAACGAAAAGTGAAGAATCAGGCGTGATATTGTGGAATCGAGACATAATGAAAACTTTGTTGCAATTTTCCACAGTTAAAACTTTATTGCCGACCATGGTTTCGATACACTGTAGATTACCTGAAGATGATACATTGTATCGAAACCATGGTCGGCAATAAAGTTTTAACTGTGGAAAATTGCAACAAAGTTTTCATTACAAATTATAACATTTAAATTTACTCTATATTCCGATATCGTGTTTAATTTTGAAAATATTTTTTTGCTAGAGAGTAAAATACTTTTTTTTGCACCGAGAGGAAAATCCGTTCGAAAATGGAGTGGATTTTAGAGCCACAGTCCATGCCAACATTTATCATGATATGCTGACATTTATGTGGTATCGCCATAAAAAAAGAACATCCTGTGATTTTTGGACAAGATACCCTCTCCATTGGACAAAAAACCTTCGTCTTTTCTGGTTGATGTGATACCTTGGATGTGGATCGCCTCCTTCCATAGAAGCCACCTCCACCTGTCTCTCACTCGCCACCTTTATCTCCAAGTATGACCCTTGGAATTTTTCCTTGGGGTATTTTTTTAAAGACCCGTTTATCGAACTATATACGTCGTTTTATTGCTATTAAAATCTAAAGGGGGGATATAAATAAGGGCATTTATGAAAACAGTTGATTTCGATGATGAGGGAAGAAAATCGAAAGAATTTCAGTTTCGTTTTAACGAACACATATTGAAATACAGAGAACGCACGACGCGATTTTGATTCAGACTTTATAAGGACATTCATGAAATAGGAAAGCGCGTATATTTCTAGGCATCCTCAATATAATTATGGTGTCACAGGTGTATAGCCTTAAAGTATTTTATATTTTTATTGAAATTCACTGAAATCGCATATAAATATTCACATTTCTCGTTTGGCACCTATAAAAATCCACACACGAGCAAGCGAGAAACATCTTGTGCAAAGATAAAAAAAATACTTTGGGAAAGAAAGAAATAACGTATATGTTCGTGTCATACTTCATTTTTTAAAGATTTTTCACCGTTTTACCTCTTTTACCTACATTCATGAAACTCAGCCCTCATAAAGCTCTCATCAAAGTCGTACACTGTCATTAGTTTCACCGACGAGTGCTGTAATTTCGCGCTACTTTTCTCCAGCTAAAATTGACTGCATCCTTGCGCAATTGCCTTCCAAGCCTTCGAGCGGGCTCGGAAGCCACAAAATACAGACTTCATACTGCAGCAGCACTGCTAACACAACAATGGAAATCAATTATTTTCACGACAATAGCACTGATTTAGACCAGAAAGCGTGATAGAAAATGTTTGAAAATGAAAATTAGGACTGAAATTTCATGAGTAATTCATTCCCTTATAAATGGAACATTAAAAATGATGATATCAAAAATATCTAAAGCTAACATTTCCGAAAAGATATCGTCGAATGCATGCGTTTCCATTCTGCTTAGAGCATTCAGTAGATGGAAGAATATTAAATTACGTCAATAGTTTTCAATATATTGTGTACAGTCAGATTCCCATAATTGCTTCTTCTCTTGCTAAATTACGTGAATCGCTCGCTAAGTTCCAAGGAAAAAATAGAAATAACAGATAAGCTAGGAAAAAATAGCTCGTTGCCTTTTCCCAGCGTTTATCCAACATTTTGAAGCCGTCTAAAAAGTAGGATTCGGGGGTTAAAAAAATAGTTATCTGTGTAAGCGAAGCCCCCCTGGTTTAACGTGAATCGCTTTGCGTTTTGCCATTTTTTTGTTAAAAGTCAATCGGGGAAAAACCTGGTGAATAGTCGCTGGATGTAATAATGCGAACTCCATAATTTTTACCATCGAAACTGCGCAGTTGCGCACCTGTTCATTGTGTTGATGGAAAAGAATTTTTTATTTGCCAAATGAGGACTTTTTTTTTCTTCGTATATCTGGTGAAATAATGACGCGTAATACTCTCCATTTATCGTTTGCTCCTTTTGCTTTAGATCATTCCGCGTGCATCCCAAAAAATCGTGGCCACCACCTTGTCAGCCGATTTCACCGTCTTCGCTTTCTTCGGAGCCAGATCGCCTTTAGAAGCCCACTACTTCGACTGTTCCTTTGTCCATGGAGTGTAGTAGTGTATCGCTCACACACGTATGCTTCGTTCGCAGTTAGAA
This sequence comes from Hetaerina titia, assembly GCA_037158775.1. Taxonomy (NCBI): domain Eukaryota; kingdom Metazoa; phylum Arthropoda; class Insecta; order Odonata; family Calopterygidae; genus Hetaerina; species Hetaerina titia. The sequence continues at coordinate 18,782,195 of CM073773.1, forward strand.
TGCATCGACGCAGAAACTCGCCAGGATTGCGACTGAAATTTGCCAACCCAGTCTCCGAATCAACCATACGATTAGGTCTATTCTCTACTCAGAGCAAACGCGGCATCCATCTTGACGAAATGTTTTCACGCCCAATTTTCCGAGCAAAATTGTAAAACCTGTTCCTTGCGATATATGGCCGATGGCCTCAACTATTTCGTGAACTTAATTCGTTGATAACTCAAAATCATATCATGGATTTCGTCAATCATTTCGGAGGAAGTCAATTCCACTGGAAGTGCGAACGATGTTCATTATCTGTGGATGCACGGCCACGTTTCAACTCATTTACTAGATTGTAAACAGTCGTAAACATGGGAACAGATGTACTTCATCCTACTTCAAACTCGTCCGTACATGAACTTCATCCAACTCGACTTGGATCTCTTTCAGTATTAAGCCTTTAAATAGAAGTGTTTAATCACCAAACGAAACTAATCTTTTCCAATTTTTCTAAATAAGCAAAACTTTGATGTTTCAATTGACTATGAAAATGAAACCATGTGATGGATAAAGTTGAAACAATAACAGCAGTATAATGAAAAATAAGGCTTACCAAAGGAAAAAGTTTCCAATACTTAGAGATTCTAACCCATGACTTGGATTTTCTAAGGAGCTATTCAACGAGCCTCGTATCCTCTTACGGTGCATTTTAAAGAGAGTACACCGTAAACATAAACTGAAGTAGTTAAGAAATAGCAAGGTGCAGTTTAAAATGGCCAATCATTACACTGATAATACCAACCAACAATCATTATCAGATCGATAACATGTGCGTACATTTTGAAAAATAAAATGGATCGAAAAGATTCTTTCTGACCTATGTCCTGAGAACGACATACATGTAAGATACAAGATGTGATTGATGACTGTAAACATGTAACAAGGATCTTAAACAAAAGCAAGGACGATGAGGACACTTTCATCAAGGAAGAAGAGACACGAATATTTCATAATACCCAAATATACACGTAATGTTTGCCATTGAAATCGCCTTAATTAGCGTAAATTTTGACGTGGGAGGACACATCTGGAGGCGTGCTGATGGCTGAGTCACACGTTTCAAATAGCGATGCGAAGCTTGCTAACGAGATTAGTGCATATTCCGTAAGGAGTGCGAATGAGCAGACGTCTCATGTTTCAGAAAAAAATAATTTCATATCATATTTATTTTCGATTTTTGAGGAACCTATAGTGACACAAAGAATGCATGGATAGCGTAATTTAATTCATCACAATCAGGGCCTAGCCTTTATTTACAATCAATTTTCCTAACCCTTAATTGCATCAGTAAGTTTTGTCACGAAAATGTCATAATGATACCCATTTACAACTGCATAATACCATGCCAGAAATCACATGACCTATAGCAGGGTGCGTGAGAACACAAACCGTGGAAGATAATTATAAATTTTGTGCTGCAATTTCCGTAATTGAAATGGCAAATGACCAAATCTTTCTATTAAAAAATACGGGGGTGTTTAAATTTTGCTTTTCTGTGATGTTTGGGGGGGAAGGAAGAAAAAAAATTTATACCTATTGGTTAGGCGATATATTCCTCTAATATTAACGTGGTAGTTATGTCTTCTGACATATTCTAGGGTCTTAATAATTACATTAGCCTAATGAGTTAACTCGAGTGCCCTGAACTTTTATTAAAGCATTCATTGCCTGGGTCGCTCTCTTAGCGAATGAAGGGGTTTCCATCCTAATTGATCCAAAAAACCCCGCACACAAACCATATTATCGTAACATTTTTTCCCATACCTGGCTGACTGAAATGGAAATGAGCCATTCGGCGTAGAAAATTAGTACAGTAACGACCTCCATATTTAGAGATTAATCTCTCTTAAAGCGAAACAGGTACGTGGACTGAGTGAGGGAGGCTATTTTGGTGTTGGATAAGCTCTGAGAATAAAATTCCAACCTGGCACGGGTCAGGTCAAACTAAAATTAACGATAGGCCGTGGATTGATCCTGAGTGACAGGGATGGAGAAAAAATGCGTATGAATGATAACGTGGGTGGCTTGCGACGATCTCATCAACTTCCGTCTCAATTTTTCGAATCGTTCATCTTTAGTAGAGGGAAATTTGAATAATAGGTGTAATGGATTGAAACTGATTGCGCTCGTTCCTTTGTCCACGGCCATAATATCATTTTAAAAATTGCCATCGTGCCAGCAAACAAAAGTAGACCGCTTACCCTATCCCAATTTAAAAGGACGACGGAGATAAGTTCAATCAATAGGACACCAATCGTGCGCTAAAACGACGATCGCAGTTGACATTGGCTAATCGAAAATACATTCATGCCCTTCGACAAGTTGCCCTAAAATTAAAATCGACTCAGGAACCACGACTTTGCTTGCGAAAGGAGTCATCGTGACGTGAATGGGAATTATTTTCGCCCATTTGACTTTCACGAAATTTTGAAATGATTGTGAAGGATTAATCCATACTCTGCACCACCAACCAAACGGAAATTGGCTCAGGGTGTTAGACTTGCTGCAAAAACTGCGAATATTCGGAAAGGGATGTAAGACCTATGGCGACACAGGAGGTTGAAAGTTGGCGGGGCAATTCTAAGTTGCTGGTTCGATTTCGTCTAAGCACACATGAAAAACCTAGAACCGAAATGACATAATGTAAAAATTTTATGACGATTTCAAATTAATTTGCGATGAAACATTTTTACTCTTACCATACGCGCGGAGGAAATGCAGGGCATGAAAAATATGTCAAGGAAGATACATTTTTCTGAGAAACTCTAAATGCGTTTCAATCGTTTCCTGACCGTGCCTGACCGTACTTATATAAAGTGTGTGAGCCTACTGTATACATGGAATTGGAATTGATAAATACGATCACTCAAAAAATACTTATCGGTGCGACAGGTAGTTTTATTTTGGGATATTTTTCATTAAATTCTGGAAAACTGATTAGATTGAGGTGAACATCGACCCAAGTTAAATTTAAAACGACAAACGTTTTAAATTTAACTTGGGTCGACGTTTTAAATTTAATCGCTATTAATATAATAATTAAATAATAATAAAAAATATATATAAATAAACCATACACAAAATAATCAACCCGAAGGTCGGTTTAGTAGGTGATGGGAGAGTTCACCCAGTATTTAGCCCAGCGGCGTGTGAATATTCACACATCAGGGTAGGGGGGTCAGTGCGGGTTATGGCTTCCCAGGAAGATCTGAACACGAAATATCACATAGAATCGACATAGGTAATATCACATAGACCGGAGGGTCCCGAGAATCGAACCCGCAATCAATAGTTCAACGCTCTATCCCCTGGACAACCGCGACCCACAAATGTATAAATCATTTTATAAAATAATAATGAATAATAATAATAATGAAATTTAACCGCTATTATTGGTGAAAAATTCATAACTTGTAATAACTTCACATTGTTAATTTGGCATGCGATGCTTTATAATCGCGTTGTAAGGTGTCACATGAAATTGTATAGTATATAGTATTCGCATTTAATTTGTACATTCCGTAATCTACCAAACTTTCTCTACGCAGAACAGACAATTTCTCGTTTGTTTTTATTTTTTATTACTTTATTTATATTACTGGTTTTTTTATTTATGCTCTGTATTCATTACACATTAATTGCTATCAAAAAATCAACTAAAAATAAATATGTAACTACAGATGTGACCAGCATAAGCTGAAATAAAATGAAGGTTCTACCACATTTTTGTTTTATAACTCCCGTTATTATAAATATGAACGTCTAAAAATTTCACTCATTATTCATGCGGTCTGCTATCAGCCGGAATCATCACCGCCTGTTAAAAACAATTCTATCATACCGACGGGCTTGCGATATGGAGATTTATCAATACAATGAATGAAATGAAGCAATTAAATCATCTTGAACAATGGATGAATTTTCAGTTGATTAGCCTTTGTCCAAGCAGGGTTAAAGAAGTTCTTTCCATTTCATCGGCGCAAAGAGATTTTAATTAAAGAAATAGCCTTATTTATTCCAGGTCTTTTTAATCTATTTTCCTGGAGACGCTACGCTACGCCAAAGCGAGAGTGAAAGCCTTCTGTGAAACGATTTCAAAATCCACTAAAGGAATGTTCTCGCTACTCCATTTTGCTCAGACGTTTTCACGAAGAGATGATCAAGTAGCTCCTTTTACCTGCCTTCAGAGGTGAGAGGGAAAAGAAGAAAAGAAAAGTCTTTCAGTAGTTTTGAAATCCCTGAAATCAAAGTTTTTCGTGTTCTTTTTACTTAGAAACTCCTTAGGAAAGAAAATTAAAATTCCACTGCGATCGGAAACGGAAGAACGCTTAGCTTCAAAATTAAGTAAAGATTAAAAGGTTCTGTGAATGTTTTCCTTAAAATTCGTAAGATACAAATTACAGTAAGTGACAACATTGAAACAACACTATCATGATCGAGTTAAATTTGTGGGCATCCGAGAATGCCAAAACCAGCCAATAAAACGAAAATATAAAAATGTTATGAGGTAAATTTCCCGGTAATCAATCAGAATTAATTAGTTTCTTTCAATAGTATACATAAATGGGTACTGTGCCCTGAGGTCATTCTGTTTGAGTTAATTTATGATTTTTGCGCAAATTAACTTCAGGCTTCGCAACTCATAGGAATTAAGTCAAATTAAATCTCGAGTATACAACTTAATGATGTTCCATTAAATTGATTAAATTGAAAACCTCCTCCAGGCATATTTGAGGAGGTGTGGAATCCGACAATTGAGGTATTTTTACCCAAATCCGGTAAATAAAGAAAATAAAGTGTTTACTGTGAACGTGTTCATTATTGTTCTATTTTTTTCTCAGTATCTACGGCTCAAGGGACTGATAAATGTAATGGCATTACCAGGGTAAACGCGTTACATTAATGGATGTCATTTTACTTGATGTTCATCGATGCTCCCTGTGCCAGCGGCCCACCTATCGTACGTAATAAAATGAATGCAAATCAATCACGCACTCTCTAGCTTGGATGTACAAAATGGCCTTTATACTTGCTGCATTGACCCTCGCCCTTATCAAGCACTCACTCAGACGGTTTGCGAGAGATTTCTCCCTTCGCCAGCGGCCCACAATCGCACGTAATAAAATAAATGCAAATTAATCACGCACTCTCTATCTTGGATGCAACAAATAACCTTGATCCTTACTAGTCATAAGAACTCATACAACCAAGGATTACGAGTGATTTGTCCCTTCGCCATTGGTCCGCCAATCACTTGCTTGGGTATGCGTAAACGCCTTAACCCTTGCAAATCTCAGTCACCCAAAAAAGACCTACCGTGGAATCTCTTCCGACGTTAGTCCTGTAACTCGCACTTGGGGTAAGGTAAGCGAAAGGAGGTGGGCACCTCCCTTACATTCCCCAGTTTGTTCCTCGCTGCCTACTACGTAGATGTGCTGGAAAGACTCCGAAAAAGGGTCATCAGGACGAGAAAAGACATCTCTGCTACCTGGAAACTCCATCACGACAACGAACCTTGCCACAACACGCTACGTGCCCGCGAGTTCCTGGCCAAACCCTTTGTGCCAACGCTAACCCGCCCCCCTATAGTCCTGACGTCGCCCCAGCAACTTATTTTTGCTCCCTTGGACTAAGGCATCCCTGAAAGGAACCCTTTTTTCATCCATAGAAGACATCCAATCATCCGTGACGAAGACCCTGCGAGAGGTCCCCGAAGACGCCTTTCAAGGCTTTTGGCAGAGTCTTTGGAAAAAATATGTAGAGGCCCAAGAACAGTACTTTGAGGAATTTAAGTGTTTGTGCAAATCTGTTCAATAAATTACTTAAACAAATAATGGCATTACTTTTGGAACGCATCCTGTCTTTTTAAATTCTCAAATGTCCATCGGTGCACAGCAGCGGATGACTCCGTTTAAGTGCTTGACGGATCGCTGGGTGCCATGTGTACGCATGTGGAAAGTAGAATGGCTAGCACCCCCAGCTACACGTCCTTGCGTCCAGGGAAGTGTATGAATATACCTATATTACCACACAGGAATTTCTCGCAGTTCTTTGAATGCGTCAAAGGTTCTATGTGTTCAAAACTTTAGGTTTAAACGCGTGGATGGTGACGTCTACAATTACCTTGTTATATGGTTGATACGGAAATTCTTGTCAACATTTTGTTCCTCTAAGAAAGCATCTAGAAAATCAAAGTAAAGGAATTTGAATTTTATATGAATTTTTCGATAGTTTTGACTCTAGTTTATTAAAAAAATGGCACCAAGCGCGACTAGTTTTTTATGCCAGCAAAATTAAATATAATATTTTATCAATGTCCTTAGGACCATTTTCGGGGAAACTTTACACATATGTATTGTTTATACTAGAGTATACGCGACGGAATTCCGAGTAGCGAGGTAAATTGCGTTCTGTCGTGATCATTTACCAAATCCTGCCGACGTCGCCGGAGCGAGGACCCGCCATGGTCTTCAACGGACACGGGTCGCCACGCACGAAAAACAGTGCTCAAGCGCTGTGCATTCGAGTGGTGGGAAGGGGAATTCAAACCATTTAAAAATATAAATCACGAGGGTTACCGAGGAAGCACGGAAGAGTGACTTCCTCCCAACTTGCTAAGTGGTCAAATACGCTGACCATACCTTTGCATACTAGTAACTGAATGGAAGAACGACGACGTAGCCGTAAACGAGATTGTTTCCAATACCGAATACCTGTATACACTCTTCAAGCCTTTGGGCATAAGGCTTTTTAAATCTCTAAATGAGTTCATATCGAACCAGGAAGTTATAGATGCTCACCGGCCTTGCTAACAGATAACTTAAATTCGAATCTTGCCAGACACGCCAGTGAAAGTTGGAGGATATTTTCATCGCACTTTATAGAAACTAAAACAAAAATAATTTGATGAATAACAAATTATTTTGATAAGTTTTTCATTCATTTACGAAATTATCTAAGAAAATATTGAAAAACGCTCCACCAACAAAAAAAATGATAATCTATTAACATAATTTCCTTACGTGTCTGTGTGTGTGTTTCTGGTTTCTGGGTGCACTCCATAAAGCCACCTGACGATCTGGAAAGTTGAATATTTGCTTAATTACAATTGAAATCCCGGAAGAGAATCAAATAGTCTCTTTTTTGTGGTTTCCCCTCGGTGGGGAGTTTAGTAAGAGGGTTCCACAAGCATGTCCGTAGTAACTCGTTAATATTTAAGTTTCCATGGAGATACTAATCGAAGAAGGATTTTTGAATCATATTACCGAAAACGTACTCCAATTTACAGGGAGTTGAAAGTTGAATATTGAGTGCGGAAGATAGTGTCCCGGCTTCGAGCCAAATGAGAATCTACGGGGTTCGTGATTCTAATAACTTATAAAAATAAACTAATGTCGAGCTCTCGGAAGTCATGTGGCAATCTGTACAGCGGAAATCAGCGGAAGAGTTTGTACATTCTGGCTAAAGGCAACCAGATAGCCATTAAATGATGAAGCAGCTTAATTACCAAGAAATTAAATAAAAGCATTGGCTCATCAAATAGGTTAAAATTAATTACATAGTTTATACAACGATAACGTTGCAGCGTACTCTAAACTAATGTTTCATATTAATAAGTTTTGGAAAACATGTTCTCCAACGAATTTTATTTTTTAAAGTTTGTTAAATTTGTAATTAAATTATTCAGGAAATTGTTAGTTTAAGTCAGAATTTCCAGTAATTTGAAACATACTAATTTATCTTAAATAGATATTGGAAAAATATGTTATAAAATAACGTTAAATATTTAAATGTGAAACAATGTTATCGTCAAAATAGTTTTAATCTTTACACCACTGATTAAAGCGGCAAATTTCTTATCCCTCAGAAATACCTTAAATTAGCCAACCACGAGGAGTTAAAAAAACCTTCATAATAAAAATAATAACATTGACAAGATAAAATCCGGAAATAAGTCAATAGTATTTAATTGTTAATATGTAAAATTTTAAGAAGGAAAAGAAAATATTTTTTAAAACTTCAATTTAAGAAAGAATATTTTGGTGATAAATTAAGGACATTAATAAAAATACGAGTAAATATATTTCATTGAATTGAAAAATTTTATGGAGAAGCATGTCTTTGGTCTGTTTGTGTTTTTAATCCAATCTGAAAATCGGAACTATTTTCCAACCCATTTTTAAGTTTAAATTGGTGGTTATAAAAAATAAATTAATGTATTCGTGTAATTGAAAAATGATCACGCAAAATAATAAGATATTGTGATAATTTAAAATGCAATAATATATTCAAAGTAGCAATTAATAATCGTGAAAGTACATAATATTATCAAAACAAAGCTTTAAAAAGTGCATTCTCAACAACAATCACATTCGGCATGTTGAGATACCCACGTTTACTAATAAACTTCTCTCAATTCCAAACTGATACTCATGATACAAATACTCAAAATCCAACTAAAAAAACTTTAAAAATGACTCAAATGCATGCTCTTTAAATTTCAATCTTTCCGGTTTCCCTCGTTGCCCTGGCGAGGGTTTCGATGGATTGGATGATTATCGAGCTTAGGTTTCATTGACGGATAGTTCGTTTTTTGATTAAAAAAGCACCAGAATGCATGAGAATTCTATTATTGGAAAATCGTTACCTTCTTGGAACAGCTCGGCTCGATGATTCGAACAAAAACACACTTTGCCAACCAGAACTTCTTTAACCTTTCCAGGTAATTAATTTTGCCATCCATTTATGCATGTGTTGTAACAAGGCTTCGCTCTCGTCAAACTTCAGATTTGATATGGAAATCAGTGAGAAGATGAAGTAACGTTTGGGACGTTTAATCTTAGCGGTGGTTTGAAATGTATTGAGCGTAATTATTACCTGTCGAAATGTACGAGAAAAACGTACTTGAAAAAATTCCAAAGAAGACCAACTATTTAAGAACGTTACAGGGAATTAGTATTACAGGTGATCAAGGGCTTACTCAAACATAAGCTGCGGGCTCGACTCCCGGCCAAAAATAGCCATAATTTCCTCAAAATGGGAATTTCTAGACGTTTCTTAGTTGTCTAAGGTCTGAAAAATCTAACAGTTGTGCTTCCCTTACCAAGCGGTAGCATTTTTCTACTGTAATATTTGAAACGAGGTGAATATGAGCGAGTTGCATAACGTTAAGGATAAACAAGCCATATCTTTATAGCTATAAGCCGTCGTTCGGCAAGCCTTTCTTTACCCAATTCAGCATTTCTTAACAGGCGAGCTTCTAAGGGCGGCATTTTAATTTGTGTACTAAAATAGTGAAAAATAGCACTGAGGATTGATTATTGGTTTAGATGCTTTACAACCTTTGATTTAGGCGTGTGAAGGATTGGTTTACGTCTGGGCACGCTGGTCTAAGATATTGTTTGTTTGATGGAGTTTCCAAATTAATACGGCTTATGGGAGTTATAATACAATTACTTTTGTATTTGAGACGTGAATATTATAATTACAAATTAAGAAGGATATTATCAATATTACTCAATGTACACAAAACAATGTACGAGCTCTAAGCACTTATTTATCTTCGATTGGATGAAATAATATATGTTTTTGAAATAATATATTCCTAAAACATTCTCAAATCCAGAACTCGAATTTGATATTCCTCTCGGCGGAAGATTTAAGATCCAGAGGCCAAAGGGAGTAACGCTCCCGCCATCTGTGGATATTCGTGAACACTAAGGGCATCTACCGTAGTTCCTAGTGCCAAATTTTACGCTTGCGTCAGGAGCAAAAACGATCTCAAAACTGAGAATTTAGTCAATACCATGGAGAATTCAAATGTACTCAGAAACCCAAACCTCGAAATTCAGCTATCTGTGCCTAAAGTGACACCGAAAATGGAGATAAAATACATTGTTGACGATAAAATCAGAAAAAAACTACTCAAACAAAGAAGCGATCCTCCGGAGAAATCTACGCTTCATATTAGCCAATCTACCGTTTTAAGGTAGGCATCTAATAAATCCATTAAACTATAACACAACTTTGTGTTCTTCTAAAGACCTTTAAAAAATATTTCCCTCAGATTGGATTGCATTTCAGATACACAACTCTCCCAAATCCTTTCATGCTTCCTACTAGGCTTATTTTTGTCCACCCAAATCTAGCTAACTTCATACTCTTCTTTGAATGTTGACCTTCAAGATCTTATTGCATCATAATACTCAATCAAATAGATTTTTCTTCGTTTTTGAATTTTCCTAGACAACACTCACTATTTTGGATCTCAACGGAATGCTTCATTGCTACGCTTTATAGAAAAACCTACATTAATTCGGTATTAACGCCTCTACTAAGCAGAGAGGACATCAAAGTTGTAGGGTATTTTCATATTTGTGGTGGATTTCACATGCCTATCTCATATGCAGCAAAGAATGGAAAGGCGCAAACTGGACGGACCAACAAATTCAGAATAGTTCAAGTTATATGAGCATTCATGATGAAGGGGTAAATACTACGACAAAAAATATACAGTAACAAAAAAGAGCATTGTGTGAAAATATTCATGTGTATTATGGTATGATCTCAACCAGAGAGTGGTGAGGCGGCAAACAAAACATCTGGTAACATATCGTATTTTCATTTAGAGCAGGGCTATTATTATATCGGTGTATTAATTAGATACTTTTCCCCGAGATCGCTTTTTGAATGAAAATGACCGACGATTTCATAACTAAATTTTAATGCTGCGTGACTATTCAAAAACTCCCTCCATACACAAATTCAATCTTTACAGCGCTGAAATACCCGAAATGAAAATTAATGGCATAACTACGAGATTATTAGGGACTCGTATATTCGTTTTTTAAACACGTTAATCTATGAGCATGGGAACATATATCTATAGTTATAATACTAATGTGGACTGTCAAAAAAATCAGAATAATTTTTTTACTAAATTTAGTGCATTATATTCATTATTAAACACCATTGCTCGAGCCGTTTTTTGAAAACACAGAAAAGATAGTGAAAAAAATTATTCCTTCTTCCATTAAAGAGCACCACTTTTATTCACGACGTAAACAGAGAATATTAAAAAAATGAATACCCTGATTACTTACTGTGCCTTTGCATAGTTAAAGGTTAAGGGCTTCGGATAAAGGATAGCATTAATTAGAATACATGGGCAAAAATACGGTAGGTCGTTTCAAATAGCTGAAGTGGGACATTCGCTTAATGGTACACGCAGCAGATGCGTGGAGAGCGTTCAGGAATGAAATTTCATGAATGGAAATGAAGTTAAAGCCGTTCGCTCCATGTGGTTTGAGCCTTCATTCAACATGAAGGGACATTATTTTAGCAAAAAATAAATGAATTAAAAATCGTTTCATAAAATGAAATCTTCATGGATATGAGTAACTTGAAAATCTATTGCCGAAAAAAAAGGAGTGGAATTTTCTGGAGGAAATCAAGCATCGACTGTTAAATTTATTTAATATGTAAAAATGAAACAATCTCATGGATTTTGCCTTAAAAGAGTAATTTCGGTGTGAGCATTTACTTCTTTCAATCGCAGATTGCTCGCAAATGAAAAAAGTGTGTTTGAATAGATAGAACCGGGAGTTCAGGGAGAATCGGATATGTTCTTCCCTGTGCGAATGTTTCTTTGTATATCAAAACCAGCTGTTCTCATATGATACCAGGGTGCGTTTCTTTGACATGGACTCACATTTAGCCAAGTTCTCCGCAACTCTCTAAATAATATCATCTTCTATCAGCTTCTGCAATGGATCTGGGATAAATGAAAAAAAGTCGTTGCGGATTGTCATATGCAGTTAAAAATTTAAATTTCCAATCATAGTAAGGTTTGATAAATGAAGAGCGAATAAAATGAAATTGTAACATTCATTTGACTATTGTTCTCCATGAAGTAAGTGTCACTTACAAATATTTCACTGCTTCCTAGTCGTTTTTATACGGAATTAAAGTTGCACAAAAATGTACATACTTAATTTTAATTCTCGCTTTACGGTGCACTTCCAAAATTTGTTATAAATCACGTAATAGCACGTTGGAGAAGATGTTGTGGAATGGTATTGGAAGATCGAACAACCAACGACAAAATTAGATAGATAATGGATATAGAAGTATCACTGATAGACACAGTAGAAGACAAACAACTTAGAGGTAAGGGCACGGGACAGATGAGAAGCTACCTAAAGAAATTTGTGAATGGACCCCAGTTGAAAGGGGGAAGAGAGGAAGCCCAGGAAAATACCTGGAAAAAGTAAACAAAACAAAGAAATGCCTAAGACAATCTAGAAAAAGGAAGCTTTCCTGGATGAAAACAAATGGCGAATAGGATACTTAAACACGATCATACAGACTAAGAACACATCGATGAAAAAATGGTTTACATAAAATCTTTCAATATAATTTCGCTGTAGAGTTTTGCGCAATCAATTCAATACTAATAATTATCCCAAACATTTTATTTTTCGTCACACATCATACGACTCGGGAATCTTCTAATGCATCAATCAGAGACTGAAATACGTTGACTCACTAAGCTATCGTTCACTAAACTTAAATAGCTGAATCAACACCTATTTCTCCCTCTGTATTAAAATTCATTGGCTAAGTTGAAAAACTACTGGCAATACTGCTACTTATTCCCTATTACTTTTCGCTCACTGCGCTTTTTCTCCCCTTATCCTGCGTAATCTTATTAATACAGAGGTTTTCGATAAGCCTCCAGCCTGCTTTCCTGCGCCAGTCTTAACCATGTACAGGAAATGAAAGTGTCCAAAAAGAAGAGAGATTAGCTTTTTTTCCCCTTCTTTACGGGGCGCACTGCTCCATGACACTTCCATACGTTTTCCGTAGCTCAGACTTCAATATCTATTCAAAATGTTTGCTTCGCTAGATGACCTTCGAACATGAAAAAAATTGAAAAAACAAGTCTATATACGAAGGTAGGCTGAAAACTAATGCACACATGCCTGTAGACCACAAACAAAATGACCTTCAGAAGAACTCCTGGTGGCATGTGGAAGTAACATTCTCCCTCAACATGCATGCGCAGGTTTGAGGTCATTTCATTCATCCAGTGTATTTTGAGAAGCGGAAGTATGGAGACGAGTTCTAGTGCTATGTCAACGCGAGTTAAACAGCGTGCTGTTATTGACAGCTGCCTTCACTTCATCGTCCGAGGTGCAAATATTACCTTTGAGGAAAAAAAATTAAAATCCCAAGGCTCAAGTTTCGTCGTTTAAAATTTATTTTCCACTAAATTTTGGCTTAAAGATTATATGCAATAGTTGTGGAATTAAGTTATCCTTCTGTTGGCGTACAGCTACGAGAAATTGTACCCGCCAACCCAAAGATGCCTGAATTAATATGCTGATGAAAAGTACAAAGAAACCATAGCACATCTTGATAAATAAGAAAAAAAACAATCAACAGAAATATTTTTGATATAATCGTTCACAGAGAAATATCATTCTGAAGTGAACGTCTATATAACATAGCCGAATTAATTAATACTAAATAATTAAATTTTTTCACTTTAATATCTTTGAACGATTTACCCTAAGCGGATAGACATCTACTGACGCAAAACTGTTGGTTTTAATGTTTATGTATGAGGGTTTTAGAATTAATCTCAATGTAGCATGACGAGGGAAATTGGCACATGAAGGAAATGGCCTTTACCCTTTTATATGACTAATTTCTGTTATCCAGATTACCGCATAGCATGATTTTAAACGTGACTGACCACTGCTGGGCATCACATCTGGAATTTGAACTTGAGACCCTCTGGTCAACATTATAATTTCTGTCCTATAGACTTCCCCACCATCTTCGACAAAGTTTAAACCATAAATATATTTTTTAAGTGTTGGAGAGCGGAAAAGTCAATTTCATGTGCTAATTTTCGCCGCTTCCACTCTCAATCCTCAATTGGGCTATCAAATTGAATCCATTTCCTTCGCCTTGCCTCATTACATTTATCAACACCGAATCCTTCACTGTCTCCGAATGTCACCCCTGAATCCGTTTGTTTACGCTTAAGCACCTGATATATATCTCATTAATTAATCTGCTAGCACGCGGAGGAAGTGGCGATTGCGAATCTCATTTCCTCTCTCATTCCTCGGAAGAACATTGTCGCAAGAATAAATCGCGAGAAGAAATCTCATTTCCTCCTTTCAATCCTTGGAAAAAATTATCATCCCAGAGTAACCCTCAACACCAATTATAGATACGTGCTGACGAGGCTTTGGTTTTGGCTGCGTTATCACCTTTACCGGTTCATTAAGCCAAACAACCCTCGAATGAATGCGCACCTTCGCAGGGGGTGTGACTCTGAGTGAGACACACTATGCTCCGACCGGTTTGACCCTTTGTCCCTTCTTGCAGCCCCACTCCTGATCTTCAGTTCCTTTCGAAGTTTTCATCCTTGAGCCAGTTTTCCAACGACAATTCCAAACAGGGTCACGGCCATATCGTATAAGGAATTTCAGAGAAAAATTAGTTTTATCCAGAATCCCTTCCTTTCGACTACATATGTGTACCGTTGAAATTCAAATTTATGCCGTCACTAGTTTCCCGCACCCGTACGTTATACGTTATGTGAGTGAGGCACGGATGAAGCGTCCATTCCACCCATCGCAATATCACGCGCAAACATCGAGGGATACACAAAAGTTCCTCCGCATTTCCATCACCGTACAGTTTATTTTTTTAGTAGTCGAAAATTCAGTAAATAGAGCCTTCGCGACTTGCTCGATCCCTGACGGATTTAAAAGAACAAGTATAGTAGTGAAAAAGTTTATATTTTTAGGCTAACTTTTGAGAATTCCAGCTTCCCAAGGCCGAAACATCGTGTTTATTAATGTCTCGTGATTATAAACTATAAACATTGTTAATACGTTAAATGTATAAATGAAGACCATTAAATAAGAGTTTATTGTATGCTTTGACCCTAAGACTCTCGAATAGTATTCAAAAGTAAATCGTAAACAAATCCAGAAATTAAATCTTAAAATTTTAAAGTACGCGTATGATAAATAAAAATGCTATTTCAAATTTATCATTTAAAATTATGGCTAAAAACTTTTAAAATAAACTAGACCCACCTAATCTTTCTACAGATTTCCTCATAGCTGGCGAGATTCTATGAATTTTAGCTCTTTTCCCTGATTTTTCGGCCATTGTCACCTTAGACCGAGAGAACACTGCGAAGAAATATGAGCTTTCTGAAGTTATGCACAGTCATGTATCATATCATGTTCTCTGACTTTGATTTATAGGATAAGATGAAAAGAGTGGTTACGTAGAACCAGGATGATAAAGTAAGTGCACCATCTCCTCAGAACGAATGCACTCGCTCATTGCCTTAAACAAAGTTGCCACTGAATTGTAACAGGCAAACAAGTTCACGTCACTCATATGGTCACAAAATTATTGAGGAGTGAGATCTACAGGTGTGACGATAGCTTGATAGAAGCATTTAACAAATAAATTACGCTTATTGGGATAAGATCTTCAAATATCACCGTTCTTATATTTGTGAAAAAAAGAATAGAAATGAGAAATATTACGGAATCGAACAAAAAATGGAACTCAAATAACTTCAATATTTTAGCTGTGGAACACTGTGCTAGTTTATCTTTCATTATGGACATGTAGGTATTAATTCATCTCACTAGTTTGATATCTCAACCGTATCTGCGCGGCTGAATGGGGTTTGGAAGGATATTTTTCGAGCGATTACGAAAAATATATAAATTTGACGAGGATATATGATTATGAAGGATTTTTGTTAATCGATTGAGGCAGATTTTTCTATTAAATTTCACCTTTTAATTCAATGTGAAACTTTTTCTTTTATCAACCACTAATACATACCGTATATATGACCAAAATAAGCTTCTAAATTGTCCCAGTATACGTGACAACAATAAACAAAACAAAGGCTCTTAAATTTTGTAGAAAAAGAAAATACAATTTTTTTAGAGGAAGCCAAAGAGTATGTTCATCCTTTCCTTGAGGTTCTAGCAGTCGAATTAAAATGTTTTTGCGCACGTAAAGCAATGAATAAGTGGAAGCCTCAAAATATGGAGAAGAGATATCATTATTTCCTCTCAAAACACAAAATTGCTACCTTTTCTTAGAGTTTAGCTTTTCCTTCAAGGTTATGGAACTGAAAATATTTTTTTTAATGTACAAGCCAATGTTAAGATTTGTTAAGAGAATGTTAAGATAATGTTAAGAATGGGCTAAGCCCATTAGAAAAATGAATGGATGAAAAACTTGCGCATACTGATATTCTAATATTTCACTTATTATGCACCCATGGATGAAGGAAATTCAATAACCGATTTAGTGATTCTAACATTGTGAAAAGGTCTTAAAATATGCAAATAATATTCATATAAATTCGAAAAAATGGGAATTCTAAGTAATACGTGAAGAAAAAAATGGTCGATTTTCGTTGAATAGACCAAAGAGAAAAAAACAGGAGAGATGAAAAGGCGCTCAACAGTAAGAAAAAAACATGCTTTAGATAATTAGCTGTGAACATTTATCGAAGCTGAAAAAATTGGAATCACACGGAATTCTCTGCTCCACAGGAAATTAATCCCGTTCTTCAATCCTCAATCACGCGCGCATCGCCAAAATTCTCTCACGGAATCGCTTCCTCCCGTCGGAACCCGACCGTCCCTCCGGAGGACACGGGTCGCCACGCAAGAAGAACGCCTGTTTGGGCGTGGTGCAATGGGCATGTGGAGTGAGGGGGAGCCGAGCATTTAAAAATATAAATCGCGAGGGGCACCAAGGAAGCATGGTAGACTGACTTCCCCCTTGACGGTCAAACTGACGCTGGCCATACCAACGTAGGCAACCGAAAGAAAGACGCGGACGTATTCACCTAACCAGATTGCTCTAGTTATCAATTGTTTGTATTTGTCCATAATCCCTGTATGCGCAAAATGAGCTCGTACTGAGCCCAGGGGTTTATGAAGCTAACCGACTAGTTTATCCGGCCACTTGACTTTTATTTCGAGCTATCAACAGGTCACGGTGGGTAAATTATAGCATTCCATTTACGCTATTATCTGCATTCATTTTTCCTGCCTTCTTTGAATTCTTCCCGAAGATCTTCTCTCCCCTCCTACTATTCCTACACTTTTCCCGATTGCTTTAGTTTTCATCCAATTTACTTTCCCTATTCTTTTCTATACGAACAACTCAAAAAGATTTTACATTTATCTACGTTCATCCTCTTGCCTCGGCGGTCAAGTTTCCGCACTGTAAAGTACTACGCTCCCTCCAGCTTTTTCTTTAAATCTTTTCTTCTGGTTCCAGTTACCACCTCCCTTCTCCTCTTTATAAAAATTTCTTTAACTGAAAAATTTTTCTATTTCAATCTCCTACACCGCTCGTCTAAAAACCTATCAGAACGCCAATGAGGACGGCCTTTATCATTTAAAACACATTTTAAATAAACTAAAAACTAAACTGGCTTTTATTAAGTTGTGGAGGCTATTTTAGAACTTATGGTTCTTTGAAGTACAAGTTCTCGTTTTTTTATTTCAAATGCAACTGAACACCTGAGAATATCCCACAGTTTTCCAGAAAGGACTCGATTCTTTGGTTAAAGAAACACATAAAACCAATCCAAGAATTTATTTCCGTCGTCCCTATGTGAATATTTCCTAATACGTCATGAGGAGAAATATGCTATCTCAATCAAGGTAAAGTTTTGGCTTAGCAAGGCGTTTGAGTCTAGGGACTCTAGTGTAATTTCCTATACACAGAGTTGGGCGTTTGTTGGGAGTTGGGCGGGTATTTAGGCGTAAAAGCTAACCCACTTACTATCCCAAAAATAAGTAGATTGAGCTAGTTGCTATCTACAAAAACTTTGTACCTTCGGGACAGACAGTGACAACAAGCTTTGCGTGGAAGTTCTCGAAAGGGTGAGGAAAAGAATGCAACGCGTCATAAAGATCTCCGCCAACTGGAAGCTGCTCCACGACAACCCAAGCCGTCCCTAACAGCCTCCCTCGTGACCTGACCAAGCACACGGTGGCAAACACTTCCCCAGCCACCCTACAGTCCCGGTGTGCCATCGCCGGGCTCTTTTTTGTTCCCATGAATAAAAAGGAATTTGAAACGCAACCATTTTGGAACGCTGTAAAGCGCCAAAAAAGCTGTGACGAGGTGCTTGAATAAGGTTCCCATCGACGCCCTCCCGGAAGCGTACCGTGCCTGGCAGAGGCGCTGGCAATCGGTGTATCGATGAACAACGGTGATATTTTGAAGAATTTTAGTAATTCGTGCTTTTTTCTGCATTAAAATTTTTTCCGGAAATATTCTAATTATTTTTGGGACAGACCCTAAAAGTTAAATGTTATATTTTGTGATAAGTTAACAGTAATTCAAAATTTAAAGTTCTTAAACATTAATTCCAGTTAATTTCACTCAACCTCGGATTGAAATGTTTCAAATTTAAACCTCCATTAAATTTAACAGATATGTTACTACAAGTCGCGTTAAGGTTCTAAGATCTCCTAATTTCTTCTGACAAACTACTAACACTGTTAAATCTGCTGTTACTGCTGAATTTAATCTCCCTGTAGACATTCAAAATTTTCAAAACGTCAATGCTATGATTCGATGGTCACCAAGGACTCTTCTGAAGGGCTCCCTTTTGCCCAACAGAAAATTAATGAGAGGCTGAGGTTTCTAGGGTTCGTAGTCACAAAATGTTCGGCCTTCTTTACACTTTTCAAGCCCAAAAATGCACATTTTTCACATCCGCAACACCATCACCGCATGCCTTACTCATTTGAAAATAAATTTGAAGGGTACTAAACCACGCAATTGGAGAAATGGATGATTAAATATACGATAATTAAATATAAATGATACGCTTTTCTTGTACCCTAAAGACGTCCATTTAAGAATTGAAAACGCTTCTAACTCAAGTGGCGGAATTACGAACCCTGTGTACTATACGGTGAGGCCACATAAGTCTTGCATTCACAATTAGTGCCTGCGTATTCCAAGTTCAGCCTCAGCCTACGACCAGTTCTGAGAAAACATTGGGGAAGCCTCGAGAACTTGTAGGCACCTCATATGGCAGAAGTGCATGGTTGAAGCTTGAAGTCTTCTCGTTCTCTCATGGCTCGGAATAGTGCCAATTTGAAGTATTGATCATGAATCCCCTTTCGTCTTACTAATTAAACCATGTGGCAAGTTTTACTTCAGATTTATATGATAAAATACACTGATTAGGTTGCGTAGAAAAAATAAACACAGACATTCCATAAATTAATATGGAAAATTGCAAGATCCATGCGTGACAATTCATGATTAAAATGAAATCGCTGTTTCTTTTATCTATATGATGCAGAATTTCCCCCGAGTAACGGCCGGCGAAAAGACTGCTTATACTTATTACGTTAATAAGTTGATAGTAAATTGATTAAAGAATAATCAAACTTGATCATGTTAACATTTAACGCATTAGCTATCCAAGACTGTCTAAATAAATTTTCATTTTTACCAACTACAAAGTGGAATAATTATTTAGAATCCTACCCGAGTGAGAAAACTTGGTTAACTGGCAGGAATTCCAAATCTAAGACCTTAACAATTCCACAATTTCAAGAACTGTCTTGGACTGAGCGTTTTCTCATGCATGTAGGCATTAATAGTGGGATCGTTTTAATCTCAGATGCTTAAACAAAGATTTATTATTTCTATCTTAAATCAAATATTTTTCATTTTCATCAAAATAATTAAAGGGTATGATAATAAACGCACTTTATGACTTCAAGGATAAGGACTGACTAAATATTCATTCATAGGCTTGAATATTTATACTTGAAAATGTTAAGCTTAATATATTGAACTTAATTTGAATCGTATCGCTTATGTTTTACTCATAGTTTTGAATTCAGAAAATTGTCAGTTGGGCAATTAAATTATTCTCTCATTACTATTGAGTTTTCATTACGGTTTGATGATTGAGGTTGAGATTTTTGCTTCCATAACATTCCGAAACCATGGTGATGCATTTGAAATTCCTCCCGGCCGAAGTTTGGAGGATTGGCGACAAAGGCGTTAACACTTACGCCATCTGTTATTATCCTTCAACACTAAGGGCGTTTACCGTAGCCCACAGTGCCAAATATTACGCTCGCGTGAAGAGGGAAAACGACTATGGTGACCTTGTCAATACCATGAAAAATTCAAATTAATTCTTAAACAGAAAAATCCAGTTGGCTTGTTCATTGATGTTCCTATTTTCCTTCCAATGAACAAAAGTTTGTCAATAAGATTAGGAAAACATTTACAGGAAATACATGCTCGTATACGCTTCGGTCGATTAAGCATTTTGTAAGTTCTCTAGTGAAAGATGTATCATAAAACTATAATACTCGTAATATGTCGCAGTTTCCTAAAGAGCCTACTCGTTTCCTTTACACTAAATTATTCCTCCATACTTCTTAACTCCCCTTTCCCGAAAATGTCTTTCTTGCCCTAGAAATATCTCCTTTACCTTTTTCTTGTCAACAACGCCCTTAAACATCTCACCACACATTAATAACCCCTCCATTACACTTTCATCCTTTATCAAATTTCCCTTAACAACCTAATTCTTTTTTTAACCATTTCGGCATCCTTAAACGGCAAGATCGTATGAAAACCTTCGGCAAACTTCTCTTTAATCCTTTACTCAAATTCCCTTGATCAAATCTCTTATGGCATACGTATTCTTCCAAACGAGACTCTTCTCTTAATACCCTTTTTAGGTTATCATGAAGTTCTTCCATAAGAAAAATCAATAAGGAACACAGATTCCTTTAATATAATTATCACATTATCAATTTTAAAATAACAGTTCGCAGTATTAATGAGTTTAAAGATAGTATCATAACACTGTAGTTTACATGGATTTAGTCAACAAGTCCCTGACCAGATATTGCTTGATTTAAATTTTTCATCAATTTGTTTCTTTGTTTATTACACTATTTTACAACATTTCATTTAATATTTGATTTATTTGCAAGTCGTTTTCAACTCTTAATGCTTTGATTTCCAAATTAATAGCTCTGTCTTAATTTATTCCGGATATATTTTTATTTTCTTTATACCTATCATGATTCAGATCCATCCCTCACTCATTTAAAATACGGTAGCATTTCGTTTTTTTTTAATTTGACTAACAATCTTCAATGATTTGTTAAGCCCACACCCACAGGCACTACATAATTAACTGCGAAGATTGACAGCCGTAATTTGCGGTCACAGAATCTCCTGACAAAGGAGATTCTTTAAGATGATTATCAAATTACAAAAATTATTATTAAAATTATTCCAATCGATTTGGCAGGAGCAAAAGGTGATATATTAAGATCACCACCTGATATTTCATTACTTATAACATGCTCGAAGAAATTCTGGGAAACAATAAACTTGTCAGCAATGTTTCTTTTTAACAGTTACTAATATAAATTGTCAGTCAATAAAAACCTAACCATTTAAATAAGAAATTATGATATTCTGTAGTAAAAAACTGCATGGAAAGTATTAAACAAGGGTACTGTAAAACGTAGCCGTTTTATAGGTTATAGTTTAAAAATTTGTAAATACTCATAAACCATAAACAGTTTTTCGAACAAACGAAGATCGTAGCTACTCAATTTGTAACAGATCAAGTTGTACGTTAGGCCTAATTTACTCTTTTTTCTAATCTCTTGCATTTTTGCGTACCGTCTAGTTCTCCTTGACGTCTCCCCTAATCGCTGTTGGAAACGTTCAGGAGATATGTTTTTTGAGGATCTTTTAAATTTATTTTTAAAATTGCCTCTCTACGAATAAGATCGAAATATGTCATATTTAACTAATAAACTCCCCCAAAAGGTAACGAAAAACATGATTTTGGAAGAAACCCATTATAATTATTATATTATATCAATATATATATATATATATATATATATATATATATATATATATATATATATATATATATATATATATATATATCCGTCGTGGTCTGTCTATTGAATTCGTGTACAACTTTCCGCTTTGAAACGATGTAGCCTGCCTGAGCCATCACGATATTCCTAGAGCAGAATCAGGTAGTCTAGAATCCCGATGAAAAAAAATAAAAAACTTCCCGAAGAAAACAGAAATATTGTACGAAATGAATTCGTGAATCAGATATAAATGGGTAGTGTTTTCCATTTTCAAGTGATTGAAATGTCGAAAAGAAATCTCCACAGCTTCCTACGTTGAATGAGGTGGATATGTTTTGCCATGCGACAGCATGTGTTACTTACTGGGAAATTGAAAAACTATGCACTCATATGAGTCGAAGACAAGCTAAAAAGGAAAAAAGTTAGTTTTAAGTGTCTCTAGAATATTATATCAAACAATATACCAGCCAGAAGAGAAATGGAAAATCGTGGATTACTGCTTTCTACAAATGCGGAAGAGGAAGAATCAGTACGCGTTGCAACTGCACTACCATCAAGAAACCTAGAGGGTGGCCACTGCCAATATTATAATGAACTCTATGAATTTGACCAGTGTGCCGAAGAATATAATGCATACTTAGTTTTTTAGGTGCTGCAAAGAAGAAGTTTTCTTAAGACTAGCGCCTCTCTTCAAGCCGATGTTGCTGATGTTTGACACCAATGATAGTACGTACATAACTAATAGTTGTGGTCAGTTTTAAAAAACAGGGTTTTATGCAATGTGCATTCATTGCCCATTAAATAGGAGAGAAATGTTAAATTATTCGAAATTTGCACTTGAATCGCATATTTTAAAATATTGAACACAGATTATTTGTACGCTCATTTTTTACTCTTTTAAAAAAGTTCATTTCAGTTCCTATATAGAAGCTTTATTATGCTAAATGATCATAAGAGTATGCTTACTGAAGAAGTCATGATAATTATAATTGCATGAGATATGAAATGACACATAAAATACATGATGGAATAAGAATTATTACACGCTTCACAAAGTCGGATGACGAAATGAATAATTAAGGGTAGGAAAAGATACTTTAAACTCTGTTATCTATCAGAATATGAAAATTCCAAAAAGCCTCATGCACAGTACGCCTTTTGGGGATTTCTGACATACTTGCACACTTTTTTCCTTTCCATCTGTATGTTTCGTCACTTATCTTCTCTAATTAGTTATGTTATATGGACATTTGAAGCTTATCAGCAATGCATTAACTAAGTTATTATTTAGGGGGTAAGAATCTACATATGTATTTTAGAAATATGTACATTGAATGGAATTTGTCGGGACACCACAACGGTATGCGTTAGGTGCAAGTTTTTAATTGATAAATTTAAGAAAATGTACTTTTGCAACTTATTCAGCAAACGCTACTCTCTTTTTTCGTTGGGCTGTTATACTAAAGTATGCTTTAAGAATTCTAAAAAGCATCATTTTTGCTAATCTGATAATAGATTGCTTGTTGGGGTGAAACAGTTATTTACACGTATGTTCAGCGATCCATAAGATATAATTTACTTCTTTTCCTACTGTCTCATGAATCTTTACGTGATTCGGTCACATCTTTTTAAAATATATGTCACTGAACTCTCTGCCCATAGATGGAAAAGTAATCTCGTGGGTCGAAATTTTCATTGAAGGTCGAACACAATGGGTCAAATTAGGAGAAGTGTATTCTGAAAAAAACAAGGGAAACGTCGGAAGTCCCACAAGATAGCGTATTTGGCCCACTCTTGTTTTTAATCTATATAAATTTTCTCCCAGAAAATATGAAATCTCAGACAAGACCTTTTGCGGACGATTGCATTGTCTACAGGAAAGTCAAGAATGACAGCGATCGCGATGAACTGCAAAGGGTCTTTAATGAAATGTCGGATCTGGTGACAAATAATGGGATGGATATTAATTTTAGCAAATTCAAATTTATCTCTTTTACTAACAAGATATATGGAACCAATAGGGACTAAAAATTCTCTGAAATATCATTCCTAGAAGTCAAAGCTGTAAATATTTAAGTGTATATTCAACCAAGGATTTAGGGTGGGGTCTAAATGTGGAATACTTTGTTGAGAATATAAGACCCGCTTGAAGAAGGACATATTACAAGACTGGAGAAGGCACAAAGAAAGGCTGCCAGATATGTACTGGGGAAGCATAGGAGGATTGAGAGTGTGACTGAAATGTTAAAAATGCTGAGCTGAGAACCTTTACCAAGTAGAAGAAAAATAACCAGACTTTGAGGAAAGTTCCGCATTCTGAAGGGAGAGAAAGCTTGGGCAGAACCAAGGAAAGAGGCGGGAAATCCAAATCTTATAGGGAGGTATATGATATCAAATTCAAGGTAAAATGCCGGGCACATAGAACAAGTAAAAATATTTCATTTCTCAATAAAACAATTGTTTATTGAATCAGTTTACCTGCAAAACTGTTCGAGCCCTTTCATGCCAGAGTGAATGCTTTTAAGAAAAGACGTAAAAAATTTATATAATAATTTGATTGATATGTTGGGTAAAATTGTATGTAACAGCTTAGTTTTGATTTTTTTCTTGTCGATTCTGATTTTCTTGTTGATAACTAATGTTAATGAGATGGAGCCTTTCTATTTTTGTGTTATAGATTGGTGTTTGTAAGTTTCCTTTAAGTGTATTGTGATTTTCTGACTGATCTTATTTATTACCTTTTGTGATCAAATTGAGTAGTTTCAGGCGTGATGTGGTTGAAGTCGAACATGATGATGGCAGCACTTTTCCACTCGATAAAATTTATTTTACTACCGGTTTTCGTTATAATACATCATCAGGTGTCCATTCCATCGATATATTATACCATCACCTGATGATGGTGTAACACATCGAAACCCGGTCGTAAATAAATTTTATCAAGTGGAAAAGAGGATCAGTTATTCAATATGTTTTGTGATATTGATTGGATTTGAGATGTCATGTTATTCTTCCAAGGCAAGTTGTATTGTAATATTTGGGACTTGTGTGCAACCTGACATTGTCTATCTGAACATGTGAGTTTTAAAAATAATAATGCGTGGAAAATTGCGATGTTTAGCATGTACATTATTGAAAGCGATTCACTCACCATCAGGTTTAAGTTGGTAAAAAATTACAAAGACACACTGACTTCTTAAATGTTATTCTTAATTTACCTTTCAATTACTGGCCGTAAATCAAATGGGGGAAAAACGAAATAAAATAGAAATCACAAGAGAAGAAGCCAAAGGAATATGTGTCTAAATAAATTACGCGTTCTTATTCGTTTCGGGTGCTCATTTTCAATTGTTGTTGGAAAAGCGCTTCATTATTAAAAATGTTTCCGAGTGAATGATTCAGGGAAACGCTCAAGGAAAGTAGATGCTCTGTCTTGGGAGACTGACTTGATGAAAGTTCCGCCTCCTTTTGAAGTAAAATGACTGCAGAATTTCAAGAATAGCGACTCCACCAAAAATTGTGTTTACATGGTGAGATATAAAATTAATTAACACCCAACTGCTCGCTTTCCTCCTCAACAATATTAATTTCAAGAACGTTTGTATTTCTGGCTGACGGACTCGGAAATTTATGAGCATGGGTAATCGCAATCCAGTCCAAATTTAAGGACGTAGTCGTTTGTAATGAAAAGCGCACATTCCTTGCTAAATTATTTTTAATAGTAATACTCAGCCAGGAAGAAGAGGAGGGGTACAAATATAAAATGTATAATTGTTAACAGAAAATTGAATCAAAGTAAAACAAAATTAATATTGTTACAGTGATGAAAGAAAAATCCATACCGTTGTAATTTGTAAAAATATTTCAATCATAAATTGACACTAACTATTTCCGTTTTCCGACAAAAATTAAATGTCACCGTCCAACTTTGATGCGTAGCAAGTGGAATATACATTGCTGGGAAGCCTTTCTATTAGAAGAAACAACCTCTAATGGCAAATAAATTCGTTTAAAGTAAAAGAAACATGGAAAGTAAAAGTAAAAGACATATGGAGTGTCCTTTTCAATGGATATAAGACTTACGAGTATATGATGGGAACAGCGCAGAAAAGAAGATACCATAATATTTTACAATACCAGTCAGCGGTCTAAACGAACACACCAATTTCCATTCCCAAACATATTGTTTCAAGGTCATCAATATTATACCGGGTATTAATAAAAGTAATATTTTCTTCATATATTATCTGAAATTATATCATAAATGCACAATGCACTAATTTGTAGATTTGAGGCTCGATTCAATCAACCCACCCGAGATAGGTAATCAATCAGTAGTAAATGAATGCTTAATAGTTATTTAATTTGACCTATTAATTGATTCTAGATTTGATACACGTTTTTATGACCATCAAATTGGCTGTTTAATACCGGATTAAGAATAAATTTCGTTTGCAGCACAAACGGTTGTCATATCAGGAAGCAATCTAACCTCAGAAATTGATGTTTTGGTGAAGTCTTTCCCAAGGTCCAATTCAGTCAGGAGATGAAGATGATCAAAGCTTGATCTACAGTCATTTCCTGATTGCATGCCACCCAAATCAACAGTGATCCAAGATTAGTTTATCACAATAATGGGTAGCAAAATCAATACTCGAAACATTAAATATAAATGATAAATATGTGAGTATTCTTTATTTGTACTAATTATTTCATCTTGCGACTGTCGATCAATTTGATCTGGATCCACGTATTATTCAAGGCACCGGGCATTATTAAACTGTTTTTTCTTCAATATTCCATGTTAACCTTTCGAAGTAAAAACGATGGGATTGTAACTTTTCAGAAAAAAACAGGTATACACACGATTTCACAAGAGATACTCAATTGCCATTAACATGCTAAAAAATAGTTTAGGTCTATAGAGATTTCGGAAGAAATCAAACATTAATTAGAGATATTTTACAGTGGAAGAATCATTGGCCTACTCGTGATCCCGAGTGCTTTATCCAGTTAAGCTACCGAGCGCTTCTTCTTCTGCTGGCAATTTCTAAGGGGTTAAAAGGAACAAAACGTTTAGACGGGATTACCGTGCATACATTGTAGCGATGTAATTGTAGTCGTGCGTGCGGAACGGCCCCAGGGTCCGCTAGGTTGAAGCCAACGTTTGAACGAATGGGTAAGCATTTGCCCAGTAACTTCAGCAGAGTTAACCTCTACGGGTCACAGTTTCATTGAAAGAAACTAAACGTTATAGTAGGTTTGATTTTCATCGGTGAAAGTGGAGATGGAGCTTGAATGTGGAAAGATTAAAATGTTGAGTTCTCGGAGCTTCAGAAATAGACATCAGGTAACTACTCTTTCGGAAAGCAAAGGAGAATAATGAAATTAATTAGTCCAGGAGTTTCTTTCTGGCATAGGATTATTTAGATTTCATGCATATAATTTTTGTCTTCCATGTCCAATGAACTAACTTAGACCAAAGGGGACACGGAGTCCATAATTAAAAGTGGGGCCCAAAAATAGTTCACTTTAATTCAATTGTATTTATCTTTATCTAATTTTTCTTCCTTTATTTTATTTACTTACGATTTATTTATCACACATCGGCAGTTATTTTAATCACAAAATATACAAGTATAATGTAATTTTCTCATGAAGATGAAACCGAATTTGTAAATAATTAACATCTACCTTAAGGGAGCAGGGATCCCTTAAGGAATTCTTCAAATCAGGGACCCCTTTCTAGAGAAATTATGTCAACAAATAAATCATTTTCAGGTAGGATAAAATAGGAAATCGTGACTTAGACCCCAAGTATTAACCAGTTAAAATATAAGTGCCCATAGCATTTGGCCTTATTACAGGTAGGGATTATGATTTCAGCGTTAAGCTCTAAGCCACATTAATCATCGACCGCACACACACCACCCGCGAAATGAGGCGCCGAATATGCTAGACCAGGTTTCAGACCCTTGCTCATCAAGTATTTTAGACCCCTGGTCAAACTGTGAGAATATTGCTTGGACCACCTTTGCATTACAACCCCACTCTCTTGTATGCATAATTTGCTTTGCGTTTAATCTTGGGGTTCCTTTGATTCTAGTTAGCTGATGACTCAGGATGAATGGACCTTTGTTGGAATTGCTTTAATCTTAATACTGTAAATCAATTCGCCAATTCTTACAATAGCATCAAGGTCTCACAAAACCGCAAATAAATGATAGCGGACACTTCGTGAGTAACCAATCCCTAACTTTTTTAAATATTTAATGATTGAAAGAAATAAAAAATAAATTTTTCCACTTCCAAAATGAAAAAAAATATTTTCAAGTACACCGCTTTTAGGTAGACTTAGAACATTATTAACTAACGCATTTTTCTTCTATAAATCTTAAAGTTATTAAAATGCTTGCACTGCAAAAATGCATTTTCACTTACAATGATTACATATTCAGCAAAATATACATTTAAACTCCTTCCATCTAAAATTTCTATTCATTCGCAATCTATTCTCGTCTAACATTATTTCTTTTAGGCTTTCCTCTAACAATGTATTACCAAGCTCTCTTCTGTTCTTTCACTTTTTCACTTTCACTTTTTTCACTTCCCACTTTGGCTTTTCCAATTCATATTATTTTATCCGTCCTTCGCGATGCCAATATCTCAAATTCCACGTAAATGCAATCACCATTCTCCCTAAAATATTCGGTTTCTTAACGGTGAAACTCCATACTACATATAAGTATAGTTTCTATCTGATGTTTTCTTTTCCTCTGTATTGAGAGCTCCTTAAAGTGAAGCCCCTAGGGCAGTCCTCCTAACGTTTTTAATACCATATCGATGCGCTTAATACACAATTATTGACGAAAATACGTGAATTCTTTCAGCTCTTCTACTTCATACCCTCCAACTTTTATGCTCAACCAAGTCTTCTTATGCCTACCATTTTTTGCATTTAACCTCTCTCTCTGAGTTTGTAACGTACACAAGAAACAAATAACCATGGTGATAATGTCGTGGCAATTCATCACTGTAATCAATTCCTAGACTGCAATTATTAGTCCCAACTATCAATGTTTCTCATGTCAGTTTAGTGCAATACCTTAGTAATTGCCATAACTAACGTATAATAATATTGATGTGTTTTACCTAAAAGTTAAACCTTTAAAATTATACTTCCTTAGCTGTTATTTTTTCAGCGCGATGAAGTTTTAAATTAAAGTTAAAGAAAAGCTGCTTCATATATTTATTGAATAAACTTTCTAATTGTGTGTTGATTAAACTTTGTGAGAAATAGGGTTATATGGTTATTTTGCTTAAGTTATGGTTATCAGTGCATTGGTTATCAGTGCAATGGTTATCAGTTCAATGGACGCTAAAAGATTAGATAAAAGGGGAGAATTATTACGACTTCGGGACTGATTCATAAGTTGGCTATCTTTAAGGAAAGACGTCTGTGGGAAAATGGGTTTTTCTCCGGGTGAGGCGCGTTGGATTTTTCAGGTTCTCTTTAAAACACACGCGTGGGAATCGGAGCATAATAAAAAATTCGGACTCCCTCCTGGATTCGAACCGGGAATTGCAGTGCACAATATATTACATGATCCCTCGGATTTAATCGTACAGATTGAAAAAATGAAAACTTTAATCCTAGCGACGCGAAAGAGAGCTGTTTTCCAGTAGGAGGTTTCTTACAAAAAGAGCTGAAATCTATGAAAAGCTGTTGGTTTTTACGTTTTTCGCTTAGAGTCTAATTACAGTAAAAGATATTGTTGTGTAACAGTTTGGGGGATGTTTTTAAGGTTTCCCCGATAACTGGGACAAACACCTTAGTTTTCTGCATTAATTGATATAAAATTGGAAAAATCCTGGATTCAGTATTACTCAAGCCACCCAAATCGTGAAGGCACCAGCCCTAATCTACTCAATCGCTGCCATAGATTCTTTCCAGCTTACTTTAGAGACACAATCGTCCGTCCTTGGCCGACTAAATAGTTTCAAAAAAGGGTTGCCTCAGAGAGAAAGAAAAAAGCATACGTTGCTTTCAGCACCGAATGCACAGCCCTTTGCCGAAATAAAGGAAAATACTATTCTGCAACAGACCAAGGCTAGAATTGTACTGAATATGCACGGATTTTCACATCAGTGGCCGCATCACATTGAAAATTTGACCCGGGTGGTCTCATTTATGAAATGGAAACCATAGCATAGGTTTATAGGTCGTGGAATATTTAGTATCAAAACCGTTGAAAAGGGCTTCCCCAATAGCACATGAAACATTGTGTGGAGACGTTGAAATTTGCTATCAAAACTTTCAATCATATGTATAGAAGTGTATATAACATATACATCGGATCCCGGAAAATGGAACGATTTAACAATACTAGTAAGAAGGAAGATCGTTACTGTTGCCGCTTAAAATTATCAGCCACAAGGCCTATTGCTGTTATAACACAATTTTTATCCATGAATCTTAACGCTATCCTATTATTATGGTTAGATATCTATGAAGATCAAATCGATCATCTAAATGATTATCATATTCGTAACATTTTTCATCCTTCAAAGAAAGGGGAGCAAATCACTAAGTTCAAATATCACCCAAAATATACTCATCATTAAGTTCAAATATTTTTGCGAATGGAGTTTTAAATTCTCATTTTATTGAATGTATACACAGTTATGTGTATGACCTCAGGTGTACGATTATGTTCTAAATATTCTGCAATTATTTATATCGCCACCAATGAGAAATGTCTTAAAAATTTGATGATAATGCTTTTATAGAATACAAATATGTGGATCTGACGAAAACATTGGTTACCTTCTACTGTATTTTTTAAATATCCGTACAAGGTATTTTAGCTACAAGATAGGCTGCACAGTGTGTGTTTATTATATACCTATGAATTTTAATCCCCTAATCCCATGAATACATTCTTTTCGTGAGGTGCCGGGCCTTCCGGCTAGTGTTTTACATATATGTAAAGCAAGTAAAAAAAATTTGGAATGCTTCCAAACCCTCAAATAAGTATACACAGCCAGGGCCTCGAGCCGCAGTCCACCCAAAGATAAATTGTATGATATTATAAAGAGATATTCTGACGCATAAATATGAAAAATATTACAATGGTGATATTATTTCCTATAAATAATGAACTTAGCATTTAATGAATTTATTAGGAACTTATAAGTGGCTGAAACCTTCAAACAAAGCAGTAGGTAGTATACTCGGAAAGCGACTGTAAAACTTCCTCCTTTGGTTCAGGCTATCGGCTCTCGAAGCCCCTTTCAACGTACATTTCAGGTCTCTGCTTGGACTTGGGAATGGCTTTTAAAACCATTTAAGAGAATATGGGCGAGGACTGAAGGTCCAGAGGGTCCCTCACATGCTCTCCAAAATCACTAGAGAGACATCGGGACAGATGTTTTCGTTGGTGATCTCATTATTACATTTCTCACGAAGAAACCTCACCATCATTCCAATCCTCACGGCGCCTTCCTTATAATATTACTAATGATTTTTGGGTGAGTAATATATAAAACCTTCATGAAGACTTTCGGGTGATATTAATATCTATGTTAACTTCAACAAGCACTTACAATATGTTACCTCTGGATATTTCATACAAGAAACTATTATATAGTATATGGGCAGTTTAAACAATAACATACCTAACCCTTTGGGTCGCTGAACACGGTGAAAATGTGCAACATAAGCTCTTGCCCTAACATTTTTTATTGGATTCCCATGATTAACTCATGCAAGTACGAGGAAATCATGGAGTTTCCTTTTCGACGGATGAGAGACGGCGACGATCTAGGAAGATTAAAAAGCTGTGAATGGTGTCACAGAACGATGACATTTACAAGGGTAAAATCACAGAGGATGACTTCATAAGAAATCATTTGAAGAGTTGACTGTGAAATACTATATACTATAGAAAGCACAAGATACGAGTAGTAGAAGGTGACAGCTAACTCAAAATATTCTGATATTCACTATTTTGATGAAGATATTAAGGGTAGGGATCGTTGTGTGTTTCGAAGAGGATTACCGCGAGTGAAATCGATGTACGGAAGTACAGTTGAATACATGGAAGTTGAGAAGGAATGGAGACACTGGCAAAGAAGAATACGGGATGTTTTAGTAAAATCATAGATGGTGCGTTTGTAATTATATAAATGAAAGAACAATGAATTAAATTAAAAGAATTAAAATTTAAAGAAGTAAATAGAATAAAATGTAGTTCAGAGCGTAAATGCTATTTTTATTTGGTTTTAAATCAAAGGAGCGCAAAAATACCTCTTCCCTTGAGGTTCAAGGACAACCGTTCCATGCGGAAAAAAACAACCCTATGGTATGCGAGGATCAAACGTAAGAAAAATATAATTTATTGCGTCAGAAGAGCAATACTTTTCACTAATTTATTTAATGAATGAATGTAGATTTTTACCAGTTTGGCTTAGGAAATCGTGAACAGGCGAAAGCGAGTTCCGGTAAATGTAATTAGGGTAATCCGATGAATTGTCCTTCAGTTGAAAACCATTGCGTCACAACCTCGAGATATAAGCCACGCCAGGACTTGGGACATTACCAATCTTTCTAAATTACCTTTTCGTAGGATTATTCAGGAGCTGAAAGTTTTGACTCTTTGCTTATGTACTTGGAATGGTTTTCAGTCTTCATTGTTTTAGAAGATTAGAGGGACCATATAGTATTGTTATTATTATCAAAAGTGCACTTGTATCCGTGCTTGCAAAAAAATTTGGATAACAAACGACATGTCATCTAGGTGTGATCTGTCCAGGTCAACGGATTCATGCAACATTCCGCTTGGGGGACGCGTAATTTATACCAGAGGGCTTTCCTTTCTCTCACGACGAGAGATAAGAACGGTGCCTCGCCCGGGAGAAGCGAAAGACGGTACCTCCAACCATGCAACTCTTTCACCAACCAGTCCTATCTGTTACTCGGAAGACAGCAGCGCATTTCGTCGTACTATTTGGGAATTAAAATGAGGCCCTGGATAGAGGGGGAGGTAAGGGGATCCTTATTTTATTCACCCAGCGGTTCCCGCTCTTGCGCACGTCGGGATTCCGAGATCGCCGTTTGTCGCTTGCTATACATTTAAATAAAATGGAGAGGAAAGGTTAAGATTTAATGGAATCGTATGTAATTATAAGTCGAATGTAGCGATGCGAACGGCATACGCAGCAGGTATGGATGGAAGTAGACAAGCAGGAAGGCGCCGTAGGAGAAAGAATGTTCCGAAAAGTAAACTTTATAAAGCAAATAAACAAAAGGCGTCGTGGGCAATTAATACAATCCGGGAGAGTAAACGGAAAATTGGGGACTGGAAAATAAAGCTACGCAAAATTGTGTCGTCCTGTATCAAGAATTGGTCTGGCTGGTCACCTATTAATGGCGACGCATAAAATTCCATGCAACACACACTCAATAAATAAAGTAATTTATGTAAAAGACATACATTTTACACAAAAAAATTTTACCCTTTGAAAAACGGGCGATGATTTGCAAAATGAATTAATTTTTCTGAAAATATGCCAATGAAAAAGAATAATTATGTGCAAGTTTGGCTGGTCGTGACGCTTGATTCGCCCCTTGTCGATTGTTGCCCACTTGTATCTACATGAAAAAAATATCTTAGGTCACCAATTACGTATATGATTCCTTTAAAAAATTATTATCATTTTACGAGAATTACAAAATTGCTGTAACTAAAAAAATTTAGTGCTTGAGGATAATTTAAATTCTGCTTGAAAGACAAATCAAGATACATTTTCTAGTGAAGACGATCTTTAGCCTATGCAATTCCTGTTCAGTCAGTTTTGATTGCTCATAATTAATTAAAAATGAAAGAATTTAGAGTTATAAATCACGATTCATCATCTTATTAAATATTTGAAAAAAAAACAATGAGGAACAAAGCTTCTCTTCCGACTATAAAACATTTTCATTAGGGAGAAGCCTGAAATCGGAACAAAATGAAATTTTTTTCGCACATTTTTCAATTTAAATGCGATTAGAGAACGTGCCATGCCATATTTTTAACTTTTCCCATATTTAAATTCACGTAAATATGCATGGCGGTTTTCCAGGGACATCCTCAATCACTAAAAACCTTACAAATTAGCTGTAGTACTCCCTTTCTCTCATATAAATAATGGACAAATTAAATTTATCCCAATGAAATAGAAACCATTAAAAGGAGGAGGTCCACTAGTGATATTAAAAAAAACGGAGGGTCGAAATTTCGAAACATACTCTGGAGAGTTTCAAAAGAGAAGTGCCACAAACACATCCAGAGTGTAGGACGACAGTGGACGTGGTAGGCGTAAACACAGCGGGAGAGGAAGCATTTCATCAAACGAGACCACCCTACGGGAAACAACACTCGAGAGCGGGAGGAGCAAAAACAGTCAAAGAGGAAGGTCAAATTGGAATTGAAGGGGAGCGAGAGAGTCTTCCAAAGGTCAGAGTTCAATGAATGGAGATAACTTCCGGTGATTCGAAGGAAATAAAATGCAGTACTGCTAGTTTCGTGCCTTCTCTTTGAAAAACCTCCCCCCCTTAACCCTTCGGCCCTTACAAAAAATCCCTTAACTAAATTCGGGCAAGAAAAATGATTTATGGATTCCCTCTTTTCAATCTAATCCCAGCTCCTTACTTATCGTCAATTTCGAACCTTCATTGTTTTTAGTAAACGGATAGATATCTTGCTTGTAGGAACTTATGACGAAAAAAGGGTTTAGAAATAAAGCAATTTATTTCTTAAAGTACAACTCTCTGAGATCCTTCCTTCTGTGATTACTCGGCACCAAGAAATACCAACTAGGCTCAATCTTCTTTTCAAAAATAAAAAAGTAATTACCCGGAGTAATGTTGAAATTGGATAAAAAATTTTCTCCTAATATCATTAAAAAGTACGTTACCATATATATTGCTGAGGGCTAATTCAGTCTGCACAAATAAAATTATCAGCCGAAAGATGTGGTGGTTCCTCTGGTTTTAGAAGGGGAAGTAGAATGAGTTAAAGACCGCTATCAATGGAAGATATTAATACATCACCCTCACACGTGCTGTTAATCCGAAGTATTGGCAATAATGTCTTGACAAGATTCAGAAGGTATTTTTGAATTTCAAGATAACAACTTGATAATAACTAGAATCTTGCCATGTTTACCAAACAAGCCGGTCCTGATTACTGACATTACGAGTTTTAAATTCAAAAGGTATAATTGGAAGTTTTCAGCAGCAGCAGGAAGCATGGATATTCCAAGGATTATTCATTCATAATTAGACTAAACAATCCGCACTGTGAATGCTGGCTGCGATTCATATAGCTACTTGATGCTTCACTCCAAGTAATTGCAAAATACTTCTCTTAAATAAGTCATCTTCAGTATATCAAGCTTAAGATTGGTTTACTGCAGCATTCCATTCTTCTCTATTCAAGGTTCATTCCGTAACCTCGTGATAGCTTCATTGTACTTGTCTCTCGGACCTTTTCGAAAGGTCTTTCCTTAAATTGCTTTCACTTCTATTATGTTTCTAACAAATCCATGGTGCCTCAAGGTATATCCAATCCGCCTATTTATATGCAGTAGAATTCTCCATGTGGTCCTTTCTCTTTCTACTCTTCTTTAAACTTCCTCGTCTCTCACTTTGTCCGCCCATCTAATCATCAGCACTCTCCTCCAGCAACATGTTTTCGCTTCTCTTTTCCACACACACAAAGATTTTAGTTTTCTTCTTGTCGATGCTCATATTATATTCCCAAAGTACTTGTCCATAGAATTCAGAGTTGCTTGCAGGTCCCCTCGCGTTTATGCTACTCTTCCAGTATTATCTACTAATCAGAGCATAATTCCTTTGCCATTGACCTTGACCCCTTAATGCCCAATTCTTGTGCTTACTTTATTGCCTCTTCCAGATATAGGTTTGATAGGGCTGGAGAGGGGTTGCATTCTTGCCTCACCATTTTGTTTATTTTGGCTCCTATTTCCTTCCATTTTACATTTGCGTGGTTTTTGCCCGATTCTAGCAGTGGTGAGGGATTGTCCTTCTGCCATTCTGGTCCATTCGATGTTCATGCAGCATGTCGAACAACTTGTTCCATTCGAAGTTGTCCAAGGCATTGTCCAAGCCCACGAATTCCACATATGACCCCATGTTCATGTGAGTCATTTTTTTCTTCTGGTACTCTTAGGCTGAGTATCGTCTCTCTTGTTCATCGGATTTTCGTGAATCCGAATTGGTTTTCCTAGAGGCTTTCTTTTCTTTCCTTCTATTCTATAGATGATTATCAAGATAAATATTTTCTATGCTTGAGATAACGGGTTTAGTGTTCTGCGCTCATCGCATTTATCTGTTCTTACTTCCTTCTGCTTTGTTCTTTCCTCTGATAGTAATCCACTGTCGTAGCCATCTTTAATGTCGTAGCTTCTTCTAACTCTGGGCATACAACTGTGCAAGTGTAACCACAACCACTTGGGGGGTTATATCTAAACGTAATCGTTCTCTTACTCTTTAACCTTAGGTTCTCCCTTACCTAGCATCGGTTCGGATTCTTGGTTCCTTAGTAAGAGTCTTGAATGAACTAGGTAAAGAACGGAGTATAATATTTGGGGAAGGACCTGTGAGTAAATACAATACTCCAAGAGTCATCAAAAGCAAGATAACACCCATAAGCAGGCAAAACTGATCAAATGCCTTCTTTCAAGTGTTCACAGGGATAAGGGTGAAGGTGATGGAGACGAGATGGGGAGTAGCTTTGAAACTTACCCCCTAAACTTTGATATGTATACGAATAAGACTTCAAAACTTTACGTTCCATCAAGGGCAATGTAGCGCCAAGAGTATAACGGAAAATATTTAAAAAAAAAATAAAACCTTAAACAACTTCAACTTCACAAGAGAAAATGTCATTTTAATAAAATCAATTATTTTTTTTCTCAGCTGCAGGTAAAATTCGCATACTTATGTACCTCCAGGGGAACCCTGGTCATTGGCAGTTTATTTTACAAACGCATTAATTTATTTATAACGAATGACTCAAGTCTAAACCAGCAAGACTGCAGAAGATGAGCCCGAAAATATAAGTTTTTCCGCCTTCATCTTCTTCAATATAACAAAACGAAAATAAAAAAAGGAACTTGCAGGAGTAGTTTGCAAGTTTTGAGATGAGATGACGCTGTTCCTCCTAATTAACTAAATAGGCTTCTAGGCACGTTGAAAGGAATTGCAAGGGGTATTTTTTTTCTTCCATAGTGAAATTTAAGCGCCTGAATAATAATGTGGATGGATAAAAATGATGCCATTCACCATTTTCGACAAAAGTCCTTTTTTTGTTTTTAATTCCATTGAAATGAGGGGAAAATTCTCGAAAATGACGAGCTTCGTGCGCCATGAGTGCAAAACTTAATTATCGCTAGCTTTTAGTCATGGGAACAGATGAGCTAATTGAGTCCCCCAAGGATTTCAAGGCTAAGCTTACGTGCTACATAAGCTGGGAATAGCTGTTTATGGAGATATTGTCATTACCAGAACACAATCCTAATTGCTGTTTTTGTAATACATCCTTAGTTATGTTTCATTTACCAATCGTGGTAACAAAAAGGCGAAACGGCGGGCCGTCCTTAACTACGCATCCTTGTAATGAGAAATTGATGCCGCTGCATTTCTGCTAAGGCGAAGTTACTCTGAGATATTCAGTTGGATGTATATATGTATGGCAACGATACCAATTTATGGTGCAGAAACAAGAGTAGCAATTGAATCATAACAAAGCAAAGGCGTAAACTAGTTCACCACTACTATCACGTGGGAGCTAGTGTGCAGCCATGAAAAGATTTACAGCGCCATAAAATAGTCACCATGCTCGAGCAAAGCACACGACTTAAGATATGTAAATTTGAATAGTCATGTGAGATTTCTCGATGCTTCCCCGGGCACCATTCTGAGATAGGCACTCCTTTTCGCTTGTTTCCAAGTCAATGGCACACTTATGGGACGAAGGCGTTACTGCTGTTAAGCTATAGTGGCTGAGGAATGAATTTCGAAAAATCAAGACCCGGTTTATCTATTCTGTTTGCAGAGGTATTATTTAAACTAAAATACCGCTGATTGCACCTAAATATTTAATTCAATGGAAGAAGTACCTCGGTTATAACCTGTTATTATAGGTTAACAAAAAGACGCTATCAAATTTAATTTTAATCCAGCCCTTTTATGAAGTTACGAGGCATGCTCATAAAGTAAGGGCCGTTTGGTCACAGGAAAAAATATACTCATGTGAAACACATTTTATTGGCACTTTTAGTTAGCTACAAACCTACTTCACCATAATTCACCTACTCCATTTAATTAACGATTACTTGTAAAAGCTTGTCGATAAGTCTGAAAAAAAAGTTGACAAAAACTGAAATGCTTACGAGACAAACTTTTATTCATTGGGTAACTCCAGTATTTCACGCAAAAGTCTAATGTGATTGTATGGTATGAAAAGACAAGCCAGAAGTAAATTGATGGAACGTTATACATATTGTAACACACTAAGTAGTGTTAAATAATAGTTTAGAAATTAGTGGGAAACGGCTTTGTAAACATGCACCCCTTGCACGCTCCAATTCCAAATTCGGAAGACCGATAGTGGAAAAGAAATTGCTCTTTCAGAGTTCTCACTTTGTTGGCTGTAAACCGTAATAGTCAAAACTTAAAAGACCAAGCACTGATGCTCGTACAACTGCGTGCATGAGAGGTAGTTTTTATCTCCATCCTCAAGGATTTGTGAAACATCAAAACACTCTTTGTGAAGTCCTTGGGGGGGTCAAAAGGGCAAAAGGAAGAGCATTAATTAAGCCATTTCAAAGAAAACCGCATTGCTACGTAGTGACTGAGGTGAAGACTAAAACTTGCATCAAACAAACACCGCAAGGCGGTTATCGGCTCAAGTTTTAGGCACAACTGAAAAGTGAGTTTTGGTGGAAAGAAGCCACCGAAATTGCAACACCAAAGAGTAAACCTGAAAACTTCTAAAATGAGAAGTTGGATTGTCTAAGTCTTTTTCATAGCGTGAACATTCAACCATCTAAAAAAAAGGTGTCTAGCCCACAATGCCTCGGCGGAATTTTATGATTTTTCTCATTTTTTTTCGCGGGTTTCATGGTGAATTCTCAAGTTTTTGGGATGAGGCTTAATCTTTCCCCAGAGGGGAAAAAATCACATTTCCACTTCTACTCATACATCCAACGATAATTTTTTTTCCACTTAAACGCAGGTAAACGACATTATTCGCGTCTCATTGAAGAGCTGCAAAATACTCTCCCCATATTTCCGACGCGTTACAATACTAATGCGCATATTTTTCACAAAAGTTACGCAGTTCAACCGTCTGCCTCTAATATTGGAAAAATCTCTATCATCGCGTAATTTATTTCCTTATCTCTATTTGCCTCTTTATCCATTAGAGGATGAAATAAATCGCCTCATTAGCGAGCACTTCAATCAATCTTGACCGTACTACTAATACTGTAATCCAGCACCATCAAAATAACGTGTTCAAGTGATTCGCGATGAACAACGGCGTAAATGCCGGAGGAAACGCGGCATTATAAACGAGGTTCAAAAGAGAATAACGCAGCATGATCCGCATTGTCTACAGTACCATAATGGCGCGCACGATCGTACATCCGTGTTGCCATAGCATTACCTAAAGTTCTCTCAGAAAAAATAGGGACTCTTTCAATGTACATCTCAATATCAAATTAGGCTAACATTGGATAACGTCACTTCACTATGAGCAAGGACTAAAGGCGATACTTTGTGATGAATATAAAATATATCATTTAATATGGCAGATTATGGAACACTTTCTAGTATCTTGCTCCTTACTTGTCTAATCCTGGTTGCACGTTTTTGGATAAATTTTTCACTGCATCTTAAGGTGCAATTGTTTATCAGTTGATTGTATATGCACTTGCATTGCCAAGCTTGCTTGACTGCACTCGCTTAAGTTGAAAGGACTTTTTCATGAACGTATACGTATACATTTTTTCTGACTAAACACCTTGACTTCGCATGTCTAATATACGAGGTGCATTTTAAACAATCAGCACACACTGTTCCATGCATTTACAGCCGAGGATTTTTATTCCCTTCTATCAAGGATACTGATAAAAACTGAGTCATAAAAATAAATTTATCTATTGTTCAACCAATAAACCAATTTATCGTTATATTCTCCGTTAGAGAAATTATGAACTAGAGGATTGCAAACATTTGTTCCATATAAAACGATACAATTTACCAACCTATTACTATTCTAAAGGAGTAGAATAATATATGTAGATTAGGTAAGGAGAGGCAAGGAATGTTCTCTACTATGGTTAAAAAATTATGTTTATATAGATGCTCAATTGCTATGATTAATAAATTCATCTCATTTCATGGTGAGGAGAAACAATTATCATAATTCATTGCAGAAGTCTGTTTCCTTTTAAATGTTACATTGGTCCAATTAGAAATATTTTTCGGCGTACTTTACTTAACCACATCGGGAAAACAGCCTTAAAATTTTTGTCAAAAATTAGTACCTCGCTCTCTTGCCGTGCATAAACTCAATCGAGTAGCAATTAACACATGACTGTGAAGGAAATTTAAAAAAATAATAATAATAAAATTCGATATGAAGGACATTTTTCAAACGTGGTAATGGTTTCTCGCAATGAAATATGTATCTCTCTCCATAAATATATTATGCCTGTGTTCTGCCACCTTTTAAAATAAATCAAATCGATTGGAAAGCTCATTTTTGAACTAGTCTAATAAATATTTGGGAAAAAC
This sequence comes from Hetaerina titia, assembly GCA_037158775.1. Lineage (NCBI taxonomy): Eukaryota > Metazoa > Arthropoda > Insecta > Odonata > Calopterygidae > Hetaerina > Hetaerina titia. Next base: position 18,823,088 of record CM073773.1, read on the forward strand.
ACATAGTAATCAACCGGAAGGTCGGTTTGGTAGGTGATGGTAGAGTTCACCCAGTACTCTAGCCCGACGGCGGGTGAAATACACACATCAGGTTATGGGGGCGAGTTCCCTTCCGGTTATGTGAAACCCTGTGCCGGTTATGGTTTCCCAGGGAGATTGGTACCCGAAAAATCACATAGCTCGGGTGGAGCTGAAGGTGCCCAGAGAGGCTTTCCTGGGAATCGAGCCCGGGCCCTCCAGTCAGTAGTCCAATGCTCTACTAACTGGACAACCGCGACCCATAATTATTTGGGATCAAATTAAATGACCGAGACTATGAAAACCTCTAGTTGTATGGTACAACGAGAAAGTCATTTCAATTTCATGGAAAAGTCCTGCATGGATTGTAGGCAGGTTGTTGGTATTTCCACAACGAGACATGACTGTTTTATTCAAATTTAACCAAATGAATATTCATTTCCCTGTTTAACATTCAGCTACTTTATGCCAGGCCGAAACATTTCCTCGAAGGTTTTTTTTAAAAATAAACACATTTTATTCTCAACCAAAGAGAATTAGGTAGTCAAAGAATACTCCCTGGAAATAATTCACCAATGATGCACCGTATTAGCTCTTAGTTGCCACGATTTATTCGAGTGAAGTTGATTGATCTCTGCGTGTCACAAAAGACGCGTTCTTTTAGGAATGATACTATCCAAAGTACTACTTTCATATCAAATTAGCAAGACATTGGATGAGATATCATTTTACTACAAGCAAATAAAGCCTCAAACCTTACGAATCCTTGAAGAAACATTGAAAAATATATCTTTTTTCATCATCTTTAGCTAGCGCATTCGTATGAGAGGGGGGATTTAATTAAAGATATCAAAACCCAGTTGAAGTTGAAATTTTATTTGATTGTTTATTGCAAACATTGTTACTTCCAATGACTCTTTAAATTTCAAACACTACGGTCAGCTTTAATGTGACTTCAGAAATTCCGGCCTGGCTTGCTACCATCCTCCAAAATGGAAATAAAAGTTCTGACGCTTTCATTATCCTTTCATAATGGAAGAGTAGAACAAAGTAATGTTTGTATAGGATATTTAGTCGAAGGATATATTTAAAATATGACTGAGATTTAGCAACATGTTCACGAATTGATGAAAAGACAGCTTTTATTAAACCGGACAGAGTTGGGCGAAAGGAAAACCGTTTTGATGTTGAGAATAAGGCAGAAAAAACATTTAACGTAAATGAATAGACATTTTCATAAGGCATAAATATCTTTTGAATAGTCGGTGAGATGTGGGAGCTTTCCACGATTAATATTTCAGGTCCCTCATTTCACTCAGTTTTGACCCATTTCATTCTGTATTGGCGTAAGGGCAGCCTGGGGAGGGCCGGGGAATGGAGGAAGGAGGGGGCATGATGGAGGGTTCTATTCAAAAAAGGGGGAGAGGCAGCACTCGATTTACGGGCAATAGCGAAAAGTTACCTCCTACTGAAGTGCATGGGGGAATGAACCGCTCTAAGGGCAGTGGTAAATAAATATAAATCATCCAAAAAATACACCGACTCGTTTTGTTAAAGAAGGATTACATTTTTTAGATACGCTGCATAATTGACTGATTTTTTGTTTAACCCATATCAAGACTGTTGTAACTTATCAGTAATTGGAAAAAATGTCTCGTGATACAACCAGAAAAAAGAACAGAATGAGAATGATTTAGTATACAATAAAAACTTTTCTAGTACTGAGGAGATAAGGAGCGGAGGAAATTGTTCTTTTAGGGGTATTTTACATAAAACTAAAAGAACAAGTGGTTGTGGGAGCAACTCTGAAAGAATGAGAGAAATAATTTATATCGTGGAGGGCTTATCAACTTATTGGCTTCTAATATTAAAAAAAACTTTAAATTCCAAGCATGTTACATTCGTTCTTGAACTATGCCCTGTCTGAAGACGAACCATAGTCCTCACTAAATCCATGGCTGTTTTATTGCGACGATTACACCAAGAAAAAAATGCTCCCTAAATTAAATATAAAATTTTCTTCCAGTTTAGCCTTCAAATAAACAGTTACACAATTCTGTGGTTTGGTGCTCAACTATCGATAATACAGAGGGAAAATATCATTCACCTTAACCAGAACCCGGGTCGAGGCGAAAGAGTTTTTTAAAACTCAGTGATGTTGTCGCATTTGTGTGCACCTCGGCGGGTGACTCAGGTAAAGTTACAGTGATGATATTTCCCACAGTTTATTTGAAATTGGTATTAAATTATATATGGAGTTGACTTTACTTTGGCTGTGGGGCATGGGAGATAGCCGTAAAGATAAGGAGATATGGAAGAATGAGCTTTCGGTGCTCAGCAGGAATGCCGAAAACAACATGGACCAACCGTGTAACGAAGGAAGATGAAGAGGGAACTAAATGAAATGTACAAGCTTTCAAGATGAAGGACACAAAATAAACAAAACTAAATGCAGAATATTTTGCTAAATATCGTAATGGCATGGGATAGACCCATGGGAGGAAAACTGACAAGTTAAAGGCCAACTACGGATTAAGAGAGGCAGGAGATGGAAGTTATCAGCGGAGTAATCTATAAAGAAATGTTGAGATTATAAGGTAAGCGCCATAAACTGGAGAGCCCCTACGAGCCAATCCACGGGTTGATAACGCACAATTGTACTGATGAAGACGCCGAAATTCCACTGCACAAGGTTTAACATCTGGTGGGAGTGATAGAAGAGCGGGGTGTGGCAGAAAAGGACCCACGAGGCGGTTGGAGCCACACAGGGTGGAAATTCTCGGTAGGAACGTCTACTCGAGTGCATTAGATCGATTCGTAACAAATTGGTATTCCGGAGCACAAAATCTACGCATGGCAATCCATCACTTCGATGCAACGAGCAGAGTCTGAAGAATTATCTACTGCATCATTAAATCTGCACAGATCTTTTTCTTATTTTGCGTGAATACATTCTTCGGCTAGCGAGAAATTGATTTTTTGAAGAGGCATTTTTTGACCTAGGCGAAGGTTAAGCTCGGAGTATCTTCATCAGTTTTCATTCAATTACTACAAATATATTACCAAACAAGGAATGGATGAAATGAAGATGATATATGAATGTAAGGTATAACTAATGAACATAATGGTGCATATCTACATACAAAGTCTGCCCCAAAAGTATCATGACTTATTTTTTCCCAGATGGACGCACGGGCGGCAGTTTCCCTGGCCGAGTTCGAGGGTAGGGAGTCTCAGGTAAGGCTGGAGATCGATGGCAGTTGGCTCCCAGCCTTTGTGTAGTGCGGAGGGCTGGTTTGCGAAACCTCTTTAAAATAACCTCGTCACGCTCCGTCATACATGTAAACCTGTTATTGGACCAGCACAACGCCATCAAATCTTGCGTGAAATTGGGCTAAACGGGGAATACCTCATGAAATGGTCAAGGCAACCAATGGTGACAACGCCATGGGTAGATCGGGCGTTTTTGAGTGGCACAAGTTGTTTTCGGGAGGGTAGAGTACGTAGATGTCGAAGACGCCGAACGTTCATGAAACCCTTCGACCTCAAAAAGTGACGAAAATCTTGCAAGAGTGGAGGCTTTGTTGGATAGGGATCACAGATTAAGTGTTCGCATGTTTCTGATGAACTTGGAATCCCTAAAAGTTATGTGCATTGAAATGTGACCGAAAACATGGGCGTGAGAAAGGTGTGTGCTAAGATGGTGCCGCGCAACAGTGCTCTCGCACGAACAAAAGGAATCGCGCACGCGGATCTGCCAAGAGCTTCTCGACCATGTGAGTAAGGATCCAAATTTTTTAGGCAATTCCCCACTAGAATTCTTCCTCTTCCCCCGCCTCAAATCCATGCTGGATGGGCATCACCACGGCTCGGTGAAAGCCTTATAACAGGTCGTGACGAGGAAAGTTAGCAACATTCCGGGTGTCGCCTTCCAGAAACTTCTTGTGTGGACGCATTCGTAGGGTGCTACTTCAAAGACTTTTGAGTGAATGCATAAATTCTGGCAATAATCAACTCAGTTCTAGTACGTTTGGGACAGACCTTGTATGTATATTAGAATATGTATGCATTAAATCTCTTGCATAAATTGGAAGGGTGTCTCTTTATCAGTGATGTTGAAAATGCATTATTACCCCAATCGTACTACGGTAGGAAAGATATATAGTATATGTAAGATGCCATATATATACATGTAAGACGTCATATATATATATACATATATTTTTAAAAGCACACCATGGGTAAGTATTATTGATGTATATTTTACATCTGAGAGGTTCCATCTCCTTTCGTAAATGTAGAGGACACGAATTCCAACGTCAGATTTGATAGTATTCGCGTTAAACCTACTTAAGAACGAATAGGTACAAGATTAAAATTTGACAGTGAGATTATCCAGCACCTTAGAAAATTCAGGTAAAAAGTTAGACGTTCTTCGAAATGATAAACACGTCCGACCTAAGATTAATGACCAAATGGCCAAGTGCTTCAGAAGTGGAGTTTTTAGTTACTTAGGAATGAAGATTAGCAAATAGAAGGGGCGAAACAAGAAATTCCTCTCACTCCCAGGATATAACCTTCGGGTTCACTGAGGGTGCATAAAAAAGGGGACGGGGAAGTAAGTTTAAAGTGCCTAATTTTCCGGAATCATTTACGCAAGTCAGTTCCGTCCATTTCAAAAGTGGGAAAATGCTGAAACCACTTTTGAGGTGGGAGCGTACGGGTGCGCTCCAAAAAGCGCAGCAAATTACTAAATGTTTGACCTGGGACCCTCGGCGAATGATTTACCTTTTGCCTCAGTCACTGATTCCTTGAAGCCTACTGCCTATTCTACAATCCTTGCGAAAGAGGCGCAGTGCTGAACTACCGTAAAAACTTTACACATTCCAAGAAAAAGAGAGTTTCGTCAGATTCATGATCGAATTGAAAAAAAACGAAATGTTAAAACTTAAAAACATGATCGTAAAAACTTATGAAAATTATTACTAAAACATGATTTGAAAGTCATATAATCCTAGTTAATATTATATATTTCGGAAACGAGGCCCAAAAATCAATATTATGACATTTTTATGATGTGTGGAAAATATTGAATAAATTTAACTATTTATTAAGATTACGTAAACTATTAATTTAACGCAACAGTTTCCCAATTATAGGATACCCATGAGTATGAACTACGAGGCATATTTTGGATCGTTTCGAGAAGTTATGTACCCATCTATATTCAGTACGGACATTTTAAAATGCACGACTCAATGAAGACTTGTTTCTTGTCAAGGCTCTATGCACCCATATCAATACTGAGTATCATCATAAAAAATCAAGGTATTCACCTGAAATACTTTAGTTTAGAAAGTTAAATTATTCTGAGAAATTATGCCAATTATTAATCACTGACGGCCCAACCAGGAGATTTATAAATGGAAAGATAAGGTAGAGTTTGTGATTGTGTTGATCCCATGACGTGAGCTTTAATTAATTTTAATTGCATTGGCTCCATTTGCACATATCACTGACAAAGCTGAGGCATGCGTTACTCTCTTAATGATTCTCATCTCAATGATAAAAATTGGACGGAAACAAAATACCTGCGTAGAGGGAATTTTGAGGGGAAATAGGGAGTTCGTTCAGCCCGGATAATTGGGCGTCATGGTATGCGAGATTCGGATAATTGCTCATCGTCCAATTTTATATTCGAAGTTTGTAGGAAGCCAAAGTAGAGCGCGCTGGGAATTTTCTGCCACGATTCCTCCTCTCGTCATTTCCGACGTGTCCCTGTGGTGGTCCGAAAGTTTAACACCTTCGTTCCTCCAAACGGTAAAAGAACACGAAAGAAGAAAAAACAGACAAAATAATGATAGCATGCAGGCGGAATCCAGTACTCCAAGTGCCTGAAGGGCCCGGATAAATAAGAACTGTGGATCCGGGAAAGAGATTTTGGTTCGTCTCCGTCCTGATAAAGTTTCCGAGGAAACAGCCCTTCTGTATCTCAACCCCGCGGCGCTCAAATTGATTTTCCCCCCGGGCTCCATCTCCGGGATCTTGGTGGGTCTAACGGTTTCCCACGCCTGGATCAATCTCAAAACCCAATGATGACAAGAGGGCGCTTCACAACGGCGGTGGCGGCGGACATAAATTTATACGCGACCCCCACCAGAGCAATCGATTCAACCATTCCCCCCACTCTTAAATGAAAGGGCATCTTTATGTACTACATGATGCGCTGTACGCACACGGAGCACATACATACAATTATAGCGCGGTAGTCCAGGGGTAGAGAGTTGGACTACTGACCGAACTACAGGGCCCGGGTTTGATTCCCGGGTAAGACTCTCTGGGCATCCACCTCTGAGCTCCACCCAAGCTATGTAGTTTTTCGGGTACCAGATCTTCCTGGGAAACCATAACCGGCACAGGGAAAGGAACTGGCCCCACTACCCTGATGTGTGAATTTCTCACGCTGACGGGCTTAGTACTGGGTGAACTCTCCGATCACCTACTAAACCGACTTTCGGGTTGATTACTGTTTATGGTTATTCACACACACACACACACATATACATATATATATATATATATATATATATATACACACACATAAATACATATATACATATATATATACATATATATATATATATATATATATATATATATATATAATACATACACACACATGTGAACGCACAGTCCCCATGAAAGACGGATAAAAAACTTCATGAAAACCATTTTTGTAAACAACGGGATTTTATGTGTCGGGGTTAGGGGGTGGAGGTGGCATGTGGGCGCCCTAAACCTCTCCCGCGAAAAATAGTGTGGTATATATGGGTCAGGGGGGGAGAGAGAATGGCGGAGTAGTGTTTTTTCATTTTTTGAGAGAGATGAGAATTGCGTCGGAAGAAGCAGCGGAGGTGGACGGGGAGAAGGAAGTAGGCGGCGGATTAACGACGGGCCGGCGAGTTGAAGGAGGGGGGGGGAACGAGCAATGTACCATCACCCCTTCCGATTTCAGAGAGGGCGGGATGAGTGCACGCAGTGGGGGGGGGGGAGCGAAGGGGTAAACGGACTAGAAAGGGGTGGGGGACCGGACAGTGGATAGAGTTGCCAACTTTTCGCAGGGAAATGTGGGACACACCCTCACGGCATTTCGACAAGGGCGCATGGGACGACCTATATTCGGCGGGTGCGTAGGTTTAAAGAAAATATATCTTTCTACATGAGCATTTGATGTTAAAATATTTCAATTTCACTAGAAAAATAAATGTTGCTACAATTCCAAATGTATCGTAACTCAACGAAAAAAATAATGAACGATGACAAAGTGTATAGATAATATAGAAAGAGTAATAAGGCATATTTCCACCCTGAACTTCTCTAAAAATTTTCCTAACTTTGCTCAGTTATTTCATCAGTTAAGTAATATTTTTGGAGTCCACGTGTAAAAATGATTATTATTCCTTGGGTCAATCGCAAATGAGATTCATGAAGTGCGTATCACGGCAAGGAAAAATGAAGCGTCGGAGGATTTTTTTCGCGCAAAGTAATGACATTGACAACATAATGGTCCAGAGTGTGGATGATTTTTACGTATTATTGATATTATGTATACATATTTGAAATTTATTACATGTGAACGTTTACAAGCAAGGACGAGACATATCAGCGTCCTGTAAAGTTTCAGCACAGAAACTGCCATACGAGATGCCAAGGAGGAATCGCAAAATTGGCTTTCATGCCATGGGCAATGTTTAGAAACTCCAGCTCATTATTTTAGAGCCAATAAAATTTTCCGAATCATTATAAACCAACCCTTAAAATATCATAAATTAAATTTTCTTAAATACATTCTCTGCGGAGATAAAACAATTTTATAATGTTTGTTATTTGTTTTCTTCAAACTTCATCAAATGATGATTTGGTAATAATCAGATATCTTAGTCTGACGGGTAATAACTCAAATGAGTTCGTTTTGACAGCATTCTCTTGGAATAATCCGTTTTTCTGAACGTTAAGCAATAAATGGGAATTTCGCATTTACTCAGGATCCGAAGTAACTCTTCTACAATTAAATCTAAAAAAACTACATTATCGTGTCACACCAACTGAGGCATTACTTCTATTTAGTGTGGCAACACTTATCATACACATGCAACTCAAAACTCCGTCCACATTTGAAATAATGTTCCAGATTTATGATAAATTCTCGTAGAATGGAAGCGACGCTCATAGCCTTCAAATAATTTGAATGGAACCTCAAAATCGGGAAATATTCTTCTTGAATTTATTATCATGAAGCTTAAAAAAATATTTATATTTTATTCATAATTTATTTTAATACTTTTGATATACCTGGTTGACAGTGGAAATCTAAATTATTCTCTGTAAATGTCTTGGGTACTAATGTAAAGTTGGTCCAGAGTAAGTGTCGTAAAACCCTTAAACACAATACATTTCACTCCTTTGAATTCTGACTTTTCCATTATTCAACACACGACGTTATCACTTTTCGAAATACATTCCAAGGTACATGAATTGAATTCTGGAGCTCTCTCACTAAAACTTCGAAACAAAGTTCGCCGATGACTCCAGTAAAAGCCAAACGTACGGAAATCTCCTGGAACCACAGAACTTAGTTTTAGTTCGTGACTGCTTGCTAAGAAAATAATTTATTTATCTTACTTTAGTATGTTTCATATGCATATTGCTCTTGCTTCTTTTTCTTTAACTGTAGTTGCCCTTCTCCTACTTTGCATTACTAAGCTGCTCGTAGGTGGACAACGTGATCTAATCACATTCTGAATAGTGTATTATTATTCATTACACTTTTCCCATGGATGCTCAAACTTCAGCACTGTTATTTTGATAGAAATTCAAGTATAAAAGGGCAATGCATTTAATTCCTAAATGCAATTTTAAATTGTTCATTTTTCGTTTTTTCCATGATTTGTTTTTCTTTATAAATAAAAATTCTTAAATCCTTCAAAAACTCAAATTCACATTGCAATTGTAAAAATCCTATCTGCAGTCACGGCAGGAGCATTAAAAGCAAAAAGGGAAACGTGTATCGTTGCAATATTTTTATCTTCATCTCTACTTACTTGAGGATAGGTTTGTTAGAGCTCTCTGACATACGTTCCCTTACAATGTCTTCAGTCCATCATGTCTCATAATGACCTCTACCATTTCTTAATTCAACAGAACCTTTTCTCTGTAATTCTTCCCCTCAAAGTTTCGTTCAATTTCTGTGATCAAGATAGTTCCCCTCCTCTTTTTGTTAAGTTCCCTCCGTAGATTTTTCTCTTAACCAACTATTCAAAGTAATTCATTTGACCTCTGTCAATCCACTTTTTTATTTGTCTTCGGTAGCACCATACTTCCATAGCTACTACCATTTTACCTATTTCTCCTCCATTTTTAGCGTAAGGAGAACCAAACTCCATACACACCTAAGTTTTAAATGGGTAACTAACTCCCTCATATCTACGTTATTACTATTTGCCGTTAGTGGTTTACTATACTGATTAAAAGCCTTCTTCATAACTCCTATTCTTTATAAAGAAAGGCGTTATTTTGCTCTAGTTAGATCTCATTTGGAATATGCCGCAAGTATTTGGGATCCTTGGGAGAAAATCTGGCAAAAAGAATTAGATAAAATACAGAGAAAATCCACCAGATTTGTTAAAAATTATGAAAACAAGAACACAAGTGTGACAGGTCTCTTATGGGATTTAGGCTGGGAGCCACTTGAAATGCGAACAGAACGAGCGAGACTCAGACTTTTAGAAAGATTCAGAACTAACGAGTTTCACGATGACACTAATAAAATTATAGTGGCCCCACCCTACTTAGGTAGATCCGACCACAAAGATAAAATAAGGGAGATAGATTCCAATACAGACAGATTCAAATATTCATTCTTCCCCAGAAAAATCAGAAATCATAATAGTAAGAAACCGAAGTCACTTCAGAAATATTAAAAACATTTAATTTACAAGTCGGAACAAAATTAAACATTGCAAATACATTAGGTGTATCTGTAGATGCATGTGTATGTTAGTTGGTAGTTTGTTGTTTGCATGTGTGTGGGTTTTAAGGATTTTTGCATGCATGTACGAGTATACAGTGTTTTGTTTGTGTCTTGTACAAAGCTGTGGCTTTTGCATGCGGTTCTTAATTACGGGTGGTGCCCTAACACCCCCCGCCACACAGCCTTGCGGCGGCTTGCAGGGTATTAAGTAGACGTATATTCCGCTTTCAATACTTCCTCTTGCTTCTTTTGTCGCAGATTATCTTGCTCTTAGTTAAAATAATGCTCTTCCCCTTGTTCATACGTGACTTATCTAATTCTTAACTAATTCTGCGTACTTAAATTACACTCGTACTCTGGCTTATATTATGGTTGTATTTTTTCAACCGCTTCTCCATACAGGACAGTAACCTTGTCTGATTTTCTCAATTGCAAGTACATCTATGTCGTCCACAAATCTCAGCGTAATATGTTTTCTGCATGGTTTTATCTTTGCCACGACCTCATTAAATGCCCTCTGAATGTAAACATCAAACGTCAAGAGCGATAACGAGCAATCTTGACTTGCTACTTGTTTATTTTAGCTTCTTCTCCGCTCCACCCACATGCAACTGAATTATGATGACAGAAGATTGACAGACACTTAATATATAGCAGACGCCAGCGATTGAACGTGGAGAAAGCAGAGAGGAAGCTAAAATAGAGTATATTTTCCTTAAAAGAAAAAAATTGTTTTCCGGTCTGTGTGACGATTGGCTAAAACTGCAGTCCCGCTTTCGTTGGGCGGAAATTCATTTCACGGAAATGAGGATTCACATTGAGGAAATGAAACGCAACTGACAGGAGGAAAAATACACCGGAAAAAATGCCAAGAAATGAATTACAACCGATTTTATCCGGAAAACGACTTCATTTTAAGTAGGTACGTCCATTCATTAGCAGTGAGCTTCACTGTGCAGCCCTTTTACTCGCTCGTCCAGTCGCGGCGAATTCATTAAGCCAGAATTTCGGTTGAATTAGGAGGGCTGGGAGGGGAGGATCTACTCGACTATGCTCTTCGGCAAAAGAGTGGCTGATCGGAGGGAGGGCAGCTTGAGAAAGGAGACTAGTCTGGGAAAAATAGATAGGTTGGTAAGCCTTTGTACGGGCACAACTAGAGAATGGGAAGTACGAGAGTAAGGGGAAGCAGTGGAGGGGGGAGGAGGTAGTCAGTCTGCGATAGAGAGGCAACTTGGAGAAGGGGAAGTGCAGGAAGGCGGGGGGAGAAGGGGAGGAAGTGGAGGGAGTTGGAGGGGAAGTCTAGGGGAGTAGCGAGTCGGCAGACAGCTGGGAGGCGTGGGCTCACTCGCGCATGGCTTGGAACGGCGCCAAAAAGTAACTCGCTCTTCGAAGGACTGCGAGCCGTTTCACGGTCAACCCATCCTCTTTCTCTTCTTGCTCTGCCTTTTCGCATATCTCTCTCTATATGCTTAACCCTCCCCCTTTACCCCTATAACGGTGGATCTTCTTCGGAAAGGATTGCTCTCAACATCTCGTCCGTTTTTTTCCGCGATTTAATTTTAGATCGGCTTGCAGAAGTGCAGTCATTTACATATGCTCGCGGTCTGATTCCCTAAAGAGGATGGAAGGATAAAAAAAGACGGAAGCCAGCCGGGTTATTGTCTCATGGTAGTGCAGGTCGTGCAAATTTTAAAGGTCAAGGATCCAGACACAAGTATGTGGAGCGGGCACATTATCTATGAATCAAATTTTCAATTCATTATACATTAATAGTTGAAGAAAAACGCAAAATATATATGATGTAGAGTAGGTTGCTGGATTGTGTTTTGTTTTTGAGTCACAAAATATTAATTTGATATTTGTGTCCATCCAGAAACCTACCTTGACCGGTAGATTACCTAATAATATATTTATATATATATATATATATATATATATATATATATATATATATAGATACATACACACTCACACAAACAAATCTTCTGTTCCTAATTCCTCTTGAGAAAGGTGGTTGCACCACCGAAAATTCGAGAAACAGTGAGTCCCTCTTTCATATGTTTTAGTTTCTGTGTTTGTCGACTAATTAGTGAATTTACGTTATTGTGCACGTTCGTGGGTTTTTCAAGAAAGTGACTTCATATATTTCTATATATATATATATATATATATATATATATATATATATATATATATATATATATATATATATATATATATACATATATATATATGTATATATATATATATGTACATATAATTGTATGACTTATAGAATCGGGCTTAGAAATAATGTTAAATGATAGCATCTAAGAAATGTAAGTCGTCTGAACCTGATACGAGAACTTAGTAGCTTCGAAATATTTTTCACGAATTTAAATCGAGTTCATCAATTGACTAATAGAGGAATGAATATTTACATTTAAAGAAAGCAGGTAATGCAAGAATAATTCCACGGTGAATAATTGAACACACTGGTGACAAAATTAAAATAAATTGAAAGAATGTCTTACGTAAAACTCTTTATGACACCAGTAAAAAAATATGGCATAAGAAAAAGAAGTTTCATGTAATTAAGTAGAGCATTTCATTTGAGTTTCATACTAAAGCGAATTTCAATGGACCTGTCTCTTTATGACTTTTTACTCGTGATATCGTAAAAGAATAAGCTGGAAATAGAAAAAAATATTTTTACAGAAAAAAACGAGCCAAAATGTCGGTCAAAGTCACCCCATAGCACCTTTAGAATACTCATTGGATTCAACTTGTGTCGTTAATTACAGGTTCGTTCATTGGCTATAAATTACTCCACAGCGTGAAGGTTCAGAGGTTGACGCTTGAGGCTTCGGACCGACACATCGATTCCCTACTGGAGAGTTTAGTCATATACTGAGCTTCCGACCGCTACATGTAATCGTGTCAACTAACTTTTGCTCCCATTTTTCTTACGGTATAGTCATATATTTACGTTTCTATATAATCGGACGCAAATAATAAAATAAAAGACACAAAACCGTCATTAGAGTAAACAAATAAAAATTATAGTTATAATCATATTGTCCATATTCAACTCAACATCATCAAAAACATATGATTTCATTGATGGCATAAAATTGATATCTTTAGCTGCAATGTACTATTTTCGGTGATCGCCAAACATGAATATTCATATAGGTTTCAGTGTTTTGCGATGAGAAAGTACGTACAAGTAAGTTTTCCAACAGAATCGTGCCCGTATTACCTTCCCAGGACCTTCATTGTGAACTAACCTCATTTGATATGGATTAACGTACATATTTTGACTTTATCTATTAACTATTAAAATTTATACAAAGTGAATCAATTATAAACAACTTAAGTCAACTCATGTTTTTAAGCAGGATAAGAAATATGATGTGCGAAGTAAAGAAAAGGCCTTTGGAACGAAATACCTTTTATTTTCAATGTTTTGCATGCCATGTAGCAGGAGGAAATAGTACATTACGTCATTATACTAAATTGGCATTACAAAGTGGATAGCTGCTTTCCTCAACCACCAAACACGTCACGACGCCACGCACGTAATCGTTCACTTTCAACATTATTTTGGGAGGAGAAGGATTTTAAGGAGGAAATCTCGGTCTTCTCAGAGTGACGAGGATAATGATAATGCCCTACATCTCGCCGTTTTACGCGAAAGCTCAGGACCATCATTCCAGTCGAAAATATACTCTAATGTTAATTTGTTTTTTTGCGACGCGAACTGACTAAATGTCTGTTATGTCGAAATGAAGACTTCCCCCAGAGGTTATACGTGTACCATAAAAATCTATATAAATGGTAGATCTAACACAATCAGAGAGAAAACCAGGTAACAAGTACACAGTTGTATTAAAAATATAATTTCATTCTGAAAATATTATCGCATTATATTATTGCATTGTCGTAATTTCATGTACCCATTACCCAAATAAGTGTCTTTTGGCAAATGAACGTCATGTAAATGTCCACAACTTTTATTACGTTATGACACTTTAATAGCGTATAGCTTGGGATACGATTTATGATAGGATTTCGTGTTTTTATATGCAAGACACCAATTAAGTTCTCTCCAATCTTGTCACAGTGTGTATGTCACAGATTCGCAAAGAATTATTTTTGTAAAGATGTTTAATCAAGATGTAATAGTTAAAACAAAACGCAAACATTTGGTCATGTACATGCAGTTAATCTGTGGAAAACCGGGTTTCGACTTAAAATGTAATCATTTTGTGTGTTATTTACAGATAAAACTAAATTTATATGCCACCAAGGATAAGGGGAGATCGATCTAGAGCGGTGTTTCCCAAACTTTTTCGAGCCACCGCCATTGGATCCATAAACCCATACTCAACGCTCCCCAATCGATAGCTTGAAAATAATAATCAAAATCAAAAAACAATATAACCAAATGAGGAAAGTTGAAATATTTAAATTAAAAACAATGAATAATAAAATGCTTATTTACAATCGAATAGATGCATAGCTTTGGTATCACATTCACGCAAAAGACTTAATGCACAATAAAAGGGACTTGGGTGAGTATATACTTTTTACTTAAAAATAAATTATCAAAACAAATATTTTTAAAACAGCTTGTTTTAGAAATTTACATATCATTTTTTACTTAAATTAAGCAATTATATAACATGAAAATTTTCAATTTATAGAAATAGAAAACCAATCACGTTTTGATAAAATTAGTTAAACAATTAAGTGACTATTGATTATAGTCTTCCATGGTCTAGAAGTCATTTAAGAAAATTCTATTGCTTAACCATATTTCCATCAAGAAAGAGTGAAATTGGTGCGCTATACAGCAAGGTTAAGTTATTATCGGGAAGTAATAAGGGAATATCGGTGCTAACAGTTAAAGATAAGTGGGGTAAGATATTGGTTGACAAAGAAAATATCCAAGACAGATGGAAGGAATATATAGAAACACTGT
Organism: Hetaerina titia; assembly: GCA_037158775.1. NCBI lineage: Eukaryota > Metazoa > Arthropoda > Insecta > Odonata > Calopterygidae > Hetaerina > Hetaerina titia. The sequence continues at coordinate 18,838,102 of CM073773.1, forward strand.
ATGGTAAAGAACTTGGGCCAACAAGGTTAGACATAGAAAAGGTACATGAGGTAGGAGGAGATAGCTTAGTTCCAGGCATACTCGACGATGAAATAGAAAGGGCATTAAAGGGGATGAAAGCAAATAAGGCCGTGGGGGTGGAGAACATCCCTGTAGAACTGTTGAAATGTTTAGGAAAATGTGGGAAGAAGACTCTATATGGACTGATTCGTAGTATCTATGAGGAAGGAATCTGGCCGGAGAATTTTGTGAGGTCAGTGTTAGTTCCTATTCCGAAAAAGAAAAAGGCTACATCATGTAAGGATTACAGAACAATAAGTTTGATATCCCACGCAGCTAAAGTTATTCTCAGGATCATCGACAAAAGGATAGAGAGTAAGGCAAATGATTACTTAGGGGATGATCAGTTTGGGTTCAGGAAAGGAAGAGGTACGCGTGATGCCATTGCAGTAATGAGATCACTAGTCGAGAGGAATATAGAATACAATCAGGATGTATTTGCCTGTTTCGTAGATTTCGAAAAAGCATTTGATAGAGTGAATTGGGAAAAAATAATGCGTATATTGCAGAAAATTGTAATAGATTGGAGGGACAGGAGACTAATCCGCAACCTGTACATGTCTCAGATTGCTCAGGTGAGAGTGGGGAACGGAGAGTCCGGATGGGCAGTGTTGGGAAGAGGGGTAAGGCAGGGTTGCCCATTGTCACCGGTGCTGTTCAACGTATATGTGGAGGAAATGATTAAAGAAGCATGTGAAAAACTGGAGGTAGGAATGTATGTATGGCTATGAATCTATGTACGGCGCGGAAACGTGGTCAATGAAGCAGGAGGATAGGCGTAGACTGGAGGCTTTTGAAATGTGGGTGTGGAGAAGAATGGAGAAGGTGAAATGGACAGAAAGGAAAACAAATGAGGAAGTACTGTAGATGGTGGGTGAGGAGAGGGGTTTGTTGAGAGAAATCCTGTGGAGGCAGTAAAAATGGATGAAAGACTATTGAGCGGTAGTGGAATTGATAAGCCTATCCTCAAATATTTAATAGTGAATATATATACTATGAAATAGGAATGGATTGGAGGGACAGGAGACTGATCCGCAACCTGTACATGTCTCAGACTGCTCAGGTGGGAGTGGGGAACGGAGAGTCCGGATGGGCAGTGTTAGGAAGAGGCGTAAGTCAGGGTTTCCCATTATCACCGGTGCTGTTCAACGTATATGTGGAGGAAATGATTATGGAGGCATGGGAAGAGCAGGAGGTGGGAGTGAAAGTCGGAGGGGAGTTCGCAAAATCAGTCAGGTTTGCTGATGACCAGGCTTTGGTTTGTCAGTCGGCCAAGGGGTTGCAAGCATTGCTGGATGAATTGGATATTCAGTGCAATAGATATGGGATGAGAATCAATATAAATAAAACAAAGGTTATGCGATTTTCTGGAAGGAAAAAGGCTAAGCTAAAAATAAAATAGGAGGGGAAAAATTGAGCAGGTAACACAGTTTACGTATCTCGGAAGTATTTTTGACCAACAAGGTCAAAATAGTAGGGACGTAAGGAGAAGAATTGCGGTAGGAGTAAGGATGTTAAGAAAAGACTTATTCAAACTTTGATATGGAGTGGAGCTATGTCCGGCACGGAAACGTGGTCACTGAAGCAGAAGGATAGACGTAGAATGGAGGCTTTTGAAATGTGGGTGTGGAAAAGAATGGAGAAGGTGAAATGGACCAAAAGGAAAACAAATGAGGAAGTACTAAAGATGGTGGGTGAGGAGAGGGGTTTGTTGAGAGAAATCCTATGGAGGCAGGAAAAGGGATGAAAGGCGTATTGAGCGGTAGTGGAATGTTGAAGAAGCTTTGGGAATTGATGCAAAATGCTCCGATCTAGATTTTCTCAATTAGATACTTTATGCAATTGAATAGTGTGCGCTTGTAACCTAAACCAAACCGAGACGGTTATTTTTGGCCCAAATTAATAATATCACTTAATGCAATGGCTGAATTAGGCGTGACATTTAAATTCACCTTTAAAAAAATGTCAGCTCATTCGAAATTGTTCATAACTTATATTGAGCTATCAAAATTCTCAGAATTAAAAATAATTCGGAGATTATCATTTTTTTAAGAATATTCTCCAGTCTAATACCGCCACTCCCAAATCACATTATATTTTTTATAAACTTTTGCACGTACAGGAAGGTTTTGGACTGAAGCAAAAAATCATAACCTACCCATTTTTAAAATTTCCGAGCAACTAAGAATAATGAAACTGTTTATTGCCAATATTTCTGCCTTCATTGTGCGTTTTATATTTCTATCCTCGTCCATTCATCTTATATCCTTTTTCGCGTCTATCTTTTTTACCGACAGACCATTATCCCGACATTTCTCATGAATTTTTACACGCGTTTACTTCAAAAGTTGTTTTTCCCCTCAGAAATAGCCTCTCCTCCAGAGCACCACACCATTTCCAATGCCTCCATTGTTTTGGGTTTAAGCTTTTCGAATTGAAAGAGACCTAAAAGGAACCTAACTTTAGAAATTCAGAAAATTTGAAACTCATACAGTTTCAAAAACAAAGGTACCGAAGATATTCTAGGCACTGTATAATACCTATGATATGATGAAAATATTAAGTAATTTGCCGATCAGAAGCATCTCAAGAAAGAAATTCTCATACGCTCGTGTATTTTTAAGTTATTGAATAACGGCTGGGAAAAATTTATCCATCAACTTCAGAATGAATTTTCTCGTATATTTGAAAAATGGCTCTTTGGGAACATTTAAAAAGGCTGTTGTCCCTCAGGAGACATGGAATATCATGCAAAGTTAAAAAATAATTTGAGTTTGAAGAATAAGAACTGTAAAAAAGTGTGATTCCTTGGGCAGTTTTGCTATAGATATGCCAGACATCATTACTGTTCACAAAAATTGTTTATGCTGTGTAATTTTTCATACTTAAAAGTATTCTCAGCTTATAAGTACAAGAGTAGGTTCCGAGAAAGTTCTACATTCACTCATGAAGAAGCTAATATGACAATTTGAATCTTCACGTGATTAAAATAATATTGCTTAAAATGGTGTGGTACCTCATTAGCAACATTAAATATTCGCAATTTCAAAATTGACGGTGGATCATAAACAATCAAAATATATAGTAAAAATTTTGTTTACAATGAACAACTACAAGACTTTTAACTGTGCCCTTGAAAAGCACTTTTAATGACCGATTCAATGAGATTATCACTAAAAATTAACCATTTAACATTATATTTAGCCTTATTGATAACATTGAAAATCAAAGCATTTGAAAATTAAGTAATATTCACAATTGCATTTATTCAATCTATATTTTCCATATTACAGCTGGAAAGTAGGGCAAAATTTGCTTTGTTTAGAATCTGACAATTATACGAACCGTTCAACAGTAAATTAACTCTCTGAAATTTGAAGAAAAGTAGTTTTCGAGAAACATTTGTTTATTTAGAGAAAGGAGCACTTTGCATTTCGATAATTTAGTGCATAAAACTGGGGAATTTTCATCGCTTTTAGGTTTAAGAATTTCATTCCGAACAGCCTAACAGTCTAATAGGATCTCAAATTGTGAAGGCCGAGGAAGCGGGAAAAATTAATACACTGGACAAATGAAAACTGAGCCGTTCGTCTTATTGTGGTTAATTATGCCAGCGGTGTTCGGTCAGTTACATCATTCAATAAAACGCATCGCAGAATATCCCGAGCAAGCATTTACAACCTCACGAGTTCTGTTAGACCTGCGTTCGAGAAAAAATACTTTATCATTTGGGTTTTGACTTTTACGAGGTAAACAGTCATATTTTGGAACGAAATCGAAGTGTGAATATTTTTTTAAAATGATGGCATTAGATTGACTAGGCTTCCAACAGTTAAGACAGTTTCTTCCTTACTGTGCGCAACTTGTGCTTGGGTAAAAGAATATCATCCTTAACTATTGTTTAATGATTATGCGTATCAACGATTATAGTCCAAGGCAGTGAATGTTTCTGAAAACCAATGACCTGCTAACGGATTGATCACAGTCGTAGTTTTCGGTGGTGGAAATACGTGTGCATTCCAGTTAATTAAAAATATGTCGATGAAAATTGATTTTAGATTACTTACGGTGAGAGATTCTTCTAACACAACAGATGAGATGCCAGTCGATTAACGTTACCAAATTGAATATGGCTCTAATTACACTTTCACTTGAACGAAACTATTAAACCACACGACACTTAAAAGAAGCCTAGGACGGATATTGAAATAGTACTTTGATTGATGATCCCTGTCAGTCAAAAGAGCAGTCGCATAAGAGAATATTCCTTATAAAGTGTCGTGTACGCGGAGATAAGATAGCGGTGAACGTATCGTTGAGCAATTAAATCGTTAAGAATACGCGTTTGCGGTCTCAGTTGCGAAAGGCTGGAGGCAGAATGATCTCGGAGGTAATCCTTAGACGACCACACGCATCACGCATCGTCCATAAGGAAACCACAGGAGGCGGTTTCAGGCTTAGAGCAAATATCAGTCCTTTTTCAAACAGACTGCGCAATATCGGCGGCACTGTGGAGAGATAATACGAACCACCGCCCTCAGTCCCTCCCTCCATCTCTAGCATCAGGTCAGCCTCAAACGAGATGAGACCGTGGTAGGTAGGTAATCGATTTTGCGTCTTGCTATAACAAGAGTCGGCGCGCGCAACGGAAGAGTAAACTGTGCCAAAGCTTACGAAAGAGCGTATGCCATAACCTATGGAATGGCAGCGCGCTACAGAGGCAACAATATTTTAGAAATATTCGCGCTTAGCTTCCCCACTGATCGCTACCTGAAACTAGTGAGCGCAAAGAGTTTATTATTAGCAGTTGTCAAACCGGTTAGTTTTTGTCATGCTCTGAAAACGATATGTTTACAACGTCAGAGGTCTCAAAAACAAAATCTCCATACAATCTCTTTGTTGACTCTTTCTACCTGTATTATTTTCTTTGACGCCAAAAATTCCTCTTATTCCTCCCTTCCCTAACCTTCTCACCCATAATACAGCTAATCCGCAGTTCACTAGAATTTTTCCAGGCAATTGAGACTGGTTCCTCCATTCAACTCTATTCGAACCTCTTCAAACCTCCTCCTTGCATTCCCTACAATATAAAGCATATTTCTCCGTCTTACTCTCCCTAACTATCCTTATTTTATGAATTCTTCGCTGCAAGAACAACGCAAAAGACTCCTAATAATCACCATTCTTTTTCCCCAAAGACGAATTTCTTAATCAAATCCCACATGAAAGTCTCCATTAACCTTCAATTCCACTATATTTGCAAACACTTCCATTGATACTGTTTCTCTTATTACTACGACCATATTCATTGTAAATACCGACTAATAAGTAAATGTTTACTCTGATTTCGATAATTTCAGCCTTCTGCAATGTAATGAGGTTAAAAAAGAAACTTCAATTCCACATAAAATATCCTTTATGTGGAAGTGCAAAGTTTCTCTTTTACCCTTATCATGAAGGAATGCCACAAACTTAAACCTGAAACTGTGTAGCTTTATCCAGGTTTCATAACGCTTGAGGATTTTTCAAAAGGAGATTTTCGTCTTCAAGAATCGGATATCTTACGTTGATACATTTGAACATCTTAGGCTAATGAGGGAGAGATTGATCACTTTGGAATGAAAAATAAAGTGCATGTATATCACATTCCAACGTTATACCCATATTTTTATTAGATAAATGAAATGTAACAACAAAAACATATCCAAATAGTATCACGACAAATATCCAGCCGCTATTTTTCATTCCGAAATATATTCATCATTTGCATAGTTACTCAAGGGAAATAAATGGAATACTGCTAACATACTATGAGTGTCTAAATGCCTTGTGCTATATATTAAACAACCCAAAAATATAGATGTTAAATATCTTTCATACATTCTGGAGGAGTGAGGACTGACCTTGAATCCGACTCAGCGGTAAAGGAACATTCTTAAAAGTGGCGGATCTGCTGTTTTAAGATGGTTCCAATTTATACTTTAAGTAAAACAAAGGTGCCTTAGGTAAATTTTATTGTCTTAGACGTTGAAAGCATGCTCTCTGTTCAGTGTAAACTAATTCCAGAATTGGATCCCTATACGATATTTTTACCCACGATAATTATGTGTACACCAAAACTCCATTGTGCTCAAGTTTCGCACACCTACAGTTTCCCTTTCATCGTACTTGTGAGGTGCCCTAGAAGTGAACACTCCATTTCCAAATAATATAAGTTTCATTGTACATAAGCATCAAAATGCATGCTAAAAATATAACGTTTGTTGAAATTTTGCCTGATAGTCAACTGTTAAATAATAGTTTAAAAAAGGAAGTTAAAAACTCGGATTCTCCTGGTATAAATACGGAAAGCTGCGAACGTGAGGATAAAAGCAGTGAGCTACTTAAGCAGGAGATTATATGCAGAGTCAGTAAACGTAGAGGAATATTTTGAGTTGTAAGCCTTGCCCGAATAATTTTTAAAATTCAGCAAGCAATAAGCATTAACATTCTACTTCAGCTGCACCAAGTATATATATATATATATATATATATATATATATCTGATGTGGGACACCAAAATAACATGTAGCTTGAACAAAAGAGATTAGAACACAATCGAGCATTTTTCAAATATGAGTACAGTTTCTTAAGCAAAGCATCAGTTTATCAACGATTGTCATGACGGTGAATTAACCAATGCCCTGAGCGGAGTTGCGTGGGCGTATTGGGTGTGGCTGGGGTTACTCCCACCGCCATTTCCTCCGGCTAAGACTTAGTTCTCACCCCTATTCTTAGCTTAACATATCCATCCAATGAGACATGTCAGGCAACAGGGGAGGGGTGGACGTCGCGAGGGCGCCGGGTGTGCCCGTAGCCGTCCCTTTCAATTTCCATGATTCATGAAGGACTACACAAAAACTTAGCAATCTCTATAACCTCACGTATTAGAGACCAGGTTGAATAGCTATTAACTTTACATTCCCAATAATTATCATAAACGGGAGGAAATCCGGAGAAAGTTCTGACAGGTAAAAGTGATGAATCCAAATTTTTGAAAATTCAGTCTATTATAATATCCGGTTCATTTAGTTTCATTCACCGTCAATTTTTAGCACATTCAACCCTTCTAGCTAAATTGGTAGGCACCAGAACATCCGGGTGTGCGCGCAGTGAAAATTCTCGCACGTAAAACAAACATATCAATTTCAGTTCGGAAGAGAAGTTTTCGAAAGAAGGTAGGTTGACATAGATCGTCACACATCAATATTAGCCATGATTTCTCGTTCTTATACCTACTTAGTTACAGAAATAAAAATGTCACGGAGCAAAGAACACAACCATTAGCCATTCGACTTCACTTCTCATAATCAGCACTGAACTTAATTACTCAGGATATGAAGCAGCGATTCTTGGTCTCGAAGGAATTTGAGGATGAAACCCAGTGCGCAAAATAGTGATCTGGAACTTCGAAATACGATGACTTATTGCAGGAGGGGCGGGGGTAGACCAGAGGTAGCGTGTCTGTCTGTGGAGCCGTAGGTCGCTGGTCCCCGTGACCGGCGAAAATTTTCAGCATAGAAAAAATCTTTTAATGGTTTTTTGAACCAAGACAACCACACATTCAGAAAAAACACAATACTAGTATTTCTGAGAAGAAAAAAAGATCCCCGAACCCATAGTGAAAGGCGGCAGTTTCACTATTAGGCACTGGTGGCGCTGACCGAGTGGGTCGACCTGGTATCAGCTGCAGGCAAGAGTGAAGCTCACGGTATCGTCCGCAGTACTGCGATATGGAAGGCAACGGGTAACCACCACATTATTCTCCCTAGAATATGGAGCCTTGCCTTGCATTCGCATATAGTAGAATGGAAAGATATGGACTGCAGGAAACCAGTCCTATGATTGAAATACTGATGTTGATAATGATATCAGGAGGGATGGGGTACATTGAGAGAACTCGGTAACATAGAATAAAGAAACGAGTTTTACTAATGCACCGTTGTACTAATGTTGAGTAAAAGGTCAGAGATCAAATAGCGCCGTGCCCGACTAATTACGAGGATAACCCTAGCGAAGTACGTTTCAAGTGGAACTGGGTCGAATGCTGTAGGCTGCAAGATAAAATACCAATTTTCACGTTTTCGTGAGCCAAGTACTAAAAGGGGGGAAAAATTGAAAAGAGAGGAGCAGAGAAAACATCCTGGAGACACAAGATGATCTATTTAACTTTGCCATAATTGACGTAAGCATGCCTAATTAGGCATTTGATTCAACTTAGTTATTCCGTGATTATTACAGAGCTAGCTGAACGTTTTTCATAATTTAGCTAACTCAAATTTCTTTCTAATTCTTTGCCCATAAGCAATTTTCTCCGATTGCAAACGAAAAATTGCAAGTGAATTCGGATCCTATAGTAATAATATGCTGCAAATATGAGCGAAAAAGAAGGAAAAAAGAGGAGACGTAAATACACAAACTAAATATGAAATAAACGATACGGATTTAGAGTTTGTTAATGGATTTGATGCTATTCAGAGAAACTTTGTCATTTTCAATGTATGTGATTTACACAACGTTTCAATATTTTAACACTAAAAAAGGAGCGCATTTTAATAAATGAGAAAGTAAAACTTTGTTTCAATCCACCACTTTATTTCAGGTACGACTAGTTTCGACGCTACGGCGTCATCCGGCTCAGGTAAGTAAGTGTACCTGAGGATGACGCCGTAGCGTCGAAACTAGTCGTACGTGAAATAAAGTGGTGGATGGAAACAAAGATTTTCTTTGTCATTAATTAAAATGAACTTCCACAAAGTTGAGGCTGAAACTATGGATTTAATTAGGAGCGCATTTATTCGATGATAAATGAACCAGATGCTTGCATAAGATTCAAGTGACTCTGGGATAGGCGATGTTTATATAGTATATAGCGTCTTTTTAATGTGATATTTAGATTGAGGAATGGGAAAAATAAATCAAGGCTATCAAATGGAGGAGACTATCGTAGTATAGATGATTTATAAATACACTTTTTCGGATCGACTTTATTGATAGATTAAGGCGGCGGGGAAATGGAAGCATGACCATCAATCAAAATACAAGCTGCTGCAGCACAAGTCAAATCTGGGAAAAATTTCCTTTGTACGAGTCTTTTTCATCGATTAAATACTAATAAATGACATGGGGTGTTGTTCGTATCACCGAGACGCAGCCGAAAAATTTTAGTGGTGAGGTTCGTGATGAATTTCATCAAATCTTGCTATGTGTATCTGAATTTTTGCACTTGACAACGTGACAAGTACAACAAGATGTTAAAAATCGAATTACAAATTTTTTCAATCGTAAGATACGCAATAATTGCATGTTTTCATAACTCACCGTAAGAACGCACCGAAAAATCGAGCAAATACAACTAACTGCACGCATTGCCATTATGACACTCAGATGGATATGGATAAACCGCCGGAAGCAAAGAATTCACACACCACGAGTTAGAAGATAGGGGCAGCATTTTGGAAAGCCCTGTGGTGAGGCATCTGCACTTCGACGTGGCGTGCGAACTCGTCAACAGCTGGAGTCCTGGAAACTTCTGATGCGTTCACGATGAAAAGACATCATTGAATTGCCGGCAGAAACCAAAAACAGCACACCATTATATGGACGAGGGACAGAATAGCGAGCGGGAGAACTTAAGGATCCCGACCATCCGTCTCAGGGTACAGGAAGGCCCACTACATTTCGAAACGCGACAGATGGAATAAAACAGCATCAGGGAGGGATGGGAAACGGGGAGGCGTGTGCGAGAGGCCTTTGGGAAAGACTTATGTGACCCACTGAAAGGTTAGGGAGGGGTCGAGGTGGCATGTGTTTCATTTACGAATGAGAGGCTGAAGTGAAAGGAGGAGAGGAGTGCAAGCGGCTCTAAAAAATAAAAGGGCGAACGAACAAACGGATCCGCCAATGCGACTGGACGCGTGCTTGAGGAAAACCACTCGGTCACCAACTTCCGCCGGTCGTAAATACAAGCTTCAAAGGGATACCTTCCCGTGAAACTATTGCGAATGGTCCAATTCAACCCTAGTCCTCCGCCAGACTGGGACACAGGACGAGTGCCTTGACAACCGACAAGAGTTAATTTACATAGGTAACGGCGAACATTTCGGAAGCATAATTAAAAAAAAGGCAATAGATTTAAGGAAGATATCAGCCGATGTAACATCTGCAGGGACATCACCTATGGCAAGGGTCAAAGGTTAAGTGAGAAAGACGCATATGCGACGGTGACGCATATGCGTCTGTACTCGGTATATGCGTCGGTGACTGTATGCATCGTCAGCGTGCGTTGACGAACGAAAATAAAGAAAAGTGGGATGGAGAATCCTAAATCAACGCAAAAAATCGACGAGAAAAAATATAGAAGCGTACAATTTTGGATGCAAATAGGGAGAGAGGTGATTGATTTTTGGTTCCGATCCCATTTGGGTTAGGTGAAAAGAATTCATCATTTTGAAACAGTAACCAAGAACCCCTTCGCGAACTGTTCAACGGAACCCGTTCCTGGAACGGACCGGAAAGTGGATGGATTACTCTCGAATTCAATTGCGTTCTTTTGTGCAGTTTTTCCAGAGAGAGATATCGATGTCTCAATCACTCGATAAGAGGACAAACGCACATAAAGTAGGGAGATTCTTGGAGATGGAGTGATTTCGACAAGATAACGGGACACTGCGGGTTCAGCGGGCAACAGAGAAAGAGTCGCGGATGGCCGTAAAACTAATGGGAGGCCAATATGGAGCAAAAGCCGTGGAGAGGAGGAACCGGGAGGGGGGAGGGGAATTCGCGGCTTTAATACAAGCTTCGGGCTGAGACTGTACTAGCTTTCTAAGAACTATTGTTCGAATTTCAGGGGATCTTTTAAATTTCGATGACCATTCTGTAAAAGAGCCCCTTGTGGTTTATGAGCATGCATTGGAATTTATCACACACATCAAATCAATGACCCGAAAAGAAGCCAAAAAATTTGGATTCAATTTTTACGAAAACAAACACTTTGGCGTTGAATAGATAGTTTAGTTATCGTAGCCAAACTGTGTCCAATACTCAGTACGTGTTTGCCTTTTCCCAAGAGGCATGGTGAAAATTTCCAATTGGTGGTTGATTATGCCTATATTTTTGTTGTTCAATTAGCATGGACCGCCCTAAATGTCCTTCGTTGAAAAAATGGTGCAGCTTGTTGAAACAAATTTTTTAACCATATCATTCGGAAACCAATGGACGCAAAGTAATTTCGGCCTTTTTTTCCGGGTGACGCCACGTGCTCATCACGCGGCGATAAGGCAACGCACCACGGCACTCCAATTTAATAAATGAAAAAACCGAAAAACTTCGGTCATTTTGCCTCATTAGGTTCACTGCTGAATGGCAAAACGAACGCTGACTGCTACCTTCACAGCCAACATCCTATTACGCTTCACTAAACACTACTATCCCTTTTGTATAACAATTGGTACTCAACGACATGCATCTGTCACAAAATCATATAACATTAAACAACATGCAGCAAATTTATAATTTTGCACTTTAGTGAAATTTTAGCAAAATACAATATAAAGTAAGGAAAAAAATATATAAAAGTCGACGGGGTAGGAGGAGAGAGAGGTGAACAACACGAAATAAATATTTAGTGAATAAGAGGAAGCCTGTGGGCAACTTCTTCCCATTATTTGAAAGATAGAGCATGCAATCATAAATATTATAAAATAATCTGGATAATAAAGCTTGGTTTAGGATGCGAGTGCCGAAAATATTTTACTCTTCTTAACGCGGTGCCGCGTAAAGCGAATGATTTATCAACTGCTCCAAAAAGAAAACTTGAACGGCACAAAGTGACATGTTTATGACAGAAATTAAAAGAAGACTGTTCATTTTATTCTCTATTGATCAATGGTAAATCATGAGAATTCAAGGTAGGTTTTTCAGGAATGCGTAGGCGCCCGATGCCACCCAAAAGAAATCAACAACCAACCCATAGGTCGACGGGACGTAGATATGGCGTTGAATACTGCCCAGCAGGATGTAACTCGATAAAATTCGTATATGTATGGATCCAAACCAATTTTGTACTAAAAACAGAATGAAAAGAAAGAAACAATGGGCAATAATTTTATACATTGAATCCAATATATCCACTCGAAGCCAGAGCAGAAATTCATTTTTGCGGATTTATGTGCCCAGCCAATGGCATAAGTTCAGGGATCACAAATATTAATCATGTCATGCTATTCATCAACAGGACTGATATAATCACACCCGTAGGACATCGAGGAAACATTCAGTCACAACTTCTTTCTCATCCTTTGCTTAATAATGCCATCCATAAAAATAAAAATGGCTCTATTATTTGCATCCATTCAAGACTATTTAGCAAAACTAAAATAACCATAATTTCATTCCCTTGCCAGCACTTATGATGAAGAGGATATCTTCAACGACGAAAGGTAGAGGAAATGGGAGAAGTAAGTATACGGGTGGAATACACTGTCCGCCGACATAATGTAAAATACAATCACATAAATACTCCTCCCAAGGGTGAAAGAGGAAATGCATAACACGGATACTTTTCATATGTATATTAAAAATATTATCTACTTCTCTGAAACTGATTTTATTAATGTTGGCAAGACTTTACACCATCGTTATTTCTTCTTTGAGAGATGTACTCACAAAAAAGGAAATGATTTCTCTTTCCTCCTTAAAGTTACTCCTTCTCCAAATAGTATATTACGGTTTATACAAATTTATAAGCAATGTATTACTTTATGAAATAATAAATTATAAGAAAATGTAAGGTACCGGTCAACTAATTTTTTCCATAGCGTGATAACTAAAAGCGGTACACTAATTAGAAATTGACATGAAATTGGAGCCTTAACTGCGATTTTTAAATAATGATTGATAATACTAGAGAGTAAGCTCAATTTTCTCTGCCAGCGCGAATTCAGTGGCTTCTCCCATCTTCGCTGAGGCGTGGTACTCATTCTCTCTAACCTCAATCTCTCTTTATTTCTCTCTCTCCCTCTTGTAACTCCAATCATTTGTCACGTAAAGAAATGTCACTCGTCCTCCGTATTTTAAAGAGAAATGGAATAAATTTGAGTGGAATTCGATAAATAGGAACCTAAACAAGAACAATGAAAAATGCGTTCTGACTAGGAGAGAGATCTCGGAAAATTTCGCCTGTGGTTCCTAGCCCATTTCTAAACCGCTTTAAGCGCTTAAGCTCAGTCACTGCGTATTATAATGGTTTGTTACATCGATCTGAATGCGGGATTGTGGCAGTCTTCTCGATAATCCATTAAAAACCAAGAAGAAATAGAGGTAATCGATCAATGCGTTTCCAGGGCCTAACGTTATCAGCATACATTTTTCCTGTCGCTCCGACGGGACTAAGTAACTTGCATCGGCAATGTAGCATTCGTCCATTTATCATCTTTCTTTTTAGCCTTTTGAACGCTGCTCCTGAGTTTTACAAAAATGGGAACTACTTAATATCTGAAAAAATGAATATTACATTTTGCAAGAAAAGTACGATTCAGCACTTGACAGCCTGACCTCAATATGTAATAATGAAATAATTGAATTCAACTTGAAAAGGTTATTTAAATATACGGGCTGTATACATATGGACTATTGAATATTCGTTTAAGATGTTTAAAAAATAGCGGGAAGAAAGCATAAACCAACTAAATGTTAAAATAATATTTTGGGCTCTCTCACAAATGCATTTGTGAGAGAGCCAACTTATCAAAATATATTTCTAAACCTGGAATTCACCTCGAATTCTGTCAGGCATAGTGGGGATAAATATTTGTTCATTTACGTAACTTTTAGAATGACGTAATGGTGTTTTTGGTTTGAAGAAAAACTGTTTCAAAAATCTTTAATTTCCACTCTTCAAATTAGTTATTTGTTTGAAGTTTGCAATTCATATTTTCCAAAACATTTCCTGCTTTTGTGACACTAAAAAAATATCTAGTTCCTGGACATTGGAGCGGACCGTACACGCGAGTGCGCAGAATTTTAGGACTAATAACGTCCCTCGCTTCATTACCTTACCTGAAATTTTCGTTGACATTAATTTCTGGGACAACCGAAGCATAGGACTTACACAAATGTTTAAAAAACATGTAAATTTTTCATGAATTTTCTGCTCTTACAAATTAAAATGTCGGCAGGTTTTAAGGAGAATAATATATTATAAGCCCTTAAGCTGTTTAAAAACTAATCGCGAATATCATGGATTAAATAAGTAAAACTTAATGGGATTATTATCCAAATTCTACCATTGAATGCGATGAGAATCAACTCTTTTCTGCTACGAATATAGCCAAACACTCTAAACTGTGGTACCTGGATACCTATGGTATAAACAACACCTGGATAAATATATCAGTATGAAAAGGGATAAGCTAATACTCTGAAAATGTTCTCGAATGACAAAGTGAAAACGAATGAATCAAGGAAATGCATGGTCTGATGTGATTTTTAAGAATAATTAGATGCTTTTGGCATCTGAAATCATTACATATCAATTCTAAATTTGTTAATAAACCAGAAGCCCGAGCCGCTGAGCGACAAACATTAATTGCTTGATAAACTGTAAAAATAACATTTTAACAAGTTGTATAATTAAATTTTTACAATAATGTTGTTCACAAATGTTAATGATGACATCATTTAGCTTATTTGACATAAAGGTCGACCCTGTGAAATCGAAATTAGAAAATGTAATTCAAAACAAAATTATATTGTTTTACCTATGCAAATCCGAACCCTTTATGACATCTGTCTGACTTTATAAAAAACATTATATTGCCATGAACATATGGAAGGGTTATAGTCAGCAGTTCAATATTATTTATGAATTGTCCATTGGAATGAATGACAGTCACTCCACTCAAAATTATCTAATGAATTCATGCTCTTACCAGCAAATTTTCTGGCCTCGAAACTTATTTTTGGTTTCTAATGCTTGTGAAATTAACGAGTAGCATAGGAGGTGTAAGTTACTTTCCCTAAGATAGTGATAGTCCGAGAAAATATTTAGGGGTTTCTCGGAAAAGAAAGCCAGTTAATAACTCACGAATAAGAGAAAATAAATCAAAGGCGGAAACATGATCATTAAATGGGGGTGCACACACCCAGGAACCTAGCTCAACGTTCTTTTTAGGGTTAAGTACCGTATATGATATGGGTACAGGTGGGAAAAGCATTTATCTGACATTTATTATATTTAATCTATTTTGTAAAATAAAGTTAAATTTATTCTTGTAAAATGTATTTCACGTAAATGATAGCAATCGGTGAGTAGGCTTTAAAGAATTGAAATACGGGGATACAACTATAGAGCATGAAGTTAAAAAGTTTCAAAAGATGGAGTACTTGAATATTAAATTCGCTGCATAGTGATTTGAACTACATATCAAATCATCATAAAAATTCCCAAATCACCATCATAATCATAATTTCATGCTTGGCAACGATCTATTTATCAGGAAAAACTAAAATTAACTTCATTTTATCATTTCACTATAAAGTGACTTCAATTTATCATTTTTAATGAAGATTCACTTCGGAGAAAATAATATTTCCTGTCGGTGAGTGCGTGGCTCTAAGGCCCCGTATCTCTGCGTTGGAGGTTACCGTAACTGAGCTTCGGTCTAAGGTTGACGGGAAGTTTGCTCTTCTGCGGGAGGGCCTGACTCTGGGTGGAGTTGCGAAAAATCGCCGCGCCAATGGGGCCGCACGGATTCGTCCGAATGAAACATTCAGCGGAGTGATCGAGAGGCCGCCCGGAGTCCTTTGATGGGGAGAGGTGCCATTCCGGAAACCGGAGGATTGGAAGTTTGTCTCGCGCAGCAGTGGGGGAAAGTTAACGCTACGGCGAGGAATGGGAGAAGCGAAGGCAAACCTTATCCCCGTCTCCAACAGGTATTAGGTGCTATCGGAGGATAGCCCAGCGGTATCTGCAGCCCCTACCTCCGCCCCTCAAGTGCACCGCCCAGTGGGAGCCGTAAGAGTGGGAAGGGAGGGATTCTAGTAATAGGCAGATATCTGCGAATCGCTATTGACGTATTTTACGTTGAACTTATTGAATTAACTTATCACTTCACCAACTAGGGACGATGACATTATTGATTTGTTAGCAACGAATATTCCCGAAAAAGTCTTAACTATAGAAACTATAAAAGGAATTAGTGTCCAGAGGGCAGTAAATGCTAAGTTTTCGCTACATAAGGTCCGAAATAAGAAGACTACCAGGAAAATTTACTTATTTAAAGAAGGGAACTAAAATGGCCTAAAGTTCGTACTACAGAATGAATTTGCTAGTTTTAAGAAAAATAGCTATCACCGATATAATGAAGCTACGTGGAATCGCTTCCTTGGCATCACGCTCTCGGCAGTTAACAAGCTCATTCTCAGCAAATTTATAAAAGATAGAACGCAACCTAGATGGTACAACGCGGATGTTAGAAAGGCATTGCGAGGTCAAAGGGTATGTCTCAAATATGAAAAATATTAGGGATGAATTCTCTAGATGAGATCACTTATGATTATAGGATATCCAGGGCGAATGCCAAGAATGGATTCGGAAAGCGTTAAGGGACTTCAGAAAGAAAAGCTTAGCGGAAAATTTGAAAGATTATCCGAAAGTATTTTGGTCATGCGACAGAGAAGTTCAGAAAGATAAGTCAACTGTTAATTCACTCAAAAATTATAAAGTCGAAAGGGTGAATAGGAGTTTGGATAAGCCTAACTTACCAAAGTCCTTCTTTCAAAGCGACTTCACCGATATCTCTATACAATGAAATACATATAATACTCTATACAATACCCGTAGAGCGTTTGCTGAAAAATATTAAGTCTAAGAAATCCTCCGGGCCCGATGAAATACTCGATCGTATATGTCAGGATCTAGCTTCGGAAATTGCGACGTATCTAAAAATAATATTTAAGAAGTCGCTGGTAAATCACAAGGTTCCCAGAGATTGGAAAACGGCTAACGTAACACCAATATTTAAAAATAAAAACAAGGAGGAAGCGAGCAATGACGGACCTATTTCCCTCACATCCGTTTCGCGCAAGGTTATGGAACATATAGTGGCTAGTTCGATCGTGAGATACCTCGATAATGAGAAGTTCTTAGTGAAAAATCAGCACGGTTTCCGAAAAAGCAGATCCTGCGAGACACAACTTGCGCTTTTTGCTCATGATATTCTTATTTTGCAATGCTCCAGTGGATGCGACTTTTCTAGATGTTAAGAAAGCCTCCGACAGGGTAACTCATAGTAAACTACTCACAAAGCTTAAACCATATGGCATGGGTACAAATATTCGGGGTTGGATTAAAGACTTTTTGAATGGTACAAAGAGCAGTCATATATGGAGTTATCTCAGGTACATAAGAATTTACTTCAGGTGTTCCTCAGGGAAGTGTTATCGGACCTCTTTTATTGCTAATTTACGTTAACAACGTTGACTCCGTAGTCACTTGTAACATACGTTTATTTGCCAATGATGCAGTGGTTTACCGTGATATCCGTGATCCTGTGGACACAGCAGCTTTATCAGATGACCTTGGTATTTTTCAACGCTAGTGCGACACTAGGCAATTAGAACTAAACATAAAAAAGTGCGTAGACATACATTTTTGGAAAAAGGGCAATTCACACCCGAACGCCTACTACATTGGAAACACCGAAATGGAATATGTAGACTCAATTAAATACCTAAGCATTACCCTTACCCACGATCTCTCCTGAGTGAAGCGCATACGGGACAAGATAGGAAAACATTAAGAAGTATTTGAAGAGTACTAGGTAAATGTGATGAAAAAGTCAAAGAGAAATGTTATCTGTCTCTGGTTAGGCCTCATTTAGAATATACTACAAGTATATGGGGTCCTCACGAAGTCGGTTAATTACCGAATAGCCGAGGACCTAGATTTGTGAAACGTTGTTATGATAAACTCAGAAGCGTATCCAAAATATTAGTGCAGCTAGGCTGGGAATCACTCACGGAGCGAAGGTTATATTACAGATTGAAGCCGTGGCATAAATTGGGAAGTCTATATAGCAGCTATGTGGAAAATGTATTATTAACCCCCTCGTTCTACGGTAGGAGAGATCATGCCAATAAAATTAGAGAAATTAAGTGTAGAACGCTTAGATTTAAAATTTCATTTTTCCACGAGCGTTATGGGATCATAATAACACTGTACGACCGCGGTATTTCTATGTTCGGGAAAAATTAGTCTGATGTGTATTCATCCCCTACTACACAACCTAGTGGTGGCTTACAGGGTACGTAAATTTAAAAAAATATCAATATTGGGCTAAATTTGAATTTATATTAAAATTTCTGCCTTTATGATAAGATCTGTGGTAATGCGTCTTCGTTTTGGCAGTGCACTTATGGACCGGTAAGACCGAGTAGTTGTTTTCAACTAAAAAAGCTCAAAAGCTAAGAGTTCCTTTCTTTGTTTTCAAGTTAGCATCGGTTGAGTAATTTTGTCAACACATATGAAAGGGAAAACAAGGAAAAGTCCACTTCAACATGTCGACCCTCACCACACGTGAGACGTAAAAAATATTCTATGCTTTCAAAAAGTGCGAGACAAAGGGGAGGCTACGATGTTGTTTAGACTACACATCCCTAACGATGTCCAAGAGATAATTTACAATTATGTCTCTTTATCTGTAAAATTATGTATGGTTTCCAATCAGCCACCTGCGCTGAAGTTTTTTAACCAATTTAGCACAAATAGTGTCCCAAGCGCATCTGCTACGTCATTTACGCTAGGCGTGTTTAAAAGAAATTCACCGTGGTTTATCTGCGCGAGTAGATGGTGGGGATATGTGTAGCAGATGAATAAAGACCAGCGCAATTTCTGAATTAATGAATGAAGGATCTTTCAAAATCATTAAGTTCATCAGGTTTTTTTTAATTCAAGGGATGATTATGACTACTTTCTTTTAATAGATACTTTATTTTAATAATTTTCTTTAAGACTGGTGTTTTATATTTTTATATATCATATATTTTGGCTTTTAAATTTCGAAGTAATGTCTATAATAATGTGACCGAAGAAAGAGTAAATGTAACTTACATTATACTCTTAAAAATTCAATTGTATTGTATTCATCACATTATGATGTGATATAACTCGGAGACTGATATTTTAGAGCAGACCGTGCCCCGTGAATAATGGAAGGAGTTCTTTCGTTCGATTAATTAGCACAATTGGTTGGATATCTTATGACCATTGCCATTGAATTTCTCACTTTGATAAATTTCTCTCTCAAGTCCTCACTCATTCGTTGAACGAGTGGAGCAATTCCAATAATAGTTCAATTTCAGAATGAGAGATAGTGATAATGATTTGCAAGCATATATTTAATGTTTTTCGATTTCTCACACAGTTTTCGGAACACTAAATATCACATATCCATTATATTTTATCTTCCCGCGCGGAATAACGCCACATTCAAACAATTCATTAGCATATGCCTACTAATCGTGAACACAAATGTGCTCGTGTTTTCCCATCTGCGCTAATCTACCAAGGTTGATTGGAAGGCACCCTATGGCAATCTACCCATTTCTTGCTCGAAATTCAACATATATTATAGGCCATACTTTTCATTTGAGATAGAGGAAAAATATTTTTGAGTCGCCAACAATTTAACACATAAATCTGAAAACGCTGGAATTCGTGGCTTATTCATTATGATCTTTCCTCATATTGAAATTTTTGTCAAATATTTCACCCCAATATTCTTGTTTAATATTTGATAATAACTACATGGTTCGTCCGGAAAATAAGTGTACTGATTTTTTCCCGCCGCTCCAGGCGCGCCCAGCACCGCTCTGACGGGCTGCGATTGGAGGGGGGTATGTTGGCAAGCGACGCTGAAAAAGGCAGTCGGCTCTGAGCTGCCCTGTAGTGAGGAGCTCTGTTAACGCGAACCTCCACGCTCGACCCACGCCACGGAACGCGATGCCGAAGTTTTTGGAGCAGCGTTATTCCATCAAATTTGCGGTGAAGCTTGGGAAATCGTCTACCGAAACTGTCGGTATGATTAACCAGGCTTACGGGGAGTCAGCCATGTCCAGAAACATGATCTTTCGGTGGCACACGATGTTCGTGGAGGGCAGAGAAGAGGTCGACGACGAACCACGGCCTGGACGCCCATCAACGACACTCACCGACGAAAATGTGCGAAAAGTTCGCGATGTACTGAACTCTGATCGTCGTCTTAGTGTTCGGATGATAGCAGAGCAGTGTAATGTGCCAAAAACAATAGTGCACGATATTATTAGGGACCGATTACAGATGCGAAAAATTTGTGCAAAGTTGGTGCCGAAAGTGCTCAGTGATGATCAAAGACTCAATCGTTTGGAAATCGCGACACAACTTGCGGATCACTGCAAAAATGATCCACATTTTTTAGAGAACGTTTCTGTTCCCGAAGATAACGAGGAGTTTGAAAGTAACGCGATACAGGACTTTAGACGCCGTCAAAGAGGCCGTGACGACGTGTCTTCGAGAGGTTCCCGATGATGCCTTCGCGGGAGCGTTCCAGGAATGGGAACGCCGCTGGAACAAGTGTATCGACTCACAAGGGTCATATTTTGAGGAATATTAGCTTAAGATATGTAAAAGTGTAACACATTTTTTTTCCTGAGCTCAGTACACTTATTTTCCGGACGAACCTGTATATTGAATGTTATGGCGCACTAGATAATTTTCCAGCATATTTCAACGAAATTTACACGGGTATTAGAGTCGAAATTAAACACTTCCGGACGTCATCCAGTAAAAAAACGAAAAGTCACCAAGGTATCACTTTTTTAATACACACTAGTCTAATTTGAAATACACGACCGACGCAAAATGCAGCAATAAAATATTTAGATGAAAGAAATTTTACGATTCGATCGTCCAAAAATTCCTCAGAAATACATCACATACCAATATTTACAACCAATACATACGTACCAATTTAAAAATTCGTCAAAGTAGTAATGACTGCTGCGTTCAGAACAAGACTGGAAACACATTCTCAACATATTTCTGCATTGTAAAAGCGAAAAGAGCCATCAGATACCATTGAGGGCATGAATAAGATATCGCCAAGCCTAACTTTCTTCTTTGACAGCAAGCACAAATACCCTGAACATACGCTAAGGATTACTACAACGAATCTAAAACCGACACGAATTTCCTAAATTTCGGATGGATTGACCAAGCGTGACTGCCTTCTCGCGCCTCTCTCAACCAGTTAACCTCGCATTCGTTTATTTATTTATGCTGCAGCTGCTCTTCCCTTTGGGGCCCAAGAGGCAATCAAGGTCGATCGCAAGCCACAGCTCTCGTGGGGGGACGCTGTAGCCCACGCACCCGGGGAAAACTGCCTTGCCCTCATTGCATGTAGCTCTCACCTCAGTCGGTCTCGCATGAACTTGAACTGGTGCGTTGCGGTCGGTTTAATCACTCACCGTTGTAAATAGGATGAAAAAAGGGAGAAACCCAGTGGGGTACCGTGAGACAGTGAAAACATCATCTATCTGCTATCAGCGACTATTTGAGGAATTTAAATGGAACGAGACACTTTTCCCTCAAAAAAAAGAAATAGTTTTTTCCATACAGAGGGGACTTATGGGACCTAAGGGACAAGGTAATGCAATTAAATTTCCCACGCCTCTCCTATTGGTCGGAGTAGAAGAATCGGACCACTAGAGAGTAATTGAAAGAGACGCTAAACTTGGCCGCAAAATCGGTCTCAGTGCTCTCAAAGTCGTGTAAGCGGCAGGACGTCAGTTCTTGCAAACCTCTGCGCGCCGACCGTGTCACAAAAAAATGGAATCGAGGATCGAGCAACATTACGCTATTACTAAGTTTTGTGCTTAACTGAAAAAAACTCTTGAGGAGACTAACAAAATGATTCGTAGGGCTTACGGGGACTCTGCTTTGTTCTAAAGGAGTTTTGAGGTGGTTAAAGTCTTTAAGGTGGGCCAGGAAGAGGTCCACGACGAACAACCCTCTGGGCGGCCGTCAACCAGCAAAACCGACAACAATGTGGCTCGTTTTCGACAGTTGTGGCACTCTGATCGTCCATTGAGAATCAAAATGATTGCCAAGGAACTGAACTTGTCGTATACTGTTGCGTTTCGCATTGTTACTGAATACTTAGCGATGAGGAAATTATGCGCCAAGCTCGCGCCCAAGGTGTTTGCCACAACACGCTCCGCGAGTTCCTGACCAAACAACAGGTGCCAACATTGCCCCCCCCCCTATGGTCCTGACGTCGCCCCAGCATACTTCTTTTTGTTCTTTCCTAAAGGACTGATCCATAAGGAGTTTTTTCCTCAAGAACAGATAGTTAACGTTGCCTGGATGTGCTGGAAAGACTCCGAAAAAGGGTCATCAGGACGAGAAAGGACATTTCAGCTCCCTGGAAAACAACACGACAACGAGCCTTGCCACAACGCGCTACGTGTCCGCGAGTTCTTGACCAAACACCAAGTGCTAAAGCTGCCCCACCCCCTATAGTCCTGACGTCGGCCCAGCAGACTTCTTTTTGTTCCCTCGGATTACGACAGCCCTGAAAGGAACCCGTTTTTCGTCCATAGAAAAGATCCAAACAGCCGTGACGAAGACCTCTGCGAGAGGTCCCGGAAGACGCCTTTCATGACGTGTACCAGTCAAGGCAGAGTCACTGGAAAAAATGTGCAGAGGTCCAAGGACAGTACTTTGAGGAATTTTAAGTGTTTGTGCAAATCTGTTCAATAAATTGATTTTAAAAAATAATGGCATTCTTTTCGGAACTCTTCTTCGGAAGACTTTTGAAATTCTCGAATGTCCATCAGTGCTCAGAAGCGGATGATTCCGTTTAAGTGCTTGACGGATCCCTGGTGCCATGTGTACGGATGTGGAAAGTAGAATGTCTAGCACCCCCAGCCACACGTCCTTACGACGTCTTTCAGGGTGGTTTATGGAAAAAGATTACCACCGAGGCATTTCTCCCAGTTCTTTGAATGCATGAAAAAATGAATAAAAACATAATCGCATTACTTTTGGAACGCACCCAGTAGATGACAGTTGAGGTGTGAATACAATTACGGGCCTGTATTCATTTTTATGTGGTAATATCGTTTTGTCATTTGTATGCGGTGATACTTAATAGCAGAATTATGTAATGGGGTGGTAAACCAGAAAATAATCGCTTTTAACGGAATATAATGAACATAATCGATTATTACAAATTAACTGAAGAATTTATCATATAAAATCCGCAGGTTTTCTTAAAAATGATTATATCAATTAGCGGGTTTCTGACGCCTAATTGACTTAAGCTAGTGATGAACTACAGATATAAAACAGTATGTGACATACATCCAAAACTACATGCATCATTGCCATAGGTGTGGAATAGTGGGAAGGCTTCAAAGATTTAGTCTTCACGTAAATGGGTAATTGTTCTGATGTTTACCAATCGGAAAATACGTGTTATATAAAAAATGTGGTCTTATCAACATATATTAAGTGAAAAAATGCAAGTAAATGACTGGATAAGCCGTTAGAATACGAGACTTGCGACAGGGTTGAGGTAATATCTAACATTTTCGATCGATATCGGCAGCCACATACTGAACGTTGTATTGCACTGAGATGAGTTGACAGAGAGAAACCTTGGGTGGTTAAAAACTCCTCTGGCCCATGTGACTTACTGGAAGTTTACATTATCATTCGCATGCGATATACTATAAGCCATATTGCATTCAATAATTCTGCCATGTGATACGTACTAAAGAGATGGAATGCCAATGAAAATTTGGTAGTCTGTTCCTTGGTATATCTTATACCACAACGATGTGGTTCCCTTCAAGCATAAAATGTTAAATGAAAGTTTTAAATACCATCTATTAAAAATTCATTTCTTCCCACTTCAAATCTTCTAATGGCGCGTGTAAACACATGAAACTCATTAGCTGGCCTTAATTTGCTTAGAGATAGTAACAGCCCCTTTAACAATTTGAGAGATTTCCTGGCATAGCAAAGTAGTTTTATCACAGGTGTACAAATTATTCGTATGCTCACATAAGCATTAGACATTAAAAGGTTAAAATATATCTTCCCAATATTGCCATTAAAGAAGGCTCAAATTATATTATTGTATCAATCGCGGATAAGCTTGTTGGTAGTATTACCTTAAAATATAATCTTCCATTTCGGGAAATTTTTCCAAAACTAGGCATATAATTGAACACTTTTCCGTATGGCTGAAAACCAGCGTCCCTAATTCGTTTTCTCGAAAGGTAATGCTCCCAAAGAGGAAGTATGTCATTTGAATATAATTTATACGTAGCATGATACCAAGAGAATACGATTATAAAACATAATTGTGTGCTACTTCAAGGAAATAATTGAAGTATTTCTTATATTATACGTAATATTCATACTAAAGCGCATTTTTCTATGAGCACTTCTTTGAGGATCTAAACATATTTTTTTATATTGCTTTCACTTTTCTTCCTAATAACTTCTACGATTGCAATTTCCGTTTCAGCCTGTTTCTGAAATTCTGTTAAAAGCGGAGTATCAATCAGGATGATGTCACTTATCACAAGACGAGATCTATTAAGCCATCCTTCGCTGATATTTGTTTTGTGATTTCCATTTCGAGCAATTCGATAGCGATTCCATTACTCTGGTGAATGTCGAGGTGGATTAGGGAAATTATTCATTCGGGAAACTGTTCATTCGGGATCCGGTAAAAAAGGATCCAGGAAAAATACATTGGGAAAAAAATTTTGGGAAAAAAAGTAATTCAGAAACCTTGGTCCCAAAAAATGCCCACTCAATAAATTTCATTGGTTGAGAATAGTTATTTCGAGGATATCATAATATAGAGTAATTAGTTCAGGGATTCCTATGTGATATCTTTTGAAATGCAACGGGATAAACTTGGGGAATTCAATTATCTCAATGATTACAATAAATAGGACTCAACACTTTAAAACTAGAAATAGGCACACACTACTAGACTCATGTGTACGCAGTTAAAGATATGCATGATTCTACCACTACCAGTTTGCAGGTGCCCTTCTTTCTTCTCACGATGAAATAATTTTAGCTCTCTAGTTCAACGGTTAAGGTCTTCGCTTCCGTCATCACCTTCCGTGACTAAACATGTTCGACTTCGAGAAATTCGAGGAGGAACCGAAAGTGCGTGACTGGAACGATTGTTCACTGACAAGGCTGTTGACCTCGAAGTTGATTTCTTCAACTTATAATTTCTGGAGGACTTTGTCAAAACCTAAGAGGCTCTAATGGGCTTGCAAATCTAAAGCATAAAATAATAGTGTAACATTCCTCGGGTGAATGACCCTTAATTGTTATCAATAAAAATTGTACGCTTTACCATAAAGAAGGCGTGGTAATCCAAGGTGTAGGGTACTGAGATACTGACCAGTGGGTCAAGGTTTGATTCCGGGTAACGCCTCCCTGCACAAGAATATTTACCCAATCTGAGTTCCGATTCGGGTTCCAGAACGAGTGCGGGTTCTCCTAGGGAATCCACATGGGACAGAGTGAAAAGAACTTCCCTCCCCCCCTCTATCCTGATGGGTGAATTTCACATGCTGGTCGGCTTAGTATTTGGTGACCTCTGCTCTCACCTAACAAACCAACCTCTGGATTGAATGTTTTGGTTGGCTTTTCCGTACAAATATTTTGATAAATTAAAAACGCCTGTGGGGTGAACATGGAAAACCTGAGATTGTACGAAGCAATCACATCACGCGTAGTAGTGCCACGACCGCTTCGTTTCATGTAATACTTCATCTTGTGGCAGCAGTGCATCCCTTTACCAAAAAAGTGCTAATGAAAACTCATGTCATGCGGT